>JANTQE010000032.1:0-357870 GCA_032988195.1 Arachnomyces sp. PD_36 | reverse complement strand
GGGGGGTTGGGGGGGGGGGGGGAGGGGGGGGGAGGGGGGGGGGGGGGGGGGGGGTGGGGTTGGGGGGGAGGGGGGGGGGGGGGGGGGGGGGTAATGGGAGTCTGTATATATTTACCATGTCTAAGTCGGATCGCTTGCGAGTCTGAAAGGATCCGCTGTTAGTGGGATGGAGACGGGAAGAGCGAGACTGTGATAAAATTGGGAAAACACTTACGAATCCCTCAGGGCATGGAAGCTGTCTGGGTAGAGTGAGACAAGAGGCATCACCCTGCGGTGCGGGAGCTGCGAGAGCCTGAGAGGCCATGATGGCCAGGGTGGTGGCAACGATGCTGAAGAAACGCATACTGTCTGAAGAGAGTGGCGGCCCTGTTTTTTGAGGAAGATATCTGATGTTTGATATTCGAGGATGTTCGGGAAAATGGGCTTTTGGACTTCTGAACAGGATCACTGGGCTTTTTATACCTTAATCTTGGGGCTCAAGGAAGATGGGACACCGCTCAAATTTGACTCAAAAATTGGAGGAGAGATGAAGTCCAAACTCCATGCATGAACAAGAGGTACATCGACGATGCAGATTCAGGCACAGGAACCTGCTTGTTTCTTCACCTCAGCTCCTGATCGTCGATGATCAGGATGCCAGCGCAACGCTCCATTGGGATAGAGGCTCTCTTTGGCGTCAATAGTATCTTAGAGGCGCTCGTGATCGTTCGTTGAAGATGCATCATCAAGCATGACAACAAACACCGCAGAGCTCGTGGTTCTTGTTGTCAAGATCGCATTTGACGAAGTGAAAGAGACTCAAAAATCGGAGATCCAAAATCGAGATCTCAGAGAGAGAAACTCTTGTCTGTGATCGACAGACTGCAGAAGCTGGGGAGAAAGAGGCGTGCGTCGTGTGGACAGTGGACACTGGACACTGGACAAGGACAGAAAGCCGAGAATCATCCGGGAGATCTTGCCTTCGGACCTCTCTCCCCTTCATTTTTCGTCTGATTCAGACACGTCAACTTTTTATTTGTTGACATTTTTCGGAAAAAACAGACCTCGATCAGACAGAGTTTCCCGACGCACAGTTCTTCACTCGAAGCAATGTGTTTAGGAATGCTATCTTTCTCTCGCACTCTTAGAGGGAGGTATGGATGCTTGTTACCTTTCTTCAAAAAGCAATGCACCTTCTTCTTGTCTTCTGAAGGCCTCTTTTTATTCAGGATCTCTCAAGTCCATTTCAAAGCATGTCCATACCGCACCCTTTGTCACATCGTGAGGTTCACACATCATATTGAGAGATTCGGAGACCCGGGAAATCCGTGACCAAGGACTCAAATTTGAGATTTTAGAGACACCATTGACCTGAGATCGACGGGCTGCAGGAACGGCAAGTCAAGACTTAAAGCACACGCTCTCTTCCTTGAGTATGAGGGAGATGTTTCTTCATCATTGATGAATGGATCATTCTACTCTCAATCTATTGGACTAGCCTACTTATATATCTTTTTTTACCACGGAGTCCATCCCCTTTACACCCAAGAGAACTAACTGAAGACATGTAGAAACATATGCTATCATGTATTGGACTATATATCATTTTTTACCACGGAGTCTATCCCTTGCCCACGATGCCTTCAAACTTGCTGAGCCTTGTGGTCCTTGGATCGTCTGCCCCTTGCCCTAGTTCTCCTCGCCACCTTCGTCGTCCTGATCTCCCTTAGGTACGGCAAGCTCAGCACCAGGGGTTCTATTACCACTACTGCAACAAGACCAGCAGTCCTGTTGTACGAAAAGAGGGGGTTAGTTGAATAGTTTCGCATAATCTAATATCAGATATCCTAGGTTCCTTCCACTCACCCCGTGTTGCTCAGCGATCTAACCAATCTGTTAGTATACATATAGTAAGCAATGAAATGGAGATATAAAAAATACTCACCATGCCCGGTGCACACTCATCCGCAGACTTGTAGCAAACCGCTAGGCATGGACCTTGCCTTTTGACAAGGCCTGGGTGGGAAGCAACTTGGGAAACGAATATGGCGAGGCCAGCGAGGAGGAGGGGAGAGAAGTGCATTTTGACGATTAGGAGTATTTCGTGGACGGGGTTTTTTTTCCGGGAGGTTTGAAGTAATAGCAAAGCTGGTTGATGATTTTATGATGGACGTACTTCAGGAGAGCGAATGTATCCTCTTTTTATATTGCGGTCTTTGAAGATGGAGAAGGCACCTGTTAGTTTGGAAGTGACCATGCCAGCGCGATGATTGGTACGTATCATCTCTGGTTCGTTCAAAATCTACCAAGGGATAAGAGTTCATCCCTGTGGTAGAAAGTACATGATAGCATATATTCCTACCTGTCTTCAGCTAGTTCTCCTGGGAGTAAAAGGGAGTGATGAGACCCCCTCAAAACTGCACCTAGAATCTGAGCTGTATAGTTGAAATCCCTTTCTCCCTTCCTGAATATGACCGCTTCCTTGCAAGTCCCCAAAATTAATCCTTCACGGAGTAAGGGGTAGAATACCTATCTCCTTGCATATATCAACAAATCAATACCTCTTGGTGAAGGGAAGGTATAAAAACTTCGGATTTCTCGATCTTCTAGAATACGCAAGATCTTTCCTGTGCATCACATCGTACGACTCTTTTAGATCAAGTTCTCACCATTTTCCCTCATCAAATAGCCAATAAGAACAACGCTGCATCAGCAAGATGAAATTGACCAGCGCCTTTACCACCGTTGCGGTGCTTCTTCTCTCCAGCATCGCTGCAGCCCATCCGGCGGATACTCTGGAAAAGAAGCAAGCCGACGGGATATGCGTCACTGCTTGCACCGGTCAGATGATTTGCCCATCCGGTTATGTAAGTCCACAAGAAGATCGATTTCTCTTTTTTCAAAACACCCAGCTAACTCGATCTCAAGACTCTTCGTGGAGAACCAGTAAGTCCTATCACTCGGCGAAGAAAAAGGGGTATGGACAACACTAAGGCATTGACTCTTAGGGATGCTATTCTTGCTGCCGGAGGTTTGACGACGGCCGGGTTGGGAGCCCGAGTCCTTGATTTCACCATTAAAGGACGAGGCTAGAACTTGATAGACCTGGGAAAGGGATGGCGATTACCCGATGGAGGGAAGTCAGGGGGATGTTAGTGTATTCTTGGCGATACAACATTGTCAAGACCATCAGGAAATGCGAGCAATTAAAATAAAAAGATGCAACTCAATCAATTGTCTCACTCCTTTCCATGTTGATTTCTCTCTCGTATTTAAAGATGAAAAAGGAGAGGGAGCTTTCTTACTATGATGTCAGCACTTTGAGATCCGGGGAAAGAAACAATTTAAGTTAAGTGGAGATCTTCCTATTTATAGTTACCGTCCTTGGCATTCCTTGGCATCCCCTACAATTTCACTTTGCACGGACTTCTCTCTGTGCATCCAAAGCTGAAAATACGTGCCTCCTTGGAAGATGGCCAAGCTTCATGAGAGGGATGGATAAATGAAGATATATCAATATGTTTCACTTTACGGGAAATTATATTAAAAATGAGGAGAAAGTTCCCTGCCAGAGTCGGAATGCCAATCCGTCGATGTTTTCGTTCAGAAAATAAGCAGAGTACAAGAGCAGCGGAAAACCCCTTGGACGGCACCACGTTTGACTCAACCCGAATTATCTCGTCCGACATTTTATACTAGACTCATATCCCACGGGAAACATTGTGCGAAACCAACCAAGCAATCATGCAGTTCTCCAACATCCTTATTACCGTCGTCGCGGTCCTCGTCTCACATGCAGCTGCCCACCCTGCTGCCGGCACAGAAGCAGCAGGTTGCTGGTTTATTTGCGGTGACAAGGATCTGGAATGCCCCAAGGGAATGGTGAGTGCTCTTTGTTGGGCCTGCTGTGCTACACCATCTTTATACAGTTTACTAATATATAATCTTTTCTAGGTCTTGGAAGGAAAGCCCGGGGTACGCATCAAATCCGCTTCTAATCCCCCCCTAATCTATGAATGCAATTGAAACTAACCATAATTTTTATACAGGGATGCTACACCTGCTGCTTTGATGATGAGGCATAAACGGATGCACTATGGCTCCCAGGGAGCGGTTTCACTGATGGATTGGGAGGCGCTATATCGGGAGGGAAAGGAAGCAAAATAGCACGTTCGCGTCGTCGAAACTCCTCGCTGGACCGCTCTTCAATCGGAAAGAGAACAATTGCATTGATACATAATCTTGGCCCTTCGTCAATACAATGAATTATGATCTTGCCCATTCAATTTGCCATCTCCCAGAGTCAATGTGTACCTCATACTCAAACCTGTCTTGAAATATCCTTGTGCTTCACGGATATAATCCAACAGGGTACCCCGATTTGCGGTTAGTGACGATTGTAGAAGAATGAAGCCGAAAGAACAGAGAAATATATTTTTCTTTTGCCACGGTCGGATTTCCCCATGGCTCTGACCAGTATTGTATCACACAGGGAGCCTCGTGGCTCCCATGCCTCCTCCATGTTAACAGGGAATATAAGGTACCGATGCTTTTCGAATCTGAGTTTTAAACTAGGCTTTCATATATCATATCGGGATACTGCTCACTATTATGTTGAGTGGTTTAAGCCACTCGATACCAGAGTTAACCTCTTACCATTGTGGATGGTGTTGGTTGAGGGTAAAATTGTAAAATTTCCAGGGACGGGGATATATCGCGCAGTATATCCTGACTAGCAGATTAGTTTATTCCCCTTCCCGCCACACTTTCTCCAGCAAGCTAATAAACGGTGCGTTGCTTGATATCTCCAGATGCTATCTCCGCGGCCCGTTGAAATATTTCTTTCCAGAATCCCTCCCACCGGTCTTCCCGAGGATTCTTAGTCCTAGTCGTCCCGTTTATATTTTTTACCAGTGCTATCGTCCTTCATCGAACAGTTTGCCAACCAACGGACCATTTAATCCCCTTTCCGATCAAAATGTTGTTATCACCAATTACTTCCATTTATCCCAAGTGACGCACGGTATATTCCATTACCCCGAGCAGGGCGTGCACGGCAATTCAGTGTTGCACACAACATGCAAAGTACTTTCCAATTGATATCGATATATGATGTATATCGAGTTCATCTCTAAGTATATTGGTGTATCTACAAGTTGTATCTCAATTCCAAGCTCTACGGGGGATGGGCGGGGGGGTATAAAAGAGGTACGAGTGCCCTCCCATTCCTAGGAATCGCCAGCCTCAGCAAACGAAGTCCCAGTACTTTAAACAAGACAACACTATACCTTCCACTTCACCCACCAAACAAATCCAAAAATGGGTATCACCAAGATCCACATCACCATCATTGTGGCGATCCTATCCTCATTGACAACCGCATACCCTGGGGGTACTCTCATCGCCAGGAAGGGTGGGCTATGCATTCCCATGTGCTCCGCAGACCTGGGCTGTACAAAAGGACTAGTGCCCGAAGTGAGTAGATGTAACCCCATCATGTAATGCATACACTTTGACCTAACTAACGGGGCAATGAAGGATCCTAAAAAACCGGTAATAGCTCCATCCCCCTTCTTTGATGACGCTTAGGACCACCGTCCCGCCCCAGCTACCCAACTATATTTCCCTACTAACGCTTTTTTCTCACTAATAAATAGGAACTATGCTCCTGTTGCTTGGATATCGCAAGTCTCAGCGAAATATCCGCCCAGCAAAATGGGTACCACTAGGCCATAGACATAGTTACCTGCGACAGCTCGAAGTTATTTTCTTCTCCGGCGTTGTTATGAATGAAATGCTTCCGTGGTTCCCACTTTATTTTTAAGCATATTTCTTAGCGTCATCAAAAACTCCACAAATCTGTCAACCTTAATTGTTAGACGTTTCTATTGGCTGTGGTAATGAAGATGGAGAAAGTGTTGTGATGTTGGTGTTTGTGAGACCGGTGGAGGAGACGCAAGGGGCTTTCGTTTTCGCTTGAAGGGGGGGACATCGAGTGGATAAGCATACTGTATCCCAGCAATATTGAAAAATATTCAGAGTACAACTCCAATCTATAGATCGTTGGACCTCACAACAAAAATATATATTCACGCACCACATCCTATTTGTCTAACAGTAACGATGGTCACTATTCAGCTAGACTTGTGCGAATTTTTCAACCTTTAACGGTTCGAGTTCTACGGTCAACAAAGACAAATGATACGTCAAATCTGATGCATGTAGTAATGTCTTCCTGGAGTTTATGCCTGAGCAAGATCTTAACCCAAAGAACTCACGAGGGATTGGAATATCAATATCTCGTGAACAGGAGAGAAAACCGAGCCAAAAGGAAGAAAATAACCGCAATTGTAATCTTATGAGCATGGACTGTTATCATCGTGATTGATATCTAAACGCACAGCATTCTGCCTATCCTTAGCTCCGACATATAATCTAAACTAACTACAAAACCCTACAAGAGTGGGTGACCTGAGACGGTCCTTGAACTCTGCACCATTTCCCATAGCGTAAAAGTCCTAAATATGCGTACTTTGCCCGACGTATTCCCGTCCTTCGCAGTCCATATTAGGCTCCGTAAGTCGCAATAGCGAGGTTGTGGCTCAGAAATTCCCAATCATGAAACAAAACAGAAACAAAAAATTCAGGACTCAGGACTCAGGGCTTCCTGATGCCCCGTCTCAAAAGTTTCCAGATAGTCCTTGAGAGGGCGAGCCGTGCTCTGCTCCTGATGGGACCCTTTGCACACCATACCCCCTTCGACGGGAAGCGGAAATTACAAGATCGAATATCAAGAATAGCACACTTCCATCCCCGCATAAAAATCTCGTTGTCCCCTAGCCAGCATTCGAGGGCGGAGCTCGGAACATGCTTTGGTTGCGTTGCGTGGGCCCAGTAGGGCTCTCGACAAATTTTTTGTAAAGAAAGTTTCCAATCTCCGGGAAGCGGATCGAAGTATAAACTCGGAATTGACACCCTGCATTAGGTGTTGCCGGGTTTTTCCTCGGGACGAAGTGCTGTCAGACGGAAATGGGGTCATGCACCCTAGCCCTATAGCTTTATATCGTGCCATCGGCACAGTGACTACCAGGCCCCAAAATATCAAATACTTCTGACAGAGGGAAAGTCATGAAAGCACCCCAGATAATCCACCCTGGAGGCCTGGGTACGATTTCGTACAGTAATTATAAAGCCATCGCTCTCCGCCAGAAAAACGGCCGGCTCAAAACAGCACTCGACGAGTACCTTGATACCCAGGCACCAGCTACTTTATGAAAGCCCTTGTAGCCCCAAAAACTTAGTTATTGAACATCAAATGAAAAGGTACCCCTCGGAGTCTTTGGAGTAGCGGTCTCCTTGAGGATAAGCAAGCCGCTAACATAGTAGAAACTGACACCATCCTCGAGTGGTTGTCGGGGGATGACCACCGCTTCTCAACTCGATAGGTGCAAGCAGAACCCAAGAAATGCTCTTTTATTATGCCGATAGGCCGAGGGTAGAGAGAGATTGCAGACGACGGTAAAGGGTCTATGAGATCTGATCCCGTAGAAAGATGATAACAGCAGTAATAAGTGTGCCCTCTTCGATCAAAGCACTTTGTCGAATGAGAGCGAAAGAAACGTCATCCTCGTTCCGACAATATTCCGCTCGGAGAACAGTCACGTGACCAAACGGAAGAGCTGGCTGCGAGCAAGAAGCCCATTGACATGGGGAAATGATGGAAATCAGAGGTATCCAATGAGTACCCAAAGAACGTGAGAGGCAGAATTGAATGCCAGGAGAAAAGAGATCACGGATCTCAACAGAGACGAGATCAGCACACGCAACAGCGTAGAGTGGTGGCAAACCGAGAAAAGGTTGAACAGACTCAACTCAGCGAAAAGAGGAGAGCCGAGCGCGGGTATTCCAAATCCATCCCCAATCCAATGGGCCCAATTGTCCCCGGTGCTCAGAGCTTGTGCTTGGATACGAAGTGGGGGACTGTTCGCCTCCGACCGCGTTTGACAAGTCAATATCGACGGAATCGACGTGTATCTCGATATCGATATCAATGCACAGAGATCTCAGAGATCTCACCCCATCACCGCCCGCCTGGGACTGGTGGGGAAGTGGGTGGGAGCACGGTGGCACAATATTTCCGGAGGCGATGGTTGAGCAAAGAAAGTGATAGGAGAGGGGGTGTTACGTGGACAATTCAGCAAGCACAAGGACACAAGCTGTCAAAGTCCAGTGACTGAGAGGCGATGTGTGCTGTTTCCCCTGAAGAAACATGGTAATGGGACAGATGGTTGGACGTGGATCGATCGGGGAAGAAGGACATTGCAGGAGCAGGCTTGCATAAGTGTTTTCCTTACTTTTTATTAAGTGGTGAAGAGTCTGGCCACCTCCGCTGTTTGTGTTGCTGTCTCTTTTTGTTTGTTGCACATGGCGAAATCCAGCACGATGGGCCCTGGGAACGGGGAAGTCGGAAGTGGACGCTAAAAGCGACTAAGGGAGTTCGTTGGACCTTCTTTCTCCTTTGGCGTCTTGGCAGCAAACATCCCCAAAAGCTTGGGGACAGGCTCACTGCTCATCCTTTTGAAGAGTTTGGTTCCTTTTGCCCGTTCTGTGGAGTGAGTGAAAAAAAACAAAGAGAAAATAACGACGTCGGGCCGTGCCTGAAGAAGTCTGAACGAATTACTAGCTTTGAAGAGAGTTGGGGGTTGAAGTCTAATCCGAAGCCGATTTCGAGGTCTTAGCGACAGTCGACGAAGCTGAAGGGGGAAGACGAAGGCGACATGTTGCGACCGCGCACGATTGCTGGATCGTGAGAGCTCTCCCCGATCGATGCCGTGAAATCCAAACTCCTGGGTAAGAGAGATCGAATGAACCAAACAATAATATCCCTCGCTTGCCCTGTGCATCGATGAGAGCCAGTTCCCTGGGCTCACAGCTCTCCAACCGTGTCACCATCAACCGTGGAGGGAAATACGATCGCTTTTGTCAACCGAGGATCGATCATCCCCGCGTCCCTGCCGATTCTTCAAATCCCACGACTCTGGTTTCCATCACCTTTCACCACATCAGGATGATTTGAGTTGAAGGAACCATTCCTTGTCAGCCGCTGGCGACTTGCCGGGGTTTGCGAGTCAAGCAAAAACCTTGTCCCATTGCGCTGGATCCAACGCGAAGCTAGCAAGAACTAGCCGATAGGAACAGCTTCCCCCCGGCGCCAGTGGCAGCGCCAAAAGAGATTCCACTCTGCCGGTGTTGCGTTTTCGTTGGGTTGATCGATCATTTCATATCTGGGGGCTGGGGAATATTACAGCTAAGAGAACGCCTTTAGCGTGCCGCTCAGCAGAAATGAAATGAAGAGCTGTCAACCCCCAAGCGCTATCCAGGAACGATGCCGGTTAGTGGAGCTTGTTGCGTGGTGATCTCCCATGCATCCTCTCTTTCCACTCTCATTCGTCATGGTGGAGAGTTCGAACTTCTGCAAAGCTTTCCCGATCTGCCTTTTCCTTCTTCTCAGTCTTTCTATCTGTCGCTCGAGCCTCGAGGAAAACAAGATAGAAGCAGCTGCAGGAACTGGATTAAGGTTATCAAGAGCACGAGGGCCAAGGTTCGCCTCATCTTTAAGCTTCAGCATTGAACCTTTTCTTTTACTTTTACTCTTCTCCAATAGTTCAATGCAATATCCTTTTGCCTGAGAGGCTCGTGGGCAGGGTTGTTTATTACTTGGTTGAACTCAGGGGAACTCATCGCCCCCAGAAGGCAGGAATGATATTCGGGAATTACGTTTGAAGAAAGACGGATCGGAAAGAAGGTTCCTGTCCCAGCCTCCCGGTTTGCTTTCTTTGGAAAATGAACCTGGAAGGGGAGAGTCGGCTTTCAAGGATTCGAGGGATCCCATTCCGGCTGGGTTGACTTCGAGACGCGATGCTTCGGATCGAGTGAAATCTCCTGTCTCAGGAAGAGAAATCGTTCTTTACTTTTTAGGATCCCGCACCCATGCCATTGGGAAGGGGCCGGTGTCTTTTTCAAGGCACGACTCCACAACCCTCTGCCGTATCGACGTATCGACAGCTCCATTGACCACGAAAGTCTTGATACAGTACAGCTGGGGTAGGTGGGGCGGAGGAACGGGATGAACAGAGGAATTTACAGCTAACTCTTTACGACGGTAATAATGAAGGCCACCCACAACGCTTACTGCATCAGGATAACAGTGATTGCAAACTAGCGCTGGATAAGGAGGGAAGAATGACGACGGGAAGTGTTGGTCCGGCCAGGATCTCAACTGTCAAAACCTAAAAAGGGGGCGAAGGAAGCTGGAGCAACTCCCCACGTGAAGGATGAGCGGATGAGCCACAGATCCTCCAGCTTTCTGCCCACGTTTCGTCTGCAGCTGAGTTGCGAGATTTCCTTCGTAACCAGAGTCGTATCGCGAGTCGAGTTGAGTCGGATAAAAGACCTCAAACTGCGAGAAAGGGGAAATGAAGCCGGGAGAGCAATCTTATGAAGGCCAGCAGCAGGAACGTATCGGGGATCAAGGGATCCATCCGATCGGGGGAACCGATGACCTGGTAGCAGGGAACGAACTGGTTGTTCAAGTACGATGAGGATGAGAGTCTTTGTGTTCACCGATGGTCGACGCACATGTGAGACGAGGATGCCTTGGTTTTATGTCGACCTTGTGCATCTGTATTATCTCTACGAAGTACTTCAGCTCATGATCGTGATCGTGATGATGATCGTGATTCTTCCTTCTGATCTTTCATGTGATTCTCTGGCGACGATGACCTTTGCTCTCTCCGGGAAAATATCGTCTGTTTGCTGGGTTATGTAAGGTGTGGGGAGGAGGAACATCCCGAGAATCCCCGGGTCAGGGGGGATGGGGGCACCACGGAACGGAAAAACCTTCATGTGAGGGCTTTTCGTCTCTTTCTGGTTCCCCCACTAACCCCCACCCAACTTTCACCCCCAACTTTAACGGGATGATTCCTCGATAAGGTGAAGAGATCGAAATGCCGAGGTGTCTTCGGAACCAGAAAGTGACAAGATGTCGTCGTCGTTCCTCGCTGTTGACGAAAGTCACGGATCCCGTTCCTCGGGATAAGTCGCTCATGAGACAATAAACTCGAGGATATTGATATAAGTAATCCCGTCCGTACTTCGTGGGAGTGATCATGATGAAGCTGAGACATTATCTTCGCGTCTTTTTGCCCTTTGCCCGCGACATATCTTATCGTGCCTCCCCACGCTGATATCGGCAATTGAAGAAACATTCCTCAGCCATCAGTGGAAGAGAACAGCCTCATCCGACCGTTACAGGATCGACGGCTGGATTTATTTATATTTTGCCCCGGCTGAATGAACCTGGGGTGTAATCTTTCCTGACCCTCGTCACCGCCATCATCAGCAAATTTCGTATCATCGTATCGTCGTACTCAGATTTCACCGCCTCGTCCCCCGAAACACCCGCTAAGCATCCATCCGCCCTTCCCCGGCCACTCATGGTACTTGGTCTCCACCATCGGATTCCCATTTCCAGATTGATGGGATTAAACGAAGTACGAGACATCCTCTGATACATTACGATACACTCATCGCGGCAGTGTCTTGATCGTCTCCGACATCGCGTGGGAACGAAGAAAGAACAGGTCTGAGAAAATAAAGAAAGAAGAAAAAAAAATAAAAGAAAATATTAACCTTCTCACCGATCGTCGACGACCGACTCGGCAGAGTTTGGAGAAGAAAAAAGTTAAGCGGCGGAAGGGAGGAAGGAAATACCCGCAAATAGTTGTCCCGCGAGAGAGGAAGAACAGTGATCAGGAAGCCCCCAGCTTCACCAAGTGTCGACGGATCATATTGTTATTAGACATCGTATCCCTATCCAAGGGTGTCAACGGTGCGCAGCAATTACGGCAGCGAGGGTGAGCACAGTCAGAACACATCAGCCCTCGAGCATACAATCAGCATCAGCAATCGACCAGCATCATCGTGGTGGTTGAGAGTTATCTGGGGTGTTGTTTGAGTCATCGTCCAAAGAGCAGTGGAAAGAGAGTTGTTGTCTGATTATTCGCCCCGGGCGGTGAAACCCAAGGAGCGACGAGAGCCTCTGCATCTGACACACACGCATCACTCCTTCCAGAGTGTGTCACTGTGACGGTGACGGTGACAGTGACTTGGACAGTGACTTGTTTGAAATCCTTCTCGTGCTTCATTCGCTACCTGTACCCTGTGACGCGCCTGACCGGATCAACTGTCCTGAACAAACAACACGACACGACAACGATCTCAAGGGCAACGACAGGAAAGCCCTATCGAAAACCTATCATCGGTCGCATCAAGTACCCAGAGATCGAAGTCTCCCGAGTTGTATGGGGGCCTGACCTGCGAGTCTGCGACTCAAGGCTGAACTCCCTCACCTTGTTGGCTCCTTCTGTCCTTTACCGACTTTTCCCCACGATCAAATCACCGTGAGCGATCTGGTCTTCACAGTCTCCCCCCCCCACACTCTCTGCTTGTTTGGTTCAAGCGGACCGGCCCACGGGGAACGAAAAAGAAACGAGCATCCGGAAGAAAAAGCAACGGGGGAGTAATAAAAAAAGAAAACAATAACCTTCGGATACCTAACCCGCACCCCCATTTGATACATTCAAACCTTACAGAGTTCCATACAAACAGCCCCATTTCCCGGGAACCCCAGGGGGAAGAAAGGAAAGGAAGCCCAACGGGGAACAAAGAGAGACTCTAATCACGGAGATCCCAAAAACAGAGCCATCATAAATCCCTTTCATCCCTTTGATCCCTTGACTTCCGATCCTTCATATATTATTCACGATCTCTTCTTCCTTTGTTTGATTGTGTTTGACATTTCAATCAACATCCCATCCAGACCCTCTCCACTCTGTTAATACTTCCAACCCGGTTTGCTCGAAGCAAATAATATATACATCCCAAATCTTTCTCAAACGGCACTTCTGCAAGATCGATAATCCCGCGTCTTCTTGGGAATCTCACCGTCATCCCACCATCCCACCCACACGGCTTTTTTTTTTCGCTTCTGAAAATAAAAGTCACTCTTCCGATCCCTGTCAGTTTGGTGACCGCCTTTCTATCAAACGGTGTGCATCGGATCTATATATCTCTATCACGATCCCCACCAGCTTCGATCTTCTTTCTTCCGATCGAACACCACTGAAGAATATTTCCCACCAAGACGATACTATCATCACCGACAAGATGTTGTTCGGTTTGAGCTTCAGCTTCGGCAGCAGCAGCAATCTATCTTCACCCTCGCCCTCCTCGATACCTCCACCACCACCACCTTCACCCAACGACTCTCTCCTCGACATCTCCCCACGAAAGTCATCCTTCTCATCAGCCTCCAGCAGAGACACCTCGTGCGCATTCCCATCATGGCCTAACCGATCCTCTCTCCTCGCGGAGGCGGAACAAAGTGCCAGCTCCTACATCTCCGACGAGGACCTCTTCCCCACATCATCACCCGCTTCTCCGCCATCGTCATCATGCACCGCCTGGTCCACTCCCATGTCCGGCTCCCTCTCAGACGAGGTCCCATCATCGACCATGAACGCAGTCCTCGGCGCACCAGACCTCACCACGGAAGAGCAGATTCAGATGATGCGCGAAGCCGCCGAAGAGGAAGACCGCCGCACACAGTACCTCGCCCACGCGCAAGCGCATGCGCGTGCCCAGCAAGCCCTTCGCGTCGCCCAACTCCAGCAACAGAACGGCATGCGACGAAAGAAGGGACGAGTGGTACCAGACAAGAAGCGAAGGACGACGTCTTCCTCATCCTCCGGGTCAAAGGCCACCTCCCGTGCCACCACCACGAAGCGAGGCATGGACTGAATGACTCGTCCCCTTTTCTTACTGTCTCGCGCATCCAGCAACCTCAACCTCAACAACCACAGCGACCCGTTATCGGGACTACGCACCGGTGGAAGACGGCGCAGTTTAACCGTGTTACGAACTGCGACCGGGATTTTACTAACCCCGTTCACCCACGAGTGAACCCTCAACAGCAGCAGCAGCTTACCCTGGCTCGCTTCCGGATATTTGATAAGCGAGAGGCCACAGTCGTCTCTCCTCCGACGGGAAAGTAATATAATTTCCTTCGAGAAAAATTCTTTTCGCGAACCAGGGGCCACCCCGGTCGGAGATCCCTCCCCAACGGTCTTCGGCAGGAAGATGAGGATACACGAACCGAACGAACAAACCTCATCTCATTTCAACAAGGCCATCTCCGTGTTTGGTCCCAAGAGGAAATCTCCGAGAGCCCGCTATCTAATTCTTCCATTATCCCTCGCTTCGCTTCGCTTCTCATCGATATTATTATTTTTAATCTCCTTCCTCTTCCTCGTCGGCCACCTCCTCTCTCGATGCGACTTCACGTGTGTTTCATCTGATGACTCATCGGGGAAAAGATCGGAGACTGTCGGAACTCAGCGGGTCGTTCCGCCTGACCAATCCTGCAGCTGATTCACCAATGCATGCATTGCTTACATCATCGCCCTGCTTCGTGCCCAAGTTTCCAGTCATGCACACAATGCATCCATCAGTGCCCGATCGACCAGCAAGAGCGACCGACAACAACAACAAACAACCAAAAAGCGTCAACCAACGCCAACAATCCCCCATTTTTGCATTCCTGTCGGCTTTTGCTTTCTTTCGCTTCACTTTGTTTTGGCTTAAACTTCCTTCACCGCCTCTATCTTCACCCTTTCACCTGACTCCTTCATCTTTTCACTTCTTTCTGCGCTGGCGCTTTTCGGACATGGAAGCAAAACAATCCCCACCATCACATCATCATACATCCGCGATGTCCCTGCTTTTTTACACTTTTCCTAACTTTTAATCTTCCCTCTTGCATCTTGCATTTATTTTCATTATTTAGCGGTCAAGCGTGTGTGCGTGCGGTGTCACAGCAGCAACAGGACAGAACAGCATATTCCAGCATTCAGCATCATACATCAGCATGAAGCATATCCCTGGGTGACACCAGAGCAGGAGTCGGATTTTCATTTCTTTTATTCTTATTTTTTCTTTATCAACATGCCTTCGTTGGCCGAACATGCATACGGGAAGGAAGTTTTGTGGGATATACATATTTGTGTGGATTTTTTATTATTTTACATAGCTAGCTAGATACCCCCCACTACCAGCTCAGTCCTGGTCATTTTATTTGATTATTATTTTGATACACTTCGTTCTTCTTCAGTGCATGCTTGACAGTGACGGTGACTCTTGAACAGTAAGACATCAACCAGCATTCTTCGCTCGCAATCTCATCTCATCTATCTCATCTCATCTTGTCTTAGTAACATTACTTACTGCCCTGTCCGAGACCCCCCCGTATACTCGTATACTCGGACTTACACCGGAATCCCAGGACCTTCAGGAATGCCTCCCCTCTCTTCACTTCTCCTTCTGAATTTTCATGTGTGCGAGTAATGCCCCAAGTGAGCGTCAATCCATGGCGACGATCCAATGGAACCCGTCGAGACATCATGCACGTCATGCCGAAGCGAAGCTCAAAAACCAGCTTCCTTCCCTCATCATGTAGTAAAATTTTCAGTCTGCCCCTCGGAAGCGCATTGACTCGATGTTCATTCTCATTAGTGGCTGCAACTAGCTAGGATGTAATTTGAGCTCCGATTTCAGGAGGAGGGGAGGAGGAGGGGTAGCAAAGAGAAGTGAAAAAAAAAGCATCGTACATGGAGGGGTAAAAAAGAAGCGAGGATAGCTCGCGAGCTCCTAGCCCAGTTAGCTGTGGACGACAATTCCGTTCACACCGGGGGGGAATCATCACAATCTCATCACACTTGCCCCTCATAACTCATCCGTTTACGGAGGCATATGAAGAGGGAACCTCTTGCCTTACCCGACAACATGATCTTCCTTCTTCACATGCCCCTCCATCAAAAGCATGAGGCAGAATCTCTTCACCGCTGAAGTGTAAAGAAAGTCTAAATTGCCAGCAGCATCGACGTCGACAGGGTTGGTTTTGGCTGTCTTCCGTTCGCGTCTTTGGAGAGTTTCACCCAGATACGAGCATGGCTTGACTGTTGGATATCGTCGTCTCGGGTAGAAAGGCATCCCCAGTTTGGATATCCCAACCTCAACCTCACTTTCTCCTATCCACGAACCATGGAAATCATTCCGCAAGGCTATCTTCTTCTTCTTCTCTTTAAACTTTAAGGTTAAACTCTCTTCTCTTGACGTCATTGGGTCATTCACCATCCACGTGGGCCTCCAAGTCATCCTTTTTCTTGACACCGACAGCAACACGACAGCGACAGCGATGTTGCAACAGTGAGTGAGTTCAGATCCCCCTGTGATGCTGCCTGAAGTAAGTTGTTATTCCTTGGTAACAAGCCCGTGCCCAAACTGCCTCACCACAGTCTCAACAGTAGGAGAAAGAATCAGGTGGTTTCGTTGTCATATACCGCTCTACACACGGTTTATCCGTTCGTGGTACCCCGCCGATAGATAATGGTGGGAGGACGCCGTCCGTCGCTGTTGCGTTGCAACCACCGACGGAGATTGGTGGTGGGGTTGGGTGTATGAAGAACGTGGAAAAAATTCCTGCCTTACCCCCCCCTCCCGTTCCCCCTCCCCCTCCTCCCCCCACCACCACAGTTTCTTATTCGAATTAAACCTGTGTGGAGGAAGCAGGAACAGTACAGTTACGTACAGATCAGTTAGTGTGACAGGTCGCTCGCAGCAAGCAGTTCGACGAGATGAGATTGGAAGAAAGAGATTAAGGGTCTTCGGTGTGGGATTTTCGCTCAACTGAAGGGTCTTGTGACTTGTGACTTGGACTCGAACTTGAGACTGCGGAAAGGGCGCCTTTGGGGGTTGAGATCAAAATTTGGGGGTACAGTACGTTGCGCTGCGGATGACCCCCAAATGGGTATCCCACGCTTCACTCCCTTTTTCTTTCCCTTCGTATAATCATGGCGACACGCTCGTACCCCCGCGAATGGGAAGACATCAAGGCATATCAGGTGATGTGGCTGAGAAAGGAAGATACACTCATTCGCGGAGACGGAGTCTTGAACTGCCTCACTCTTCCCCATCGCTTTGCGCGTTTTACGAAAGGTGACTTCTTGTTCGTTGGAAGGTGAGCCATTTACCCTGTTGCAAAGACCTCTTTTTGCTGATTGGATTGTCTCCAAATATTGTGTCGGAAAAGGAGGTATCAAAACCTCTGCTTGAACCTCTGCCTTATCAGGTTTCCCCATGGGGCTGGCTACGAAATTGTCTAGTAATAATCAAATTCATTCTTCTATTGAAAGATTCTGATATCTTCAGATGGAAAGGAGAGAAGTAGAGTAAAATGGGTATAAAACTATCTTATAAACCTCCCCCAGAGTACGGGGAAGAGATCCACCTAGAAGTAAAAATAGGAGGCCGTTAAGGATATAACAATGGATAACAGATAACATATCGAAAAGGAGAGGCGATGAAGAAGACCAAGCAATAAAAACCCAAGCAAACTATTATCGATATAAAGATGTAGATAAAATATGTATCCGACACAGAAAAGAAAGCGTAACATGACAGACATAGCAGAAATATAGACAGACCACAGAAGATTAGAAAGAACATTAACAGACAAAACCTAACCACCAAGCTCACCAGCACGAAAAAAATATTTGCGTTTGCTTTTCGACCCCAGAAGAAGCGAAGAAAGAAGAATTAGAGAAGTGAAAATAATGGTAGAAAAGAAGAGAAGAGAAGAGAAGAGAAGGAAAGCCGCAGATATCCCCCGTCGTCATCAGGAATCGGAAAAGTCAGGGCCAAGTCGAACGCATGAAGGACAAGCAAACAAACGCTCGCTAAGTTCGAGAGAGAAAGAAAAAAGAACAAAGAAAGTATCGCTGATATCGCCAAGTGCAAAGAAAGTCGATAATGATAGTCGGGATAGATAAGAAATAGTAAAAAAAGAAAATGTTGTCGAGGGGCCGTGATATCGCATCAATTACAACCGATTCTCAGTCGAATTACCCATCATCACGCTCTCATAAGGAGACGGATTATTGTCCGCTCCCTCGGTCGGTGGGGATCGCGCATTCCTGGACCGACTGGTGCTATGGATGCGTTCTGTGAAGTTGCGTATCTTAGACGCGAAATTCTCATTTACGCTCCTCCCACGGCGGTGGTCGGCGGACATCCGGGGCGGAATGGTGGTTGGTTCCGCTGTTGGTGGGGGATTAGTTGTGGCGGGACGAGGAGGTGGTACATTCACTGCCTCGATGACAGTCGGCCCTTCGCGTGCCGCATCGTCGATGGCAATGTTTATAGTGCCGATCCCGACGGCGGATCCATCACCACTTCCCCAAGAGGAAGTGTGACCTGGTGGCGGTGGGGGAGGTGGAGGCGGAGGCGGGGGCGGAGAGCTCAAATGTTGGAGCTCTGGGAGAAGTGGCGGCTGTTCGACCAAATTTGGTTGGCTCTGGGAGAACTTATGCTGCTGGTTTGGGGACTGGCCATGGGAATGGCTGACACTTCCACGCCGACGGCCATTTCCTTCGATGGTTTCTTCGATGCCCGCGGATACAGGGAGTGCCGGTCCAAAGCTACCAAAGGAATTTTCTCGACGGTGGGTGGACCCTCTTCTCGTCTTACTGCTGGACCTGCTCTGCGGAATATTAGGCTGGAATCGAGGGTGTGTCGGTAAACCGGAAGGCACCGGTGGCGAGGTCCCTCCGAATACAGGTTCAGGGACGGGAGCGGACATGGACCGATCAAGCTTAAAGCCCTCTGTTGTTTTGTTGACTTGGTCGGTCGAGGTTGATATGAGTCCACTGGGGATGCCGGGTACGGCAGGAGCATTCTCATCCCCGTACTCGAAGCTGTATTTGGGGTGGCGCATGGCTCTGGGAGTCGCGGGTAAACCGACAGGAACACCAGCAGTGGAAGCCCGGCCTGATGAATTTGAATCAGAACCAGGAGATACACGAGTTTTCCCGGACATTTGATTGTAAGAGCCAGCGGTTGATGGTGCGCTCTCCCCGGTGTATGCGCGAGAACGGCGGCTGGAAGAAGGAGCCTTGGTGTGCTCATAGTCAACTTCACCCGGGAGAGGTATACTGGGAGCCGATGGTCTTCGAGCCAAAGAAAGTCGACGAGCTTCCAACTCGGCCGCTGCGATTTCCTTCCTTGTGCGGTCAAGAGCAGTCTGCATAGGCGTGGGCCGGCGGGACACATCGCTCACAGCCTCTGAGGCATCTTTATCCCTTCGTCGCCCACTAACGGATGGATCTCTCCTACCCTTTACCCCGCTCGCGTTAACCGGTGTACCCCTACGCGCATCCGATTCGCGATCTGTGGCCTGCCGACTGGAAGATCGGCCTCTTGCTCCTCTACGATCCGGAGATGCTTCACGACGCGCACTTGTTCCGCGCTCTGGGCGACGGCTGGAACTCCTCTGCCGAGACCGAAGCCGCGCTCTATCTCCGTTGACTAATCGAAGACCATCCTCTACCTCACGAGGCCTAGGATATTCATCTTCCAAAGCCGACATAGGCACTGGGGACGATGGAGATTTGAGACCCCAAGTCTCCTTTTGCGTGCTACGGCCACGCCCACCAGCACTATCAAAGCTAGAGTCAGGGCTATGACGGCGATTGGTGTTTCGGCTTGGTGGTTTGCTCCTCTGCGCCTCGGCAGCGGCTTGGCCCCTGGACTGAGATCGTTGGCGGCGCTCCGCAGTTCTGGAGGATGCTCTGCCTTTCCCGTGCCTGCTCCTGCTTCGACGTCTAGATCCCGCTTTCGCTTTGGCTCTGTAGATATCTTCAAAGCTTTCGGTACCAGCACTGTATGGAGCAACATCCTCGGGTGACATCGGAAGCGGCGAGGAGGGCGACCTCTTTGCAGGTGGGATGTAGCGGCTATTAGTTCTGCCACGCACGTCCTGTGAAGGGCCCCTGGAACCGCCGGTCTTGTTCTTGGACCGTCCACTTCTTTCGGAGTCTCCCTGTTGCTTCTCACGGATTTCGGAGCGGTTGCTGCGTGTGCTCTGTTTGGCATAGAAATTTGCTTCCTCTAGACTGTTGATGCACTGATCAATGCTCCTGCCACTCACACTTGGACTCTTGGCTGCTTTGTGGCCATGAGCATTCGACCCAATGCTCCTTGTTTCACTGGGAGATTCTAGCTGGGCGTACTGCTGGGCGTAAGATATAGACCTTCGAACCGCCGAAGAGTCACCAGAACCATACCCATCAGCCGGTGGCCATTGAATATGAAGCCCGTCCGGTTTTCGGTCCCGTGATCCATTCCTGTTTTGAGAGTTGGACCGGAAGGAATCAAAAACAGCGGCTGGGGGGGAAGGAGGATGTTGGAGATTTTCAAAGGTATGCGCAGGGTTGGCTTGAATGGCAGTCATTGGAGTATGCTTGGTTGTTGCGCTTGTAGCGGTCGCAGATGCGTCCTTCGAAGGATCATACTTGGCAGATGTCAAGAGGGTAGGCAACTCCTCGCCTGCAGGTTGATTATCAGCAGCTGGCTGCACAACGGCGTTCGATTCCTTTTCTTTATCTGAACCAGAGTCAACCGGAGTTGGGAGGGCTTTTGGCGCGGGCATTGGAGGAGGGGCAACGTCTATTGGTGTCTCGCCGATTGAGGGGAGACGCTTTTTCGAATATCCACCTGGAGTCGCGGTACGAGATGAAGGGCCGTTGCGGGAAGTATTCAACTTGTAGCTTCCAAACCCACCGGGAGACATTATCGAGTCTCCAACGGCTGAATCCGCGATGGGAGTCACGCCAGGGACGTTCGTTGGCGTGCGGTCGTCGGACTTGAGGCCTGGAAATTTGAAATCGGATCCAGAAGCTTGCGGCCCGAAAGACGTAATAAGCTTGAGAGCAGAATTCTTCGCGGTAATTCTCGATCCTGGTCTAGAAGAATCGGGAGACATGTTTGCTTCTTCAAGTAGCTGTGGGTTTATATATTCATCCGCCGACGGTCGTCTGCCCTGGTCGGTGGCTAGCTGAGCGGATGGAGACCTCCACATTTCCGATGGCTCTACTCCAGTACATGAGAAGCATCGAATAGCCAGGTGTTGCTGGGAGTTTTGGACGACATGTTCACCCCATGTGCGAACGAGGTAGGATTGGCGTTGCCAGTCATACGGGTATAAGAGACACGCCATCAAGACAGCTTCCATAAAATATCTCCGTGAAACGTAAACCTCGATCGCATCGTCTCGGTCTCCAAGGCCAAGGAGGATCGTAGCCGCGGCATGGATATCCCCACCCTCCAAAAGGCGCTGCACAAATGCATAGCCGATCTGCTTCGTTTGGGCTTGGCCTCCCATTTGGCTGAGAGCAAGGAGCATCCAGTCGGAGGACGAGACTGAACCTGACGCCCCCATACTTGCGATCTGATCGAGCCCAAGATCACCGAGCCAACGGGATAATAGCACGGAGCACTGGGTTCCGGGCGGATGACGGCTCACTATACTAAAGTAAACATCATCGAATAATGTGGGGCTATGGGGGAACTAAATAATCTCACTTACATTCGTCCTGAATCAATTCCTTGATATCCCCACCCCAGCCGAAAACCACGCTCAGCATCTGTTTCCTGAGATCATCCGCCGATAGATCATTGATGTCATCGAAAGAGCGAGGAGGCATGTACGGAACGTCGTTTAAACGGGCCCGTGTGAACGGGAATAGTTCTGTGACTTTCTGTTCCCCAGGGCTCTCGGTAACTTCATTCCTGAGGCGAGAGCCTCCACGATACGAACGCGCAGACGAAGTTGATATTGAGGAAGGGTAGGCCCAAGAAGTACTTGTCAGCAACGGAGGATCCCGTGTAGATTGCATAGGGGACATGTTAGAGAAAGTGGTGACGCTCTGGTTGGATCGGGCTGGAGGGGAACCGTAACGGTATGGATATCGGTCAGACGAAGCTTTTGAACTGGCTGACTGGGCATGGCTCCGGACGGACGGTGGGCTTGCAGCATGTGCACGCTCCTTCCGGGCGGATTCGATCGCGTTCGTCTCCATAGTTGCCCTGTTAATAGGTGACATGGAAGATATGGTATTATTACTATCGGGGGTAGCTCTTCGGGCGAGGTTCTGGGCGGTTAGCCCCGCTTCTATGGGTTTGAACTTAGCGTCCTCCGGGGGGGTTGGCAAGGACGAAATCATTGGGAGATGTTGCACATTAGCGACCATGGTAGGGTTTTCGAGGTCGTATTGTTGGACGGTATGGTCGGGCCCGAGAGTGAAAAGGGTTGCTGTAGGGCCGTGTGCGGCCATACCCCTGACGCCTTCTATCGTAGGTACGGGCTCGTAAGTAACGTGTTTCGTCCTCACGTCCCACGCCCACGTTTCTCTTTATGCGGTGATACGTCAGTGAAAGCCAAAGTATATCTAGAAAGTTTGAGAACCCTACCTCTCAGAGTACTGAACAATCCTGCCGTTTTTGGACCAGGAAATCCAGTTATTACCGCTAGTATATGATTCAGATCTCCTTAGCGCCCTAATAACTCGAGGTAGATCATTGACGGGATATTTTGCCACGCTCCACACCCGCAAGTCCCCATCCGACGTCTGCGTAGCGAGCATGTCTGATTTTTGCTTAGAAGATGACGCATGCCAGGCCAGGGCCACAATCGGCGAGGGTCCTCTTGAGGTGGTGAGGGTGTGTAATATCGTGAAAGATGGCTGTAATGTGGCAATAAGGATAGATCCGTTTTGGTACCTAGAAGGTCATTAGCACTGGATACCACAAGTATGGGAAGATGATAAAGATATAGCGTACCCGATACCATACGTCCTACAATCTGAAGCAGGCGCTAGAGCGGTGATAGGATCGAATATCGTACGGGCAGACACATGTTCTGACGTCGACGGTTCGAACAAGATAACCTCTCCCTTTCCGTTGCCTTTACAGATGGAAAAGATAGCCTAGTTAGCAATAAACGCCGAGAAGAGATCTGGGGTAGTGGTTCTCACCAAAAGCTACGTTTCCGTTGCGCATCCAAACCGCAACACGGATATGCTCGAACGCCGCAAACCGGGCAACCTCATCCCCGGTAAAAAGATCCCACACAATTGCGGTTTGACTCGAATCGTAACTGACAACCAGACGGCCTTCTCCTCTTTCGCTCACAGTATCCACAGCAATAAGTTCTATTTTGTCCTGGTGGCGTTCAAATCGTCTCTCGACAGCGAGAGTGTCATGATGGAGAGATATTATATTGGACCCCTGTGCGAAAAGGAAAAGGGAGGCGGTAGAGGCACAAGGCTCAAACCTCTGCTCACCGTCGAAAGTTTGAGCTCTCAGCGGCGCATTGGAGACGTTTTGTGGGCCAGAAGATATGGATCTATGTCTTGCCAGCTCCAGCGACATCTTTTCAGACTCAGGGCCCTGTTGCGGGCAATGCTCGAGGGTTTGACGCTCCGGCTGCGAATATATGTTCGTTTCAGATACGCCCGAGACGGTGGGGATGGAGGAATAATGGGATTGGAATGCGGAGCCACGGTGGAATGAGGAGTCGAAATTATTCGCACCTCAAGGAGAGTGAGGGGGGCAAGAATGGAACCTGTTCTTTCGATGCTTCGGAGAAAGGGAATGAGGCGCGTCGAACCAAGAAATCGAGGTCAAGGGAGGCCGAAGGAAACCCTAAAACAGATTATCGAAAATGCACACCTGGACACCGACCCTTTCAATCGGGACCCAAGCAAATCGTGAAGGTGCCAAAGGTTGCTGCCGCCGACGAGAAACTCCAGTGTGTCCAACCCAAAAGCGATCCGGTGATCAAATTTGTACCAGGCAGCTGAAAGGCCGCGGCTAACTAAGAAGTGACAAAAGAGTACAATTGCGACCAGCGGTGGGCGCTAACAGGTCAAATTGCCAGCAGCTAGAGAAACGGCGCTTTGAGGGAGTGATGTTGACAGATTGTGTGGAGGTGTCAGTACGGTTGGGAGTCGTGTGTGCGCGAAGGTGTGTAGGTAGGTTGTGTGAGTGTGGGAGGACGTTGAGTAGGCGAGTACGGGAGCTGCAGGAGGGAGAAGAAGCAAGAATAGCAACAGCAGGAAGAGAATGACTCCCAGATGTTGGGATGCCCACTGTACAGATAAACAGAAGAGGAAGAAGGAAACAGGGAGGTCGGAGCGGGGCGGGGAGCGTGGGGGGAGGACGCAATTGGTGCTTGCGCTGCTTCTGAATAATGTTGAATAAGATATCGTGACGAAGAAGAAGCGTGCCGTGCGGAGAATACGAAGTCGCAGTCAATAAAGGTCATCAAGTCATTTCACTTCATCAAGCAATAGGAATTGGAGGATTGGGCTTCGGAGGAATGAGTTCTAGCGCTTCATCTCCCCAAGCGAGTGACCGAGAGCCAAAGGAACAAGAATGCCAACCCAGGGCGAGACGATGAATGACGAGCAATATTTGGCGGAGGGACACAAATACCGGGATTATTGGTGGCTGGAGAGAGCGCCAACGAGCGTTGAAGAACGAACGAAGGAGTCGGCAACACAAGGGCGAGAGGAAACGATGACCAGATGAAAAGCGGAACGGGAACGGGGGCAGGCCTAATCCTCGAGACTCTTTATCCTATGGCGTATCCGGATATAATTCTCTTCCGTTGGTGATGGCGCTCAAACTGTGAGGAAGTCGGAGAGGCTGATAGTGATTTATCAATACTCAGACCAGAAGGGCGTCGGTCGCATTCTATCCCTCCTTCTCGACTTCCTTTCTTCCTATTTCGTCAGTATATCCCATCCGTTTATTCATGCATGCATGCATAGCCATTTCATAATTAGATTTTATGTCAACCAGCCGAGAGGGGGACCTGGGAGGGAAAGCGACGAGACCCTTTGGCAGCAGTCTGGCAGAAAACCCTCATCGAAAAATAAAACATAAAAAGACCGGGAGGCGGGATGTGAGCAAAGATTCTTGATTGATTGAATAAGGATCTGTCACATCCATGTTTTATTTTTCTTTTAATTTTTGTTTTTTTCCTGCAATTTCTCGATCAAATGCAAGAGCTCCTCTTGGTGTTGAAGAATTTCAGGAACCAGCAAGCGTTGATAGTCGCAGGTTAGGGCAGCGGGCAAGGGTTCAAGGATCCCCATGTCGTGCAGGCGCTCTCTGCCGGCGTTTCCCATGTCAATTGGCCACCTCCACTCGGTGGCACTCACAAGGATGAGGATGTTCTGAAGTTCTTCATGCTGTTGAAGCTGCGCTGCTGCAGGCTTCATCACCCTTGGCCATCCAATCACCGTACGGAAGTCCGTTTTGCTCAGCCTTCTCTATTTTCGCATCACGATCTTTGTGATCTGACAGGTCAACATGTCAAAATCGCTCCAGCGCGTAAAATCTTGAACTGGTTGGTCGATCCAGAATTTTCGCACTCAAAGGGAATTGGACTGAGTCGTACGAGGTGGAATGGTGGTGGACTGAAGTGCAAATTGGCAGTCATGTCTGCGGTCGGGTCCCCAATTTGACACTCTCAACCAGGACGGAGAAATATTGAAGAATAGTTCCAGAATTATTCGCAGGGAAAGTGAAGAGCATGAAGCAACAGCTCACCATCGTCCAATCCCGCTGATCCGCGCTGGCCTGACCCTGCTGGCAGAGAGCAAGCAGCGACGGTCGTAATTCGGACAGAGGAATGTCCATACCAATCATCGACGGACGTCCCTATAATTAGGTTAAACACACTGTGCTTGTGCATTCATCATCGTACAGGATATCCTCCGTAGCGCGACATATTGGTCTGGTGCAACGGGCAGTGACAGTGGCTCTTCGATCCTTGCCTCACACCACTCAGTCCCTCGCCCACACACCACTCTAAAAAAATCCATGCTTGACCTTATTCCAAAGACTCCCAGAAAGACAAAGATGCTAGAGTAAATGTGCAGTTCCGAAAAAGATCTATCTACAGCAGGGTATCATCAGAGCATCAAAAAAAGAGTCCTGGCACAGCAAACCCCAAAAGTCGCATCAAGAAGCGAACGGTCCAGATGATGATGACCTTAGTCGCCTAGTGCCGTTGCGGTGTGATCAGAACGGACCGATCCTCCACTTTACGACGTTCTGTGCACACCACACAACGGTGGCTCCGTGCCGTCGCCTCGCGCCAGTCTGTGCTCCGAAGCGAAGACTGACTCGGGGGGGCGAGCGATCATCATATATACAGAGGAGAATTTTGCCTGAAAGCTGGTTGTGAGCATCTTTTTGAAGAGCTCCGTCGAGGATTGGTGTGAATCGACCTCGACTTATGATCGACAAGATCCCGTGGTCAACCTGCGGCAAGGCAACTGCATTGTGATGAGCAGGAGACTAATTCTTTGAGCTCTTCCAAGGAAGCTGCTGAGATGTGATTTGAAAGCCTGGGTATTTTCGCCATCAGAAATCACGAAGCCACGGAAGAGATGCCAGGAAGAGTAGACTCCTATGGCATCGTATTATCACACACCGTGCTGTGCCCATCACATCCGGCAACTCCACAAGTCATTTTTTGCCGTCTGACTGTGTGTGATGAATATAAGCGACCCCGGAGCAAGCCACCTCGATAGCGATTGAATCATCACGATATCTATCCGTTATCCACACCCATGTCTGACTGATCCTCTTTGCAGCAGATCTCCATCGCAGCCGAGGGAGACGATTCCTTTCGCTTCTCTCATCCTTTCCCTTTTTCGCCTTTGCTCTGACTCTGAAGAATCTCCCCGGCTCACCCATGTCCACAATTAGAAAAGATAAAGCAAGAGATCCCGTTAGCACAAAGTTAAAGAGATTTAGCACCAACGCTACGCCGCAAGTCCATCATGAATCGGTTGACTCGTTGGATGAGAGAAAGTGATGATGTTGATGTGTGAATGTTTCGATTTTTGGTGGAAGATCAACGGGGCGGGAGTTTCCCCGGAAGGTCACACCACCGGGAAAGAATGCGCTTTAGGGTTAGCGTGGTGTTTTAGCGCAGCGGTACTTCTTGAGTACGAGCCAAAGCAACAGTCGTCTGACTTGCATCACCCGTCATGCTTGTGATGTGGTGATGTACCAACCAAGTCCTTCTTTCTTTCCGCTTGCGGCTATTTCTCTTTCGATGCATATCGAGGCGAAGGACTGTGATATTACCTCCAACCGAGCAAGCCTTAATATATTTTATCCCTGATAATTAATTGGGATATCGACTGGCTTACCCCCAATCCAATCCATCTCATTGTGTTACGTGAGACGTGCCTTAGTCAAGGAATCACCGTAGTATCGAGGATACACGATAATCACGACTACGATGACTCTCCCCGTAGAGCAATGACTATTCTCAGATCAACGTCTTCTCTTATGGCAGTGTATCTTTCCCTCAAACCCCACTGCGGAACCCTTAGGCGCATGTGCCGCGCCGCAACGGACCGAAGATGTGTTCGCAGATAATCTGCATGCATCGCCCCAATCCCCGATCTATCTTTATCATCAGCTGCGCGTCTGCGGCACAGCACAGGAAAAAGCATGTCCGGCTTCGCGAGACATCACTGGTTAACATCTTCGTTGTCCGGATCGCAAATACGGGGTGACCATCTCGAAAATAGAAACTTTTGTCTCCGTCAAAAAATGCGAGAGAGGAATCTTTCGCTTGCCGAGTGGTGGCTATCCTCAGGCCCTCTTGTCAGCGACGGACGGACATCAGATAGATCTGCACGGAGCGGCTGGATGGCCAAAATCGCTCTTTTACGCTAACTATTCAACCGCGCCTCAGCGAGACGACGACGTCGACTTCTATTATTGGCATCGATGACTCGCATAGGGTTACTGTTTCAAGAGACGAACCTTCGTTCGCACTCGAGCTTTTCGGACTCATCACAGACCGATTGTTCAGTACTATTCGGGAGGGGAAGTGATCTGCTATTATTGTTGGTTTCCAGAAACCGCCAGATATTCTCAGCTTTGATTGTGCGTTTACCGCCGTTGGACGTTTGCTGGGGATAGAGTACCCTCCATCATTCAGCCTTCAAACACCCCGGTTGTCATGGGTTGCTCGCGAACAGGGCTCCCGATGGGCGCTTACCACAGGTGGCCTCTGGCGGCCCAGATGGAGAAGAATCGGTTGAAGTCGAGATGACCATCCCTGAAACGAGGCTGGCATTATCAGCCTCGCCCAGCACTCTCGAACTTCACCCTTCCATTGCATTTCCCCGGCACACGTCTCTGTCCCGCATATTGTCTCCTGAGACATCTTCCCAGGTTGCCGGGGAACCTTACTGAGGCGTACATACGATAGGATTTTTTTCTTACTCGCAGAATTTTCCATTAACAAGGTCCGTATTCCTTCCCTGTACTCTGCGCTGCAATAAATCGCCGGGTATCCCTCTATTAATAACCCGATTAAGCGTGCGGCCAAATCGTAAGGATTTGATTTGAAAGAATTTGCCAGCCGAGTTTCCCTATGTCAACACCAAACCAATCATATATTGGACCCTGGCGCCTTCTCATCAGGGTTCTTTCACTATTGAATATAAACCTTGAACTAAATATCAGCGGCACAGCAAAGCAACGCCCCAGGGCTGGCCAAAGACCATCAGCCAACTTGAGAGCAGCTTTCCTATCCCTCGCCACGCCCCAGATTCTTCAATGAATTGGATATGCACTTCCACGGGTTCCATGCGCCCGCTGCAATAGGGATCTTGGCTCTTGCCTGTCCGAGATGCATCTATGTTTGCTTGCAGGGGCAAGGTATACTTCAACCCTGAATTCCGAACCACCCGTACCCTTCCCATCAAATAACAAACGACAGATAAATAAGACAAGAGATTATGATGCAGATTCGACAGGCATATTTTCTCCTTCCCATAGCAGCTACTCAAATGCATCCTTTGTTTCGGATAAACAGATAAACTCGAAAAATTCCTTGCTCAAGCATCGTGCCAACTCAGAGATACATATGAAATATGTAACATGCCATTATTATCTATGAATCTTCGGAGTGCCATCTCCCGATCCCTTTCATTCTCATTACTTTATATCCCCATTCCCCCAGTTCTTCGCCACTACCTACTTGGCAAATATGCATATAACTCTTCCATCCATGTTTGTCGTCAGACGCTTTTTTCTTACTTTCCCGTAACTTTTTTATCTCCCACTTTTCCCCGTCTTCAGCGAGAAAAAAGATCCCCGATGCTGACTGCGGAGATGTTTGAAGAAAAATGCCAGGTCATTTTTCGAGTTTTCTCATGTTTCATCATCAATACACGACGCCTCATAAAGAACAATAGGAAAAGCGGCAGATCCCAACCCTACTTTATATTCGCATGAATATAAGGCACAGTTCTCATGACAGGAGCCCAATGTCCATATATCCAGGAGGATGGGAAAGGAGTATGTATTTATGATGAATGACTCTTGGAATGGAGGTGTCGACATCAAGCGTCGCAACTTCTGCACTCATGCAAGGGGTGGACCGAAGAGCTACCAACGCAGACTTCCGTCAAAACTTTAAAGAAGGGGCGCGCATTCTTCATGCCAGTTGACTTTTCTCCGGGGATCAAAGTTGCCACGCGATCAGAAAGTCCCCTCGCATAAACGTTGAGACGGATGTTGGGACATTCCTGTCGCGGTTTCATCATCTCGTGAGCCCGGGGTTGGACGTGTATGCACATACATACACATTCTTCAACCCCCACGGACCCCTTCGCAAACATAAATATATCGGTCACTTCCAGTCCTCGTTGGACGGCCAGCATTCTTTCTTGAGTTATAATTTCGTCACGGCGCATCCAGAGATATATCAGGTATGATGCGCCAACCGGTTGCAGACCAGGGACAGCTGAAGCACTAGCTGGTGTCAAAAATCATGACGCCAAAACTTTGGGCCATATTGTCGTCATTCTGTCTGCCTTGCAGGATGAGACCAGGTGTCTCAGAAACTCCTGCAGAGGTGGGCCAGGCGAAAAAAGGTCGCAGCCAAATATTTCTCAACCTATCGAGTGGTGTACCGGGTGACGTGAAATCGATAGTGAATGCAGTTGATAGTGAATGAAGTCGGGTCAATAGTAAATGAGATCGATAGTGAATGAAGTCGGGTCGGTAGTGAATGAAGTCGGTAGTGATTGAAGTCGGTAGTGAATGAAGTCGGTAGTGAATGAGATCGGTAGTGAATGAAGTCGGTAGTGAATAAAGTCAGTAGTGAATAAAGTCAGTAGTGAATGAAAAAAAAAGTGAATGACTATGCTTTCGAACCTTGTTATCTGAAAGAATAATTTGTTAAAAAGAAATACGGAAACATTTCTAACTGAGATACATTGTGTACACAGTTCAGATATCAGGGGCTGTTATTATACAGGATTTCGGGGACGAAGAGAGCTATCATATCCATCACTCCAAGTACCACACGCGGTTTACGCGGTGAATCTTACGAAGAGGGTAGCTCCTTACTGTCTCCGAAACCATCCTCCTCCCCTCCCAGCAGTCTGTCCACCGGAGGGATCGGAGCCCATTCTCTCGGCATCGACCATCCGATCGAATTCCTTCTGTGCCTGCTCTTTAGCGATCTGCTTATCGCGGTCCGATTCCGAGTACTGGAAGTCACGATCCGTGCGAGAGCCGTAGAAGCTGCTACCGGTAGATGATGACGGGGAGCTGTCGTACTGGGTTTTATATTCTTCTTGTTGCTGGCCTGACGGTCTGCGAGGTGAGACACCGGAGTTGGTCCCTGGTCGGCCTGCGCTCTGACGGATACGTGCCCAGGCGCTGCCGCTAGAAGAACCTCCGTAACTGCCAGAGTCCTGAGCGGTGGGGCTAGCGTCGTCGAAGAAGTCGGTTCCAGAGCTAGTATTATTGTTCGAGCTGTATGGGGGATTGGAAAATTCTTGTTGAACTCCGCTCTGTCGTGCTTGTGAGTCGCCATAGATTCCAAGGTTGGTTGTAGTCGAGCCTCTTGCCACGCCATAGGAGGCAGAGTTCGTATCGTTTCCTACTGGACGATCCCCCGAATAACTATAGTCATTCGTCTCCGCACCCGTCGGGCTGGTGTTATCATGATCACCGCGCACCTTCCCTTGCCTCTGATCATTACGTAGATAATATTCTTTCCGCCAAACATCCTGGGTTCTCTTTTTCGCGGCAGCCTCCACCCTGGCTGTCTCTCCAGAACCCCGAGACCGGACCGAATTTCGGTAGTCCTCCAGCCTAGGGTCACTAAGTTCAGCACTTAACCGTACCACATTAGAGTAAATTCCCGTGAGATAGGCGATCCCAACTGCCCACGCGCTAAAAATAAAGAAGTTGCGAGCTGCGCTAAATACAGCCGCAGGTGGGTGTGTTTGTATATTGTGAAACAACATCCTCGCATAATTCCCCATCGAGAGGCCTTTCGGCGGTCGTAATTCCTTGGTGAGACGGAACTGTGATACGCCCACCGCCATGCCCGTCGCCCAACCCACTTCATTTACATACACCGCCCTAGCCACGTTGGATGTTGCAAAATCGGTCTCCTCTTGCGTCAGATGCCGTTCCATCACTGCGCTCCACGCACTCATTTGTAGCGCTAGATGTTTACCTACGTGTTCGTGGTAGCGTCTCTCCGAGAATAACACGCGTCCGAGAGGGTTGAGAGGGGGGATATTGATCTGAGTTGGCGAGGTCGATAATGGATATATCGCGAGTACATTGTGGGGATCCCGTGATTTCGAGGCGTACGGATCGCTATCGGAGAATGGAGCATTGTCGTCGAAGCTCTGGGACGCCGTAGTGCCCTCTTCAAGAACCATCTTCGGTTGATATACGGCGGTGGGGGTTCGCGACGGGTAAGAGGTGGTAATTAGAAACCAATTGGGTTTCGCGGCGCTTCCTCCAAGGGCCTATATGGGCCAAGGTGCGTTTCTGGTGAGAACAGAGCTGTTCGTAGAAGTTGAGGGCTCTCAACTCTCACTTTGCATTGATGATGATGAAGCAAGGGAGGGAGGAAGGAAGTGAAGCTGTTTACCGTTGCTGAGTCAGCACACAGACTCCAGCTTTCCTCACACGAAGAGGGAGACCAACAACAGCTCAACACACGACAAAGACTACGGAGGGACCGCAAGAGACAACTACATACCCGCTGTGATCCATTACATCGATAAGTAGGAGATGCGTGCTTTCTAGGACTTGAGATGTTGATTGTGCTCTCACTGACTTATATTCGGGAGAATCAATGCAGGCCAAAGGATTATGAAGAGATGGGGGTTGAATGCGCAGATAATCCAGTGGTCTTCAGACAAGATAACATGATCGAACCTGCTCTTCAAGGTATGTTTGGGTGTCTGTATGCTCTGTCTGAAAAGATTGATAGCATCTGTTCATTGATAAAATGAAAGGCAATTGATTAAAATACAGTACAATAGGCAAGTATCCCAGCATCTCGTTCGATTATGCTTGTCGGCATTCTGGTCCAGTAAGATGGAAACGCAAAACTCATCACTCATTAATTACCCGCCCTCCTTATTCTGCGGTCATAGCATCGTATAAATCCAAGTCATCATCCTCATCTTTTGCCCCCGCTTTACCCGGCTGCTTAGCGATCGATTCATCCTGAACCATATCCCCGTGCTCGTCCAGCGTTGTTCGGAACAATTGCTCAGGAGCCATCTTATCCACGTCCTCGTTGCTTAGGGTTCGGGGCCGTTGGCTTGGCATCTTGTCTTTGCTAGAGTCGGGGGGCTCCATGCCGGTCTGCTCTGCCACTTTGGTTTTCCCCTGTTTGGCTTTTTCGGCCATCTGCTGGCCCGCTTGGCGGGGGGCGGTAAACGGATTTGTGACTGGAGACATGGTGTTTATGGGGATTGCTTTGTCCGGCTGTCGGGCGATCGAATGTCTTGGTTCTCTGTTATCGGGAGCTATGTTAATAAGGCTTGAAATACCTACCAAGTTGTTTCCTCCCTTTTCTTTGGTATGCTTCTTTGTTTGATGCTTTGATGCGTGATAAGATGAATTTGTTTTCTTCTTTCCACTTTCTGATATCGATGAAAGAATTGAGTTGAGGTCTTTTGAGGATGAATTTATATCTCAAAGTCCATTGTTTGTTTCCCCGCCCGCCGTTGTTGAGATGTTGATATCCGGTGGCAAGCCTTTGACCTCATAATGACAACCCGTCACACGACCATGGGATGGAAACCTGTTGAGATGCATTTCGTGGCATAGAAAAGGGTTTACACTACTATTCTAGCCTGAGTCTGAACTGGGAGTAATTCCATTCTCATTCGTGGCTTTTCTTCGTGTTTACCCGATCAAGTCTAAGAGCTCGATGGAGGGTTCCGTGGTTGAGAGCTCTACTTACCGGTGTAATGGATCCCAACGGGCATATAGATGACTCTTGCGGTTACTCCGTATTCAACCCTCATCCCATCCCTTATATCCAAACAATGTATTGCCCGTGAACAATGCATGCTCTTCTTCGTCTCCCCCTTCTTTTGAAGTATTGCGAAGAAGCTACCTAAATGACGTCACCGTGTAGGAGAGCTCTGATTACAAATGTTGATCTCTAAGCTCCAACATCCCGAAGACCGAGGACAGCGATGTTGAAGGATATAAAAGGATCTGTCTTCTCGCGGGTTATGTTATCTTGTGTAGTTGAGTCCTGGTTTATAGAGCTCCAGAATAGTTCTTTGATTGTAGGGTTTTCGACAGCTATCATTCACAATGGCTAGTAAAGCTATCGCGGTCATTGCTGGCGTCGGTCCAGGAACAGTAAGATCCCAAAGCCAATATCGACGAGCTTCCCACGCCTGAAAAGTTGGGTAGATGTTGATGATAGTATAGGGCGCATCGATTGCGAAAAAGTTCGCCAAATCCTATTCAGTTGTTCTACTTGCGCGGAATCCCGACAACTACACCTCCCTAGTCCAGGAGGTTTCGGATAGCGGCGGGAGGGCCATTGGCATCAGTACCGACGCTTCTGATGCCGAGAGTGTCAAGAGAGCATTTGAGAAGATCTCGCAGGAATTCCCTGGTGCACCATTAGCTGCTGGCGTGTACAATGTGGGGGGCCAGTTCATAAGGAAACCCTTCCTCGAGCTCACGGAGAAAGAGTTCACCTCGGGTTATGATGCCAATGGGTAAGATTGTTCCGATGATACGGTCGTCAAAACAGAGCTATGCCAGTACGAAGGTAGTAGCTAACAGCTCGGATTTATAGCAAGGGGGCATTCCTATTCTCCCAAGCAATCCTCCCCAAACTGCTAGAGCAGGGGGATCGGGCCCATCCGCCAACGCTTATATTCACCGGTAAGTCCTTCGGTGGCTTTGGGGACCTAGAATAAGCGTCCTCCTAACAATAACTACAGGCGCAACTGCAAGCTTAAAAGGGTCTGCCCTCTGCTCTTCGTTTGCTTCGGGTAAATTCGCTCTCCGTGCCCTTGCCCAAAGTCTCGCAAGGGAATTTGGGCCCAAGGGCGTACACGTCAGTCATGCCATCATCGATGGTGTTATCGATATCGAAAGAACCAAGGCTTTCAAGTTTGATGCAGAGGACGCAAAGCTCAGCCCCGACGCGGTAAGAGTTCCTCCACTCCCGAAGATCTCTAAAGCTGCAAAGAATCGCTGCTGACAAGCTGGGCCTTTTCCCGATAATAAATAGATCGCAGAGTCCTATTGGTACTTGCATACCCAGCCACGAACCACGTTCACTCAGGAACTTGATATGAGGCCCTACGTTGAGAAGTGGTGAAGATACCTCCCGAGCCTTGTGGTTAAGATCTCGTTTGGGCCGGGGCTCGCTTTGTGCCGTGTATCGATTTCATGCCTGGTACTCCCTCCTGAGAAGTATTACTGTTAAGCACGCCCGAAGCAATATTATTTGCGTGAGATTAGACGTATTTGTAGAGGATATCCAAACAGATTCGCAATCAGCTGGAACAGCAACAGCCCATGGAATTGATACCCGAAACCCTCTTCCATATCCCCAACAAAACAAAGTGAAAGCGAAGAAGACGAGACCCGAATTTTCTTCGTACGCCAGAACCGAACAAGAAAGGTATCACGCATAGAAAAAAATTCGAGAGCTGATAGACGATACGGGTGTCATATCAAGCGTAATCTCTAGCTTATTCTATGCTCGGAGACAAGAAAGTAAAATTTCCCTTCTAGTCGCATGGCCGTGGGGTTGCTTGACATCGAGAACCTCATTTTTCTCGTGAAGTGCTTTTTCAGGAACAAGAAGCTCATGGTTGAAATAATAATTGTCGGTTGAAATAGACCGAGGAAGCGAGTCCGAAGTCGCTCCAAGATCGAAAACTTTTTAGCGTTCAAGGGGTCATATTGATTTTTTTCCCCCATCCCATCTTCAATTGAGTCATGAAGGAGTCATTTTGACATATTTATAAGAAAGAACAGGGTATTCCTTTTCATCGTTACTGCAATGTCTTTACGAGGTTAAATTATCTCGAGACCGCTACAGCTACAGATAGCACGGATGCTTCACGACATCTCCGATTCCTCCCGTTCCTCCCCAGGACCAGAGCTTGGACCTGGGGACCTAGAAAAGGCTCCCAAAAGCTCTCTCACATCTCATCCGGACCCTGAAGTAGCAGATCGGCGATCGTTACGAGCTGAGATCGATCTCAATCATGTCGATCTCTTATTCCTCGTCTGTTGTTTCATCTCCGGCCTATGCGACAGCGCAGCGTACAATTCCTGGAATTGCTTCGTGAGCATGCAGACAGGTAAGTGCCTGCAGTGTCCAACTACGCTGGCAACATCTACTAACATTCTTGCTCAGGAAACACCATCTTCCTCGGCCTAGGTGCCTCCGGTCTCCCAGTCTCAAAACCTTACGGCTGGCTTAAATCCCTCATCTCAATCTGCTTCTTCGTCATCGGAAGCTTCACTTTCTCACGGGCAACCACTGCCCTAGGCCCCCGTCAACGGAGGACCCTCATCAGCTCATTCGGCATCCAATTCATCTGCGTGGTTATCGCCGCGGTGCTGGTGCAAGTGGATGTAGTTACCGTTCCGAACCCGAGTCTGTCCAACGATGGAAGCAAAGGTGTTGTTGATGGGAGATTATTCCTCGAACTCATCCCGCTGGCGTTCATCGCGTTCCAATCCGGAGGTCAGATGGCTGCTAGTCGGTTGCTTGGGTTCAATGAGATTCCTACGACGGTCTTGACGAGTGTATATTACGATATCGTGGCGGCGGATCCTACGCGATTACCATCCACCCAGTCGACTTTCTTAAGCAACGTGAAGAGGAACCGAAGAATTGCTGCGGTGGTATTTCTATTGTCAGGTGCGATTGTGGGAGGATGGATCTGTCGAAGCGAGCCCGGGATGTCAGTCGTTCTCTGGGTTGCTTCCGTGTTGAAGCTGTTTGTTGCGTTTGGGTTTTACTTCTGGAAAGGAAAGGTGGTGACGGATGGAACGATTGTTTCCTGATGCGCCCCGCAGCATTCTGCATAGGAAAAAGTTAGACTCTTTAACGATATAGATATAGACCACTGGGATATATATAGACTGCATGGTGAGATTAGATAGACTTCATAAAAACCAAGATTCCTCTATTGCTGTAAACCAACAGGCTCCTCTATATGTTCCCCAGCTGTAGCAAACCCCGTCGCCCGCTAACCCCTATCAATCAAGTCGCACGCCCACCTAATTTTCTCCGTAACAACAGCCGCATTCTCTTCATCTTGGAACAAATTAAAGTGATGCCCCGGAACATCAGCCACGGCTTTAACAAGATCGTATCCTCCCCCCTCCTGCACACCATAACTCTCCCACCCAAGAAATTTACTCCTCCGATGAACATCAAGGCTACTCTCCGCATCCTCTGCGGAAACCTCGCCCCCAGGCACAGGAATAGGTTCAGTAGCCCGTAACAAAACTGCGGGAGGAGGTGATGCCGATGAAGCTCTAGCCGTGCCATTTTCCGAAGGTCCAGCATCCTTAACCCCCCACCTTGGCATCTCCCACGCATTCACCATCTCAACCGCAAGGCCCAAACACCGCCGCACTCTCGCCTTCGTTTCAGGTGAACATGTTTCCCGAAAGACAGGCATGGAGGGGAGAAGCTTCTTCATTGATTTCCGATCCTCGGTTGAGGAATCACCGGGGTAGATACTATCAATCATAACAATCCCCTTAACCTTCAGCGGAGGATTATCACTAGACCGAAGAGACAACTGATGCGAAATCTCAAGCGACAGTAAACCCCCTAGCGACCAACCGCCCAGGATAATTTCCGTCGGGCCACTACCCTGCGACGGGGCACCGGGGCTCGGACCTTTCGGGAACAAGAGCGCTCGGATAAATTCGATATATAAACCCGCGAGTTGCGGGATGCCTCCGTCCCAGGGGACACCGGATAAGAAGTTTGGGTTGTGGATTCCATATGTGGAGCGGTGGATGTTTCCGAGGAAGAAGTAGTCGAACGTTGTGCCCCCGCCGTCGTGGATTAGGATCAGGGGCGTGCGGGACGTGAGTGTGTTGGGTGGGAAGGGGAGAGTGGGGGGTTGGATGAGGGTAGGGTTTGTGTCAAACATTGTATTACAATAGCTAAGGTTCCTCTGGGCCCGAGGTAAGGTGTATGAATGAGAGGTGTTGTTTTTCTAGGGCTGCAACAAGAGGAGCTTCGAATGATGCGCCAAAATGTACCTATATATGAGATGGTCAACCATGAGTTGTTCGTCGATACGAGATAAGATCGTGGGTTTTGTTGCAGGGTTTTCCGTATGCGGGCCATCATATGTATAGTCTTGTGAAGAAGCTGCAGAGTGCTCGTTAAGAAGAGAAAAGGCTTTCAGTTGATTCTTGCAGTGTTTTTCGCTCTTCACTCTTTCAACAAAATAACACGCATGCAATTATTCAATTCTTGAACTATTCGTCGTTAACTATGAACTCGATGTTCGTTCGCAAATCTCTTTATTGTTAAAATCAAGAATTCTCAAAGGAACTTTCACACGCGAAAGCCGTATCTCCCATTCGAAATTGCTGACAAGTTCAAGAGACTTTAATTTATTACAATCTACATGAAGACAGTATTCGCTAAGCACCATTTGCGACCTTGGTTTGGAGTGGCACCTCTGCCCATGCCTCGGGTAGTCCGACTGCGCGAAGAAGATCAAAGTGCGCAAGGAAGGCCATGGGCTTCGTGCTACTGTTATCTAGAACCGCATTCGCCGCCTTTAGGAAAAGGTTCTGGCGCATAGGAAAGCCGTTCTGTCCCTCAAAAGGTTTGCATACCTTCTCGCCATTTGCGAGTGCACGAATAAACTTAATCATGTGCCCGTCATCGGCGTGATGGCAGACAGTTGCGAACAACTCATCCCAGTCTTTACCTTTGCCTCCGTTGGCCTTTATGATGTGCTGTTCAAGCACCTCTGGGTGTAGCGATGGCATGCCGACACCGGCCGCCATGAAAGTAAGCAAACGACCTGTGTCCTCAATCATGCAGGACTTTTGCACACGCGAGATGGAGTCCATCCGCAGGTAGGCCTGCAGCCAATATGCCGCGTTGACCACGTGCATTAGGAAGAAGTCGACGCGAAACTCGTGCGGCGGTAACATCGCGGAGCAGGTGACATATGTGCTCGTGTTGATGACCTCGGCGGCGGCTCGCTCCAGATCCTCGTCGGGATCAACCTTCCAGCGGCCCGTGATGGCCGCTAAATTTTTCCCGGCTCGGCCCCATGCACGGTGTCTCCACGGCTCCTCAACTGGGGGCCGAAAGTTCTTGTCCGCCATGATTGCCTCCCAGCTCTCCTCCGGGGCTTTAAACTGGACGGCGAGGTCCCAGTCCATGCACTTGGCTATCACGGGGTCGTTAACGCAGGAAGTGTAGGCTTGGAGCAGCGACAGGCGGTCCTCGGCAGTGGTGGACGCCGCCACAGTTCGGCAGAGCTCGTGATACTCGGTGTACCACGGCTCATTATGCACAACGGTTTCAGCCAAGCCTTCAGCCAGGATGGACGGCTGGCTGAACTCAAGCCCTAGCCCCACGTGCATGATGGCATGCACGTAGCCATGATACACGCGCGGGTAGCTCGAGCGGGCGAACTCGCTATCGCCAAGGAGATACTCCTGCAAGGTTTGGTCCACGCCAAGGCGCTCAATCTCATGCTCGAAGAAGACAATGAGATCCTGGTAACACTCCTCTTGGCCCAGGGTCTTTTTGAGATTCTCGGGGTCGGACAGGCTCTTCACGGTCTCCTCATCCGCGACCTTGGGCGGCGGAAGGGCACAGTGAACGTTGCGCTCGGAATGCTGATAAATTTGCTGAGGTGATGCGCCCATTGCCCAGAGACTTAGTACATGGTAGACGACATGGTTGTGGAGGCGGGCCTGGAAATTTTCAACGCCAAGTCAGCGCGCGCCCCGTCATTCCAATTCTGCCTGAGAATGCGGTCAGGCCGAAAATGTGGTTTGGTTGCTTACAATAAGGGCCTTGTCGCTAGTAAAGATGTGGTTGACCCTGTTCGACTCAAGAGCTTGCCCGGCAGCATCAGCACTCTCCCGAGTCAGCCCCTTGGCATGTATAAATCCAGGGGTGGTCTCTGGGTCAAGATTGATATGCGCCTTGTTCATGTTTGAGTTGTGTGATTATCTATCATATAATGTGCGTTCTCGTACAGGCTAACGGATGCAGTTCACATTTATGTTACTCCCGCGTAACGTTGCCTCCCATGGTCCTTTTATCGGTAGCTAAGGCGCTTCCATCGCTGTTCGCGCCCGTGTTCGCCCAGCGTCGAGTTTTCCGGGCCGTTTTTTAACTTATCGTTCAAGGAACGAGTGCTCATGTCTCCGACGCCTTTTATTATAAACTTCCGACTTATAGAGTCCTTGCGCTGGTACCCACTGTTTCCCGGCCGAGGAAAGGCTCCAGTAAAGGTGCTTACAATGCTCCACAATGCTCCACGATTATCGAGTCGATCCACAGAAAACCCCCGCTAAAAAACCGCCGGCGGCTATTTTTGCAACACCCTGCAGCTCAGACCAGTGAGCTACCCAGTTTGCTCTATTCTTCGTTCCTATATGCGCCGCCAGTGGCCAGCTTGTACAACAGGAGATAGGAAATGCTCCTGCCAATCTAAACAGACGAACAAGCCCCGGAGTTAACGGGCCAGTTGCTCCGTAACCGCCGTGTCGCAGGGCAACTTTTCTGATATGGAGTTAAGAGAATTATCTCCGAACGATCTTTCCCTCCAAACTCCGGCCTTCAAGATCACCTTGGTTTGCAACTAACGCAGAGCCGGGGTCAGCTTAATGCTGGGTTTCTCAGAAACGCCTGAGGTGGCTCTTGTTACGTTCCACAATGGTCAACTTTTTTCTGTCAACCCTTTCTTCAAGGAATGGTTTTATTTCAAGCTTCCGCCTTGGCAAATCTGCTGCAACTATCTTTTCTCGTCATTGGCATCAAATACAGTCCTGATCGAGCATAATCAACATCGCAATGCCAAATTCCTCGAGCGCTGTTGCAACAGAGGCAGCGAACCCGCCCAACCGCCCCGGCGTTCTCAAGCTCGTCTTCGACCAGACCTTAACCACCGACAAAGTTCGCGACTATGACTATCCAGGCAGCGGGACGACGGAGGATCCATACGTGGTGGACTGGCTCCCCGAAGACCCCAAGAATGGCTTCAACTTGCCTCCGGGTGTAAAGTGGACTATTGTCTTAATCTGTGCTTTCAGCACGCTGGCGTGCTCCTTGTCTTCGACAGTCTTCGCTGGTTCAATTCTTCAGATTGAGGATTACTTCAATGTGAAAGAGGAGATAGCTATTCTCAGTGTCTCCCTCTTTGTCCTGGGCTTCGCTTTTGGCCCCGTTGTCTGGGGCCCGCTCTCCGAACTCTACGGTCGGCAATCCATCTACCTCATTACAATGGGTGCTTCTGTCTTGTTTGAGGGTGTCGCGACTGCTAGCAAGCCGGGCCAAGTCGCTGCGTTAATCGTCCTTCGCTTTCTCGTTGGCTCCTTTAGCTCGGCCGCCATCTCTAACTCGCCTGGTGTGGTCGCCGACATCTTTGCGCCGGCGGAGCGTGGACTCGCAGTCATGATATACTCCATGTTCCCTTTCCTTGGCCCGACTCTGGGTCCCGTCTGCGGCAACTTCCTGGCTGCTGCCGCCGGATGGCGATGGGTCAACGGGCTGTGTACCATCTTCTTCGCCTTGATGTTTTTCCTCGGGCTGTTTTTTATGCCCGAAACGTATGCGCCCTATATTCTGCGCCGCCGCGCCGCGATGATGAGCAAGGCTACCGGCAAAGTGTATATCAGCAAACTCGACGTCGGCATCCCGCCCAAGACTCTCGGCGCTACCTTGAGCACGGCTATCACGAGGCCTCTTATTATGGCGGTATGGGAACCAATCTCGACTGTCATGGCTGTGTATGCGGCCCTCATCTATGGCATTCTATACCTCATTTTCGCCGCCTTCCCCATTATCTTCATCACTGAACGTCACTGGAGCCAAGGTGTGTCGGGCTTGTCTTATCTTGGCATCATGGTCGGCCAGATTCTCGCTGTGCCCTTCTATATCGTGCTGGAGGTTAAATACCGAAAGAAAATCGCCAGCCCGGGTATTGTGGCGACTCCTGAGATGCGCCTCGAGCCGGCCTTCTATGGTGCTGTGATGCTTCCTATCAGCCTGTTTTGGTTCGCGTGGACATCGTTCCCTAGGATTCACTGGGCTGTAGGCATTGTTGGTACCATCTTCTTTGGGTTAGGCAATGTTCTTGTCTTTATCTCCATGACAAACTACCTTATTGATACGTATAGCCTGTTCGCTGCTACGGCAGCGGCTACCAACTCCATCGCTCGCGCCCTCTTTGGCTTTGCCTTGTAAGTTTTACAAACCGCCGTTACCCTTCTTTTTTACTATTATTATTGAATGCATCTAACTGGTAACCAACCTGAAACAGCCCCCTTTTCACGACATACATGTACAAGAATCTCGGGACACAGTGGGCCTCGTCCATCCCTGCTTTCCTCTCTTTGGCATTCGCCCCTCTGCCCTTTATCTTCCTCCGAGTTGGCGCGAAGCTGCGCGCTAAGTCCAAGTTTGCCAACGAAGCCAAGAAGCAACTCGCAAAGCTGCAGGAAGCACGCCAGAATGTGGAAAAAAAGTTTGAGGAGAAGCAAGCCGGCGATGATAATGATAAAGACTCCTCTAACACAGAGGAGGTTGTCGACACTGAGAAGCTCGCCGGTACCGCCCACGCGAAATCAGATGTCACCGCCGTTGCTAGTTCGGGGTCTAGCACCAACTGAACTCCCCTCTTTCCCTTCGATAAAATTTTAGATTGTATCATCTCATATAATGTGGCAACTTGCGTGGGAAGGGTAGTGAGAAAGGCACGACCGGCGCAAAAAAGCTTTATAACGAAGCCACATGTCGTCTACCTGGATTTTTGTGATGGCGAGGAGTTTTGCCTAGAGGCTTAGAACAATCCCCCTATCAAGAATTAATAAAAGTCGTTTTTTAATAGATAACAAGTGCACGAAAGCAAGCACTCTGCTCTCGTCATAATAGATAGGAGCAATGGATTAAGATTAGCTACGCTTTCAGCCTGATCTTGGGCATGGATGTCACGTGTATCTCTGGGGCAGAAACGTTTATCCGGTCCCTTCCGGAAAATCGTATCCTTGAACCTCTTAGACGACAACATCATCCAAGCATCAAATATATACATATCCGGCTTCTACATCACTCACCTTCGTATATAACATTCAACGGGATGCATGCTACCATCTTACGATATCCCTTGGGAGTCTATCTCCTGCCTTCCCTTCGGATTAAGCACAGTTGGAAAATAGATTGAGGAACGAGAGCAAAAATCTATTATCAGACTATAAAAAAACAGAAAAACCGTGTATGCGATATAATCTACAACAGGGAGAAAAGAAGTTTGCGCCTTTCGTGCTAGAATTCTACATTCAAAAAACAAAGCCATACTCCTACTGCTTCATCCCGTTCACAATACTTTGACAGACCAATCCTGTTGCATTGACCTGTTCGAACTGAAGGTTAGCTCGTGCTACTATTCATACAGGACGACAAACAAGGGAAGGAGTCTCAACTCACGGTTGGGAAACTTAACAAAGCGCCAGGCTGGGCGCCCTTGACCTCTTTGACCTCAGCGCCAGGTAACCACTCGCTTAATATGTTGCTGCCGTTGTTCTTCTCCTCTGGCAGAACCATCACTACTGGACCCTCTTTCTCCGCATTCCACTGCTTAAAGTTGTAGTTTTGCACTGCATCGACTGCAGCCTTAATGTTTCTCTCTTGTGCCGGGCGCAATCTCTTGGTCTTCGACAACCGGGCTCTGATAGGCTCCACGTCTTGGGCGTCAGCTGGCGGATCGAGCAGGAAAATGCCTGCACAAGCGCCAGCAGGCATTCGACGCGCGACCTCAACCGCAAGAACTGCGCCAAAGGAAACGCCACCGAGAATGTACGGCTGCGGGGCGGAGTGAGAGATTATGGACGCTGCAACGGCGTCCGCGAGGAAAGAGAGCAGACGTGGCTGCTGGTCCGCGTGGAAGTTGACAGGCCAATCTACGCCATAGACGCAGAGCCCGCCAAGACTCGGGAGATGTATGTATCCGACGGAAGAACCCGTCTCCTCAGCTAGGAGAAAGACTGTCGGTGTAGCATTTGAAGACTGGTCATACTGCTGGGGGCCTTGGAAGTGGATGATTCGGCAATTTGCGTCTACCTTTCCCTCGTCCTCAATTTCTGTGACTGTCACAGACGGCGCGCTCTTTTCTTTCACCGGGTTGTGAACGTGTTCCAACTTCAAGTCGACCGGCGCTTCAATTTTCTCCCAAGCGGATTTTATGTCGTCCTGGTTGGCTGCTATGCTGGAAGTCTCGGACTTCCCCAGCGAAGAACTGGGAGTAAAATCAACAGCGGAGCTATCCCCATCGGTATGTGAACTCAGGGAAGATGATGAGCTATTCACGGGCTCGTCCTCTTGCATCCGCATACCCAGCGCCTGTTTTGCGGCACCAACCGAGTCGTAGTCCATAAAAAACGCGGCGGGCAAGTCAAGGTCCAGCTCGTCTCGGATTTTGGATAAAACCGTGACGGCCATGAGGCTGTCGACGCCGAGATCTGCAAAGAGGGTCTCATCAGTTATATCCTCAGGCGCGACACCAACTTCAGCTGCCACGATCGCAACAAGGCCGGCTATCAATGAACCGTTGTCTTGAACGGATACTGGTTCTATGGTAGCCGAAATTGCTTTGGCTGTTTGCTCCCTACCAGAGTCTAGCGTGACATGGTGGTTGGAGTTGAGGGCTTGTGAGGGGCGGTCGACAGATGAGGAAAAGCCTTCTCGAGACGGACGATCTGTCCTGGAAGCAGAAGAGCGGGGTTCGCCAGCGGCTGCTCCCGGATTTGCCATGCCTATGACATGGTTGAACATGGCCTTGCGCATCTTTTGGAATCGAACCCCTGTCGTCATCTGCACAAGCTGTCCGCTCTCGGCATTGAAAACATATGAAGCTGCATTCACTGCGGTACCAGATCCATCTATGTCCTGACTAGAGGCATATGTTGTATACTTCTGCCCAGGCACGAGTGGCTCCCACTGACGAGACTCGCCAAAGCCCTCGGAAATAAAGATGACCTGGTCATCCTCAGAACGGATAGAGTTGTTGAGAAGGAAGCCCGTCAGCTGATTGACACCGTCCTGCAGGAAAGGATTAAGAGCGCAGTTGGCGGCTGCTTCAATTGCGGCGGGCGCTGTCAAGGATGCGAAGGCATCCTGAGCACCGTTGCTCACAATTACTTCGTCCATGGATTGATATTCCTTGCCACATCGGACATAATCTCCAAAGAGGCGATAGATAACGGGCCGTAAGAGGCAGTGGGCCTGGGAGCTCTTTGCGAGGCCTCGCAGCTGCTCCACGCGGGTTTTAATGAGGAACATGGTCTGGTTTTGCTCTGAGCTCAATGGCTTTGGAGGTGCAGCGGCAGAGATCAAGATGCTGCACTTGCCGACTAGTGGCCCAGGTTCCCCCTTCTCAGTTGCCTGGTGGAAAGTAACGTCGACAATTTCCGTGGGACTAGAGTAGTTCGCTGTGGTCAAGACAACAGGACTTGAAAGAGATGGCGTGAGAACGACCGCTTTGGAAATAACCATGTCTCGAAGCGTCATTTGGGTGCTCTGTAAAGCTGGGCCTTGGGAAACTCGAGAATGGCAATGCCTCGCACTCGTCAGAGCCATGTCACAAAAGACAGCCAGCGGCATGACCTGATGACCGTTGACTATGTGACCTTCGATGGCCTTGTCAAGACCTGACGCTGCAGTATTGGATGAAAAGAGAGCCTTCACGTTGCCGGACAACTTGTCTACCGCCTCATCGATCAAGCTCTGCAGGGTCATTGTTGGGATGAAACCGCTGGCTACGGAAGCTCGGGGTTGTTTATTCTCAGCGCCTTCGCCACTGTTGTACGCAGTGAGTGCCTCTTCGATTTCCCAGGCGGGCGGAACCGTGTACGGAGTCCAATAATTGTTATAGTCCCACGCATACGACGGCAGATCTGACAGCAATGCCAGAGAGTCGGCGAACTCGCTGTGATATGCTTTCCAGTCGACTGGCAATCTATTCTCATAGGCGGTTTTTAATATGCAGGCAATCGTCTCCCAGCTGTCCTTAGTCGACGTGAGCGCCGGCAATAGGCTTGAAGCAGGCGCGTTGAGAGTCTTGCGCACCATACCCAGGCACACTGCGTTGGGGCCTGTTTCGATCCATAGCGGGGGGGTTTTGGACTTGGAGCCAATTGCCTCAACGGCTTCAAGAGCCCCGACAAAGTACACAGGTTCACGTGCTTGCCTGGCGAGGTAGCTTGGACCAAAGACGCCTTCAGAGTCTACAAGCTTCCCAGTTAAGGTGGACACTACAGGGACTAGGGGCTTCTTGAAGACGATTCCAGCCGCAATGCTCTCAAACTCCTCTAGGACAGGCTCAACCTGCGCCGAGTGGAAGCCAAATGGCACCGGGAGAAGAGTGGAGCGTATTTCCTCCCTATTAAGAATGTCACGCAGCGCAGCCACATCCGATGAAGTCCCGCCAGCCACAGTTGCCTCAGGAGCATTAATGCAGGAAACTCCACAGCTAAGCAAGCGCCCATCCAGCTGCTCCTTTTCGATGCGGGCTCTGAGTTTGTCGTGGGACACCGGAACAGCTAGCATAGCGTGTGTGTCGGGTGTCAGGTGCTGCTCCATGAGCATAGCTCGATGACCAACAAGATACAGGGTGTCACTGGGTGAGAGCACTCCGGACACACACAGAGCAGCATACTCGCCCAAACTGTGGCCGATGACAGCGTCAGGGACAATGCCCCAGGAGCGCAGCATGTAGGCTTTACCAATCTCAAGCGCGACAATGGCAAGCTGCACCTGCACGGGTGAGGCCTTGGCGATGTCCATGTCCCCAGAAATAATGGACAGGAACTGGGGCAGACCAAGATGCGAAGCTGTGAGCTGGTACGTGTCCATCATATCCCGGAAACGCTGGCTGGTCTGATACAGACTCCTACCCATCGATGGGAAGTGGCTGCCCTGACCGGTGAAAAGGAATATAACAGGCGGGGCGTCAGCCTTCTTGACTCGCTCTGTCGACTGCTGACGAAGTTGGAGCACCAAATCCTCAATGGAAGTACACGCAAAAGCCTTTCGCAACGTCGAGTGCATGCGTCGCGCTGTTGTGGTATATGCCAGGTCGGCTAAACAGGTGTTAGGCTTTGCTTCAAGATAATTCACCAGATTGTCGCAGTTCCTCTGCAGCGAGACGGCAGATCGGGCTGAGAGTGCTACGACATGGGTTGAACGGACGTCTCGGGACGACCCATCAGTGCTGACGGAGTTGGAGTCTGGCGCCTCTTGGATGACCAATGAACAGTTGCCTCCCGATGCGTCAAATGTATTAACCATCACCTTGATCTTTCCGTCTGCCGACTTGGGACTAGCCTGGAGCGGCTTGTTTTCTACGGCAATGTTCACGTTGCGCCTTTCGAGGTTGGGGAAATGGTGGTTCAGCTTGAAAGGCCAGCCAGGTTGGGCAGGAATTGTCCGGTGCTTGAGCATCATCAACGTCTTTAACAGCGCCGTCACACCCGCAGCTCCCTCTCCGTGGCCCATGGCAGCCTTTACAGCTCCTACCGCGAGCGGGTTATTCTTGATGCGCTGCTCGCCCATAACGTTAAGAACAGACGTGAGCTCTTCAAAGTCGCCAGCTTGGGTGCCTGTGCCGTGAAGTTCAACATATACAACCTCCTGTGGGTCTAGTGCAGTCTGGCCTAGCACCTCGCGGTAAGTCTTCTCCTGGGAAACATGGCTGGGATGAGTAATAGACGTCGAGGTAGTGCTGTACATCCGTGCTGACCCACTAATAACACCTAGAATATTGTCCCTGTCAATAAGGGCATCCTCGAGCCGCTTTAAGATGACGATTCCGACACCCTCTCCACGCGCATACCCATCGGCGTCGTCGTGAAAGGTGCGACAGCCACCGTCGAGCGAGATCATACCCGAGCGCCCTACGCCTGAATAATCGAAGGGTGCCGAGTAAACCGAAGCCCCCCCGGCGACGGCCATGTCGCAATCGCGTGAGATGAGGCTTTTGCAGGCTAAGGTGATGGCTGTAGTGCTAGAAGCGCAAACAGAGTCCAGTGTGTACGACCCGCGGCCAAATTTGTAGTGGTAGTTGATCTTTCCCGAGATGAACGCCTTGGCTGCACCCGAAACGTAGTAAATGTCGTTTCCTTGCTGATGCAGGGTCGAGGGCCAGTCGTTGCCCGTGACGCCAATGAAGGTTCCCACGCGCTCCGGGTCCATTGCCGCTGAAGCACCTGGTGCATACCCAGCCATCTCGAGTGCCTCATGTGTCGTCGTAAGACAGAGTCGCTGTGCAGGGTCCATCTGAGCTGCCTCGCGCGGCGAGACGTTGAAAAAGCGGTTGTCAAATTGACCGGGGTCGTTGAGGAAAGCACCGTCCTTAATTGCTGTTGAATTCTTCAGCTTTTGGTTCACATCGTAGTATCGATCAACATCGAACCGGCTCTTAGGGATCTTCTTGATATGGCACGCGCCGCCAATGAGCTCGTTCCAGAACTCGTCGAGATTTTCACTGCCAGGAAACCGGCCAGACATACCCACTACTGCGATGAGATCGGATATGCCACGGGATTGGACGGCGGTGCGCTCAAATGGTGGTGGCTGATATGCCGGCACGACATCATAAGGCAGCCCGACAGCGGTGAGTGTCCTCAGGACCATAGGTATGTGGCTGGTAGTGCCGACTTCGTGAACGTTAACTTTGGCGATATTTCGATCTATCTTGGCGATGCAGGATTCTATCGTCTTGTCGACAGGAAGAGTACGCAGCAATATGTCTTCGAATACGTCGCACAACAGCTCACGCAGGGTGCCAAATTGCCGAAGAGGGCAGTCGCCGCTTGGCGAAACCATGACGGCCTTTTCCCAGTCAAGCGGCCTGTCTAGCAGGCGTGAGTGTCCAACCACACCGTCAGCATCAACACCGGTCATGAACGGTGCATGAGCCGGCACTCCTGCGTCGGCCGGGATATTAGGAGTTTGCTGAAGTTCGCGAGAAAACTGGACGAGCCGCTGCAGCGAGGAAGAAGGTCCCACGAAAGTCAACCATGAGCGTGAGACAACGCCGATGGCAATTTTGTGGATTGTAGGTATGTTGTGAGAGGCGTGGAAGTCGTCCAAGATGGCCTGCGCGCGCGACGGCTCCAAACCACTGTATGTGATGCACCAGCCCCCGGTTTGATTCGGCGAGATCATAAAGAGGCGGTTGCGCGTCGTCACACGCATCCAGCGACATGCTGCGCTGATGATCTCGCGCGCAATTGTGTATAGCTCACTAGTGTCTTGTGCAGCCACTGCGGCAGCTGCTGGCACTTGGCCCGCGCACAGGGCCAAAACATGAATGGGGCGTTCTTTGGATCCGATAATGGTTGGATCCCTCTCAGCACGTCTAATGCGCCATTTTGTTAGCGTATATCTTTCATACAGTTTCATGGTATGCTTAAAAACCTACACAATAAGGTCGCCTAGTCGACCTATCAGGGCCAGGAGACTTGTGAGGAAAAACAGAGCCGTATCGCTCGCTTCTCGGGCATGATGCTCCTCCGCCAGCGCTAGAAGGGACTCGAAGCTGCCGGACCAGCCATGTTCATCCGGTGTTAGCTGCGCTAGCTCAATCTGCACAGCATCGGTTGCTTCTTGCAGGAATCTCCGCGCGGCTGGTGAGGACTTTGAGTTTCGCACGAGGTTCCGGATCATCGGCCTCTTGTCGATGACTTGATCGCCAAAGACAAGCAGGTGAGTCTCCTGCTGTGCCATTGTTTTGTTTGGCATCTGTAGCAGCGTTGAAAACTAGTGCCCCGAACACGACCTGAATCCGCTCTGGAGACTAAATATCGCCGGGCCACGACATTCGCGTCTCAAGTTTGATCTCAGCGTTGTGAATTGAGGCTACGTCTTGATTTTTCTTCAGGCTTCGTCTTGAGGCTGTGTCCTGCTGCTCCAGCTCAGCTTACACTGACAGCTTAAGACCTGCATGGGCAAGTTGGTAAAAGCACCCTGGAGCGCCTGAGTCCGTTTAGCAACGTTGTACCGGCCTCGTTTCTAGAACCTTTCCTCAATGTCCCGCCGGCCCTAAATCCCCATTAAAAGCGCCGCGAAGCAATCAGACCCACACACAGTCTATAAATAGTTATGTGACCCCTGAAGTGCCAGTATAGAATGAGCCGGTGGTCCCCTGTAGCCTAGGAATATATATTATGCCAGATAGCAGGTGGTGTGCACAAGTTAGCTAGGCCGCAAAATATGCCGGTATATCAGCTGCAAACAAACCCCACGCCGCTGTACTCCATACCCCGGAGCTAGCTACTGCAAGAAAAAAACGTGGCTGTTGTTGAACAATTACTCGCGTGTCAGCTAGGGGTTATAAATAGCTACTTCTGCAGGTCAACTCAAGGGGCACAGCGTGGACGAATGCTACGTAGTGAGTTCTTCATTTGACGATTAATTGTTGTAAGACTTCTACCATGAACCCTACTCCCTTGCGGAGGTTTTTTGTACTACTAAGAAGGAAGAGAAAAAACCCCGAAGGGCATCTAAGACAGTCTCCTTTGTTCGCTCACTCGGTGCAACCCCGGAAATAAGGTCATTTTCCGCAAGTCTAATCTGTGCCTGGAAGCTTTCCTCCTTGTCTTGCGGCAGCATAGCTATGGAGATATACGAACTGTTGCCGATAAAGCCGCAGCTCGTGGTTATATCGTAATAGCCTGCTTTGAACTTACAAACGATCCATGTCTACCTCAGCTTCTGGTCCCAGTCTTGCTCCAGAAAAGCTCTTCAACAACATGGAGAACGAGGAAGGCACCCGCGCCGCTGAGCGGACAAGCACAGCAGAGCCGTCGCCAGCAGAATCATGTCTTGTGCAGACCACAGTCGGCGAAGTAGAAGGATTCGTGGATACTTCATTCCCACATGTCAAACAATGGCTTGGAGTACCATTTGCGGAGCCCCCGATAGGGCAACGGCGCTTTGCACCGCCTGTACCCAAAACGGCCCTGCCTGCGGGCCAAGTCTTGTCAGCTACTAGGATGCCACCGGCGCCAATGCAGTCCTATACAAGCCTGCCTAACATCTACGCCAAGTATACACCTGAGTACCTGGCTTCCGGTCCGTACAGCGAGGACTGCCTGTACCTCAACGTGTTTGCTCCTGCGGGGAAAACAACGGAGCCACTGCCCACGCTCGTCTTCTTTTACGGAGGCCAGGGAGAGTGGGGAGGCATCAACAGCGAGTACATGCAGCCGCAGTCCTGGATTGAGCGCTCGCAAGACCACATTGTCGTTCTATTCAAGTGCGTCTCTTCCTGGCCTTCACTAACCCCCTAATTCTGTGCTGCGCTGATACGTACAGCACTCAGTTGGAGAGTAGGCGTCTTCGGCTTCCCTAATGCCAAAGGTCTTAGAAACGGTCCCTTGGGCCTCCTCGACCAGAGACTCGCGTGAGGTTCCCTTTCTTTCCCTTTCCCCTTTTTCTTTTCTTTTCTTTGGATCCGCGTTGAGCAAGGCAAAGGGATCTATCATAGGCGGCTGACAAACTCTCTGACCTTTAGACTAGAGTTTATCCGTGACAACATTTCAGGTTTTGGGGGCTCGCCTTCAAGCGTCGTTGCCTTTGGCCAGGCGGCAGGATCAGCGTGCATCGATGCCCATCTCTTTGCATGGCCTGATGACCCTATAGTCTCGGCCGCTGTCTGTTTTGCGGGAGCTATGCTCGGCGTAGTGTCTCAAGACAAGGACAAGGAATCTTTTAAGCGCCTGGCCCGACGCCTGGGTTGTCCCGAGGATGCCACGCCAGAGGAGCAAATTGCTTTTGTCCGCGAAGTTGACGCTGGGGCCATCATAGGCTGCTTCCGCGCGTATAACGATTCGGAGGCGGAGCCTAAAATGTATTTCCGGCCTCAAATTGATAACGTCGTCATCCTCACGCCTGAGGAGCAGCTTGAACGAGCCGGTCAAGGTAAGTTTGCCAAAGTTGTAAGTAGCTGATCCAGATTTCCCCTCGGGATTTGAAGTCGCGCTCATCAGCTACACAGCCCGTGCTGCTCGGCATGACTGCGGAAGAGGGCAACGGGCTTGTTCCTTATCGAGAGCTGGCTGCTGGAGAGGATAGTGCTGTCACCGCAGCTGTAAACTGGACGAGTCGCTTCCAAGGCGTCCTAGACAAAGTCTCAGAGTAAGCTGTAGTCCAATAATTAGTCTGGAATGGAGCGGCTGCTTACCAGAAGTCAAATAGCTACCGCTTGGCAAACAAATGCACCACGTACAGATGCGTGTACGCGGGAGACTTTCCCAACATCTCACCCAAGTAAGTAGCATCATCCCATTCGATCGTCAGGTGACAGTTGGAATAAAACAAAAAGTAACTTAACCATTGCAATGTAGGCCATGGATGAAGGCGTATCACTTCTCGGAGCTGCCGATGATCATGGGAACCCATGAGATCGAAAGGGGACAGTCTACCGACTTCCAGCGCCAGCTCAGCGAAACCATGCAGGATATGTGGGTAGCCTTTGCTCGCGATCCGGAAAAGGGCCTTTCCGCGTGGGGTTGGCAAGCTGCGAGCTGCGAGTGCTCCAGCCCTATGGTGCTAGGCAAGAATAAGACGTTGTTTCATCAGGAGAACAATCCATCCCAGAGGGAGATTCCGTTAGTTGGGGGGAAGCGTTAACTGAACTCTTGTTGGATATAGGATTCTATCCTCGAACTAGACACCTAGATAAAATCAATGAATTTCGGGTTTCTGCTGCGTAGCTTAGTAAATAAAGAGATTTTCTCCCTTTTTCGTTTTTCTCCCTGCCCGCAGGAGGATCATTGGAATAAAGGCTAACAGGATAATAACACGGACACTTGGTGATGCAGAGTGGCTGCGGCAAGTCTGGAAAATATATAATAGACCACTGTAGAGATAAGAAAATGGGTAGTAGTCAGGATTATAAAAAGACTTGTGTAGTCTTTTTATACAGGTGAGCCAGGCATCCAATACTATGTTGTCAGGCCATGCACGCACGGCGCTATATTTGGAGGAAAGATATGCTCTACGTCGAAGATAAGGTCTACTTATCGCCTTTAGGAAACTGCTGCCAGATCGCTGCTAGTTATTCGATTTGGTATCTTACTGAAGAAAGACTGCGGAAGGTATACGAAGGACAATAGATATGCAGTTGCGAATGAACTAGAAACTATACAAAGAATAAGCCAGGTAAATCACTAGTTAGATGAGTAAATATCGGCCCACCACTTATTCGCTTGATAGTCATCACGTCGCCTTGCCACTAACTTACTGTGACAGATCGATAGATGGCATCTGCTGCTGTTCTACGGAATAGAACTATTTAAGAAGCTTTCTCACACGCAGCGTACACATCGTAGCTAGAAGGGAAGAAAGTCGGTCATTAGTATTGACTTTCGTGGCCAGCGAGCAACGAGCGTATGTGCTCAAGGTATAACGCACCTGAAGTCATGCTGCACTCGTTCCATAATTGACGATGGCGCTACTGGCACCGCCTCGTCCAGGTACGGCGCAAGCTTGTCTGTCACTTGGGTTTCCAGGCCGGCCCTGATACTGGACAAGATCTGAACGCGTGCGGTGCGGTTCTTCCGGACGGCTTCAAACGAAGATAGTACATGGTCCAGATTCAGGGCCTTATGGTCCTTCAGCAGCTGTCCCAAGGCGGCGCCGTCTTCCATTGCCTGAGTGGCCCCCTGACCAGCGAAAGGAAGCATGGGGTGGGCGGCGTCCCCGATGAGTAGGACGTGTCCACGAACCCATGTCGGCAGGGGATCGTACATGAAGAGTGGCCAGCGTTTGATATGGCTGGACATGCCTATAATTTTCCGGATTCTCGGGTCGAAGGAACCAAATTCGGTCATCACGGCAGTCTTCAGCTCCTCAGAAGCGTCTTCAATGGTCGGCGAGGTTGACGGGTGGATGCCCACGAAGTTTTGCAGCTCTCCACTGGCCGTGCCGTGCCATTGTTAGTTGCCTTTCTAGAAGTTGCTTAGGGGAAACGAAAAAGGGAGAATAGAAGACAGCATTGTGAGAACGAAGAGAGTTGTGATTATTTTTTGTTTCACAGTGAGCGAAGAAGGAGAGTAGAGAGGTATAAGAGGGAAAGTCCAGAAAGGGGAAAGGGGAGACTCACTCTTGGCATGCATACCACACCATGTGCCTCTCCTTGTCTTTCTCGGTCGTGTCAGCCAACAAGTTGACAACGCCATCGGCGGTTTCCAGCAACGAAGCCAGCTCGTTATCCTCTCGCAGTGTATTCGATTCGAGGAGAAAGCGGAACGCAGCCATCCCAGAATGCACCGGTTTTCCCGATTCCTGCGCGACATAGTCTCGCACAACGGAGTGCGCGCCGTCAGCTCCCACGATTAGGTCTCCACGCACTTCCTCGCCGCTCTCCAACACGACACCCTTACCGTCCTCGCTCACGTTTCGCACTCGAGAACTTCCGCGTATATCCAGAGGCGGGCCCCATGATGCACTGTCTGCATTGGCCTCATCCATGGAAGCCAGCCGTAGCAGCTCCTGATGTAAATCGCCGCGGTGTATGGTGAGTGTTCCTGGCCGCGGGTGACCAGGCGCCACCGCGAGCGGCATGGATGTCAACTGCTTCAAATCATTCCCACGCAAGGCGTCCCAGTGGTGCGGACGACAAGCTCTGGCCCGCTCTTCGTCGAAGCCTATATGCACAAGCACCCGGTTCCCATTGGGCGTGACGTTGAGTGCAGCGCCGACCACCGACGAAGCTGATGTGTCGTATTGTTCAAGAACAACGACATTATGGCCAGCTTGCCGCAGGGAAATAGCAGCAACGAGGCCAGCAATGCCGGCGCCGACGATGACAATCTTGAGAGGCATGATGAGTGGATGATGAAAGTGGTTTGACGAATCCTAAGATACTGGGCAAATGCAGAGCTTCACCTTGGACCTTGAAAGAAGATACTAAGCGGAAGAGGAAAGAAAGGTTACTCCCTAAGACGTTGTGCAAATGCAGAGCTTCACCTTGGGGCCTGTAAGAAGTTGTTGCAGTAAGGGGAGGACGAGGAAAGGAAAGCCCCACGCCCAGGAATAATGCAAGTTCCGCAGCGCTACATTACGAGCCCATGTACTCCATGTCGTTCTTTAGGTGCCGCTCAGCGGATACCGCCTCAAAAGAACCCTTCACCAAAATCGGCGCTTATAAATTTCCCCAGAGAACGCTCCGGTGCTCCACGCTTTGCACTCCCTGTCATGTCTGGCCAATAGGAGCTTTTCCCTGCCTACACGGTGCTTATAATCAGCTACTACTTGCGTTTGCAGACAGTCACAGTTGCCATATTACACGGTATAGTGAACCTCGCTGTGCGGCCAGAAACTATCCAAACGGCATCTGTCCGCAACACTAATTGTCCCAAGCTCACCGAGTCTCTGAATCTTCCCTCTTCCAAAGCCGCATCTACACTGCCTAGACGTTAGCCTACGATGACCGAAGCTACCCTAGAGTCCCTTAAAACGACTATCGTCGAAAAGGTCGACGCTCTCTCTCACCAGCTTGGCGCTGAAGGGATTCCACAGCCAACGTTGGGCGAAGCTGGCCATGCCAGCTACAAAGGGGAAAGTACAGCCTTGCGGAAGTCGCGTTACGACCTCGCTAGAGCTGCTAAGTCCCTCCTGCTGCTCGCGCAGGGACCTGAGGACACGAGTCTGTCCTTAATGTGGTCTGCAATTGATGCTGCTAACATGGATATCCTCGTGCGGTTCAACTTTTTCAGCGCCATACCCGCTGATTCATCAAGCGGCATCTCCGCCGACGACCTCGCTGCCAAAGTCGATCTGCCCGTTGACTTGACGGAACGTGTAATCCGCTTCGCCATCGGCAATGGTATCTTCGCAGAGCCGACACCGAGTATCTTTGTTCACTCTGCAGCGTCATCGCTGCTATCGCACTCTCCAGAGCTGCGCGCCGTGGGACGAATGGCAGCCGGCCCGCTAACACAAATGGTGGTTCGAACCGCCGACGCGCTGGAGCTGCAGCAGGCTGGACGGAATGGCATTACCAAAACGGTGCTAGATGGCCAGTCCCAATTAGGGCCCGAAGATCCGGCCTTCTGCCTTGCTTTCCCAGGCTACAAGAACCCGTTCCACATGGGGGATGGGAATAAGGCGTTTGCTGAGATAGGGCACGCCTTCATGCGTGACCAGGGTAGCACCAGCATGATGAAGATCGACCATCTACTCAAAGCTCGAGACTGGTCCGACTGCGCTCAAGCTCGTATTATTGATGTCGGCGGATCCGTGGGCCACGCGTCCATCGCTCTCGCCGGTATCTTGCCGAATGCAACCTTCGTCGTCCTCGACTCCAGCGTCACAGGACTCGACCAAGGGCGAGAGGTCGTTGCCAAGCAGTTCCCTCAACTCGTTGACCGTATCTCCTTTGAGGTGCACGACTTCTTCACACCTATGCCAGCTGACAAGGCCGGCGACGTGTTCCTCTTCCAGTGGATCCTACACGATTGGAGCGATGATGATGCCGTTAAGATCCTCAAGGCCCTCGTGCCTGGGCTCAAACCTGGGGCGCGCGTGCTCATCGCGGAGGCCGTAAGACAAGCACCACCGGCAGGCTTGGCAAACACGCTGGATGAGAAGATGGTGATGTTCCAGGACATGACCATGCTTGCTGCACACAATGCCCGGGAGCGCAACGTCGCCGAATTTGTGAGGGTTTTTGGTGAGGCTGACGGTCGATTCCACCATGTTGCCACTGGCGGAGGTGTTGATGGAGCATATCGTTCGTTGCTTGAATTTGAGTTCCGCGCTTGAGTCAAGGACACATTTTGCCAACAAGTTCGGCGCGTCTGGTGCGCTTTTACCCCCTTACACCATTGTGAAGTTTAGTGCTACAAATGACATACAATTAAGAACGTCCTGACTTTGAGATGTTTTCGCGGCTGAAACATGATTAAATAAATAAGCGTTTTGTGAGCTTCTGCAACAACAGGTTGGGCTGCCAGGCTGGTTGTAATTTTGATACATTTCTAGATTTCTTTCCCCTCAACTGGGAGTATCAACGAGCCCACCCACACATGAGCAAGTAGAATGCTCTTTATGTGGCTTAAATTGGGCTCATTGTTCGCTATTGAACTTCCACTCTTTCCAGTTTCGCGAGTATGCTACTTTGTCTGGTCCAACTATGGCTTCTCGCAACAAAATGCCTAACCGTTCAGTCTTCATCGGAGGATATGCGCTGTTAGTAACATTTCGACATTTTTAGATACCGTGGTAAGCGGCACAAACAACACCAGAAAAGACACGCTGACAGGGAAAAATGGGGGCCAACTCACATGCGGCGGATGCACCATTGTAAAATGACTGCCCGAGCTCCTTGCCCACCGTAGGTGAGACGTAGGAAAAAGCCTCTCCCAACCATGCGGACAATATTGCTTCGGCCTTGGTGCAAGCATATATTTTGTCAGCTTAGTTTGATCCAAGCCAGTGTCGTTGAATTCCGTATCGGTGCCAAAGACGCCGTCGGACGCTTCGATAACAAAAACTGAAGGCACTCGTCCTTGGATTTTAGTAGGCGAGTACCTGGCAACAGCCGCCAACGTCCCTTCAAAGTGGTCGACGAGCCACGTTGGCGTGTCCTTATTTCCCCAGTTGCCCATAAGGTTTCTCGGCGCAAGATACCTGACCACTTCCAGCGGCAAACTCTCAAATTCCAGCCGGCACGGCGAATCAATAAGCAAGATGCTCTCAACTGTCTCTCCCGCGCGCAGCATAAGTCGCACGACTTCCGTGGTGAAGTAGCCGCCGGCCGACCACCCGCCTATGGTATACGGCCCATGGGGTTGTACTTCGCGGATGGCAGCTAGAAAAGTTTCGGCAAACTGCTCGATTGTGGTGCAGAAGGAGCCCACGCCGAGGAAGGGACTATTTACTCCACAGAGGCAAATGTCTGCGCCAAGACGGGGGATTCGTGCGTACGCCATGCCCGAGCCGCTACCGTCAGGGAGGAGGAAAATTGTCTTCTTTGCAGTAGCAGGATTGCCTTGCAGCCGCACCACGAGCGACGGCTTTTTGGCTTTGGTCTGGTTCTTTGCCTCCACATCGTCTTGTTGAATAACTTGCCTTACTCGTACCGGGCTAATGTGCCTGACAAAGCTCTGCACGTCTGGGTAGTCTTTGAATACCGACTGCGGCAGGCATTGTGATGCCTCCTTGGAGAGTCGGTCAGTGATGACCTTCGCCAGCATGTTGTCGATGCCGAGATCACTGAATTCTGTATCATCTTGCAGCTCATCGCGAGACACCCCGACCTCCTCGGCAATGATGTTCAAGCATATCTCGGGGTCCATAGTAGTCAGACTGTCATATGTCCCTTTCAGATATTCTGGAGAAACGAGAAGAGAGATGCTAACCCGAACAACAAGGGCTGATCTCTATAGGAGGGCAATCAGTAGTGAGCAAAGCATCGTAAGCAAGGTATAGCGAGTGAGGCACTGCACACAAACCTTGGATATCCTTCGCCACGGTCTTTGGAATTAAGGCAATATCGTCCAGCACTTACTATTTCCGTGTTACAACCACGTAGAGCAAGCGCGGTGGATAGGCAACCAGGTGACGCAAACGGACTCACGGAGATAGCGGTAGGCCTCTACTGCCTCATCTAAAGACCGTAGCATCATAAGTGCCGCCAGGGCCAAAGAGTTTCAATTTCGTATTCTGATCTGACTATAACCAGGAACATATCGGCACATATTTTCTATTATAAAAATTCCGCGGTAGATTTTGGTACTGTATATTAAGGCCCAGAAGTGTTGCTATTTTGATCTTACATGCCCCCGAAAAAAATCCCCGCCCCTAAAAAACCTCCGTCGGGTCTATCCAAAAAAAAGTCAAGGCTGACCAGAGTGCACCGCTGAAGCGGCCATTTGCTCGAGCCGTCAACATGACTTAGTAGGGCGCTGAACCTAGAGTTTAGATTATGATATGGATAGCATTAGCAGTAAATGATCTTGGGTATACCTTAAACCCGTACACTGAAGTATTGCAGCAGTTTTTCAACAATTCTAATGTTTGGCAACATTCTTTCCTAAACATTACTTACCCTCAGTCCAACTAGTCCGTCGTGGCACACAGAAACGAGAAAATGGCGGCGCCCTCGGGCGATGTTGCCATTGTTGGAATGTCCTGTCGATTCCCCGGCGGGGGGGAAGGAGTAGACGGGTTTTGGCAGTCAATATCAAGCGGTCAATGTGAGTAGTTCCCGAACATGTCAACGCGAAAGAAGGGGGAAGAAAGCCTATACAAGTGCAATAAGTGAAGGAGTTCAAAAACAATATTGAAGTCTAGAAAGAGATCTAAACCAAGACTGACGTGCTTAATCGTACTAGCCGCATGGAGCGAGGTTCCCTCTAATCGCTTCAACGCCTCGGCCTTCTTCAGTCCGCACAAGCGCAGTAATGCGAGCATTACACGCAGCGGCTTCTTCCTGAAGGATCATGACTTAGCCGCCTTTGATGGAGGTTTTTTCACTCTCCCCAAGACCGAGGTTTTGGCAATGGACCCGCAGCAGCGTCTGCTTATTGAGGTCGCATATGAGGCTCTTGAGAGTGCGGGTCTCAGCCTTCCTAAAGTCGCTGGCTCACGCACTGGCGTGTACGTTGGCGTCTTTACTCACGACTACTATGACATGATTCGCAAGGATGCCGAGAATATGCCAGCATTTACAGTACACGGCACGGCCTCTACTGCTATGGCTGGCCGTCTCTCGTGGCTGTGGGATCTGCGCGGGCCTAGCTTCGCGCTCGATACTGCATGCTCGAGCAGTCTCGTGGCGCTGCATCTGGCTGTTCAGAGTCTGCGCGCGGGTGAGTCTGACGCCGCTCTAGTTGGCGGTACAAATCTTCTCATCGCTCCCGACATGTTCAAGGTCGGGAGCAGCGCCACATTCTTAGCGCCAGATGGACGCAGCAAGGCCTTTGATGAGTCCGCAGATGGATACGGACGAGGAGAAGGAATTGGTGTCTTAGTACTTAAGCGTGTCGAGGACGCTATTCGTGATGGCGACCCTATTCGAGCCGTCATTCGAGGAACAGGATGCAACCAAGACGGGCGTACTCCTGGCATGACTTTGCCGAGCTCTGAGGCACAGGCTGCGCTAATCCGGCATGCATATGACGTTGCAGGCGTGAATATGCATGAGACAGGATATGTTGAAGGTGAGTACATGCTTGTTTCCTAGCGCATCGCCTCAGGCAACGAGAGGGATTCGATTTATGAGTCCCACTTTTGCAAACTTCCCGAGGCAGAGCTCTAACCATGGCAAATTTATATCGTAGCACACGGAACTGGCACGCAAGCGGGTGATCAACAGGAGACTAAGAGTCTCTCTACAACCATCGCACTAGACAAGAAACAATCGAAGAATGAGAAGCTATTAATAGGATCGGTAAAGTCGAATGTATACATACCAGCTCCTTCACCTTCTTCCTTCTGCAAACATGGGCCTTATTAGATATTGATTATCAACTTTCTAGATCGGCCATCTCGAAGCCTGTGCCGGTGTAGCCGCCGTGATAAAAACCGTATTGGTTCTTGAGCACGGCCTTATCCCCCCAACCCCAACCGCTAAGACACTCAACTCCAAGATTCCTTTTGCAGCCTGGAATCTCTCGGTCCCGACTACATTGACTCCATTTCCAGGGTCTGGCCTTCGCAGAGCTAGCGTTAACTCGTTCGGCTTCTGCGGGACAAATGCTCACGCCATCTTAGATGATGCCTATTCATATCTAAAGTCGCGCGGTGTCACAGACGGCAACCATTTCACTCGACAGAGCGGAAAATTGCTCACCAATGGGACCACCAACGGGATCAATGGCACAACGGGACATCACCTCCCTTTGGTGTTGGCCCTGAGCGCACAGGACAGAGACGGCATTAAACGCGTCAGGAAAACTCTCGCAGAGTTTCTCGGGAAAAAAGACAAGACTTCGGACAAGCATACTCGTGAATACCTTATCGACTTAGCACATACTCTCAATACTAGACGAACGCACCACCAGTGGAAGACGTACGCTATTGCATCCTCTGTTCCGGAGCTGGTTGACGAGCTTAATGACGAGGAGACGCCGCGCCCTGCATACCTAGGCGGAAGCCGCAGTCCGCGTCTCGGCTTTGTCTTCACCGGCCAGGGTGCGCAGTGGGGGGGAATGGGCATGGAGCTGATGACATACCCAGTCTTCAGTGCCAGTATTCTTGCAGCTGATAACTACCTCAGAACGGAGCTAGGATGCGCGTGGTCGGCAGAGGAAGAGCTGCGACGGCCCAAGGTTCAGTCGAAGTTGGGAATCGCCGAGTACAGCCAGCCACTGTGCACTATCCTTCAAGTCGCCCTCGTTGATCTTCTTTCAGACTGGGGAATCAAGCCTGCAGCTGTTACGGGTCACTCCAGCGGCGAAATTGGCGCTGCGTATTGTCTAGGGGCACTGACTCGCGAGGATGCCTGGAAAGTGGCATACTATCGAGGAGTTCTCTCTACAAGCCTCCGAGACGCAAATGGTGCTATGATGGCTGCTGGAATGGCTCCTGATAAAGCAGCCGAGCTCATCGAGCAAGTGGCTCCGGGAGAGGTTACTGTGGCCTGCATCAACTCACCTTCGAGCGTGACCTTGTCTGGTGATGCTGCAGGAATCGACAAATTTCTAGCTGCCTTGACTAAGGATGGCATTTTTGCGCGAAAGCTTCAAGTCGACACGGCGTATCACTCACATCACATGCAAATGGTAGCTTCTGACTACATGGAAGCCGTTATGGATATAGAAACCAAGCCTGCCGTGAGTGGATGCGTCATGCAGTCAAGCGCGTCGGGGACCGCGATAACGGCCAGCGAACTCGGATCTGCGCATTGGGTCCGCAATCTCGTTAGTCCTGTTCAGTTTGCGGCAGCGGTGCAAGAGCTTGTGCGGCCATCAGCTGGAAAGTCTCGTGCTACCGAGAATGCAGTCGATGTGCTAATTGAAGTCGGGCCGCATTCTGCTCTTCAAGGCCCCTCGCTTCAGACTCTCAAGGCTATCAACGTTACTGATGTGCCTTACTTGTCGGCACTCTCGCGATGGGAGGATGGCTCCAAGACATGTCTAGCTTTAGCTGGTGACCTGTTTACAAGGTCGTTCCCAGTGGATGTAGTCAAGGCAAATGAAGCGGCCTCATTCCGTCAACGCCCTCGCGTACTGGCTGGCTTGCCTACGTACCCATGGAACCATCAGCAGCGTTATTGGGCTGAAACACGCTGGGCCCGTGAGCAACGCATGCGTGAATTCCCGCCTCTCAGTCTCCTCGGTGCGCCTCAGCCGTCGGTTGTGGCTGGCGAGCACGCTTGGCGTGGCTACATGCGAATGAGGGAGCAGGCATGGATTGCTGACCACAAGGTTCAAGGCAGCGTGCTTTATCCGGGCGCTGGTTTCCTCGCAATGGCCATTGAGGCGGCAGCACAGGTTGCCGACCCAGATCGGGAGGTCTGTGGCTTCCGTCTCCAGCACATACAGCTCGTGCTCCCTATGGTTCTGGAAGAGGATCGCGACGTGGAGTATTCTATTGTTTTGCGTCCGCACCTAACAGGTACTATGAGCACTAGCAGCATATGGACAGAGTTTGTCATATCGAGCTCACCAGATGGCAAGACGTTCGAACGCAACTGCCTGGGCCTCATCAAGGTCGAATATGGTGAAGCTGGCCAGACTAACCTGCTTGACAGTGAGAGTTTGCGACAGCACATTGACGACATAGCGGCAAAATGCAAAGTGCCACTTGCCCCCCCGGCATTCTATGAGAGACTCGAGTCGCTTGGTCTCGCATACGGGCCTTCATTCGCAAAAGTCTCCTCCATGCGAGTTCGAGAGGGTCAGAGCACCGCTGTTATAGATGTACCCGATGTAGGACTTGAAGATGTCCAGCGGACAGGGCTCCGGCCGCACGTTATTCACCCGGCCGTGCTCGATGCCGTCTTTCACGTTATATTCGGAGCCATCTGGGGCGCTGGAGAGCTCGCAACAGCCATGATTCCCAAGACAATCGATTCTGTCATTGTCTCTACAGATGCACCATTCCGTCTAGATGACCAGTTTAGCGGTGTTTGCAAGACGCGTCGACAAGGTTTCAATGAATACATGGCTGACGTCTACATGGAGGACCACAAAACGAAACTCCCCGCCCTCAAGGTTGAGGGCCTATGTTGCGCCAAAGTCGCTGGAGACACAATGGCTGGCGATATTACTGCTGCAAGCAGCGAATTGTGCACCCAGATGGTCTGGAGACCTCATCTGCAAATGTTGGACGACAGTGGACTAGCCGAGTTGGGTTTAACGACCAAGGAGGGCTCCGTTTCATCGAAGCTTGCCAAAATTATCAGTCTGATGCACCATGCTAACCCTGGAATGGAGCTCGTCGAGATCGCCACATCAAATAAGATCATGCTACCTACATCAGAGATCGATGCCGGCGTCTTTCTAACAACAAGCTACCAAGTTGCCTGCTCCGAAGAGACAAATGAAGCAGTTCAGGAACTCCTATCCCACTTGGAAATGAATGTTACCCCCCGAATGCTGGATTTGAAGGACGTTTTATCTGGCGATAAACTCACCGCTGACTCTTTCGTAATCGCCACCAACGATGTGTCCGAAAACAGTCGACGCAATATTGAAGCGCTGGCGGAGAAACTTGCAAGCCAAGGAGGCACACTGTGTATCATTGACAAGCCGTCCACAAGTAGTAGTGAGCCGCTTTTGATAGGTGATAAGATGAAAACGAGTCTCGTTCTAGAGGACGCCGAGCAGGTGGCTAGAATCATCACCAAGCAAGACATAGACACAAACATCGAGAATAGCACGCCAGAGGAGGTCGTCATTCTCAGCTGCGGCAACACCGCCGTTGAAACCAGCTTGTTTCACAATCTCCGGAGGCAAGGCTTCAATCCCGTTGTGGTGCAGTGGGCTGATGCGAATGCGCCTTCAGCCATTCAAAATCGGCGATGCATCTCCCTTGTGGAGCTGGAGATATCTATTCTTGAGCGCCTCTCCAACGAGGACTTTACCAGACTCGTCAACATGGCAAAAAGCGCTCTACACGTGTCGTGGGTTGTTGGCAGCGATGTTACCAAGCCTAGCACTTCCATGATTACGGGCATGCTTCGTGTGTTTCACAATGAAATGCCCGGCTTCGAACCCATCGCCATCTCCGCCGATACCAGCTCACGGGCTCAGCCGGAGCAACTTGCGAGACACATTGCCAGGATTTTCGCGCTGCCTATGGGAGACCGCGAATTCCAGATCCTGAACGGTATCCCACACGTTAGCCGCGTTTTGCCAGATGAACCTCTTAACAACCTAGTTGACGACCTTACTAGATCCAAAGATGCTCAGGAACCCGAGATGATGACGTACGAAGAGGTGACAGCCAAGAACTACCCGTTGAGGCTCAATATTGGCAAGCCAGGACAGCTCGACTCTATTCACTTCAAGGTGGATGACCGCCCTGAGAGGCCTTTACTGCCAGATGAAATCGAGATTGACGTGAAGGTCTCCGCTCTCAACTTCCGCGATGTTATGTCTATTATGGCCTTGATCCCGACACCTACGCTCGGTGTTGAAGCTTCCGGGACTGTTCGTCGTGTTGGATCTGCAGTTACCCACTTGAAAGTTGCCGACCGGGTGGCACTTGTCGGAAACGATGCGCATGCGACGGTGTTCCGTGGTAAGGGCTCACATGCATTTAAGATTCCAGACTCTATGACATTCCAGGAGGCGGCCTCCCTTCCTGTTGTAGCCTACACGGCGTGGTACGCCCTTGTACGTCTAGCACGGGCTCGCAAGGGTCAAACTGTGCTCATCCACGCCGGCAGTGGTGGAGTAGGTCAGGCAGCGATACAGCTGGCGAATGATTTGGGCCTCGAGGTCTTCACAACTGTCAGCACGGAGGAGAAGCATCAGCTTCTACGAGACAAGTATGGTGTGGCTGATGACCACATTTTCGGCAGCCGCGATCTCGCATTTGCACGTGAAGTCATGAAGATGACGGATGGGCGCGGTGTGAATATTGTGCTCAATTCTTTGGCCGGAGAAGCTCTCCACAAGAGCTGGGAGTGCGTTGCCTCTAACGGACACTTTATCGAGCTGGGCCTTAAGGACATTGTCGACAACACGCGCCTGGGAATGCGGCCATTTATGTGCGGCGCAAGCTTCTCCTCGTTCAACGTAAAGGATCTTTGGGACAACCACGTTGACCTTATGGCTGAGGTTGTCGAAGGGGCCAAGCCCTACCTTGTTAACGGCATTATAAAGCCAGCTGATCCGCTCGTATCTTACCCGGTAACCGACCTTGTCAAAGCCCTGCGGTTACTACAGTCAGGGAAGCACAAAGGTAAGCTCGTCATGGAATGGACACCAGATTCCCAAGTGCAGGTTGTTCGGTCCTCTACACCACCTCTCAGGCTTGAGCACGGTAACTACCTTTTGGTTGGCGGTATGGGTGGTCTCGGGCGAAGTATAACAAGAATGCTTGTTTCCCTTGGAGCGCGGAAATTCTGTTTCCTGTCCCGCTCCGCCGGTACCTCTACTGAAGCAAGGTACCTCCTTGAGGAGCTTGCCGAAAAGGGCGCCGAAGCTAGAGTTGTTGCCTGCGACGTCTCTGATCCTGCCTCCGTCAACGCAGCTCTAAATCAGTGCGTGGAGGAGCTTGGCCCCATCCGTGGCGTGTTTCAGTGCGCGGCCGTGCTGCGTGACGCGCTCTTTACAAACATGACGTACAAATACTGGACGGAAAGCACTCAATCTAAGGTACAGGGAAGTCAGAATTTGAGCGCCGCACTTCCCGACGTCGACTTCTTCATTCTGCTAAGTTCCTATGCGGGCGTCTTCGGGAACCGTGGCCAAGCCAATTACGCTGCCGGCTGTGCATTCCAGGACGCACTGGCTCAAGAGCGCCATGCTAAAGGGCAGTCAGCAGTCAGCGTTGACCTCGGTCAGATGCGCGACGTCGGTGCACTGGCAGAAAACGGGGCGCAAGGAGACATCAAGGAGTGGGAGAAGGTGTGGGGTATCCACGAGGACAAGTTCCTCGCTCTGATGCGATTGTGCATGCAGGCTAACGAGCTGGGTATCGGCCCAAGGGTTGTAACGGGTGTTGGGACGCGGGCGGGCTCTCTCGAAGCAGGCATCAAAGTGCCTTATTATTTTGACACGGATCCGCGATTCGGCGTACTTGCCCGTGTCGGCGGCGCCGGCAACCAGGATTCCAGGGGCGCAGGATCGGATAGTCAAGAACAGGCACTTTCCACCACGATTCCGCGAGCTACCACTGTCCAGGACGCCGCGTCTCTCGTGCTGGCAGCGCTAGTTGAACGCGTAGCTAAGATGCTTGATATCCCATCGACGGACTTGGATACGGAGCGCTTTCTGTACAGCTACGGAGTGGACTCGTTGGGAGCTATTGAGATTGTTAACTGGGCGTTGAGAGAAGTCCAGGCGCGCATTGCTGTGTTTGATGTTATGGCAGGCGTGTCGATGACGATCTTTAGCGAGCGCGTTGCCGCAAAATCTGGTCTCCTCCCAAAACAATTAGTGGAGGTAAACTGAGAGAACGTTACCACTTACCCCGAAGACGACCCTGAGAAGCAAGCACTTACAACATGGACTCCAGGCGATTTTATAAAGGAGGAGGAAAGAGTAAAGATATTGGTCTCGTATCAGTGACGCGCGACCGATGATATGCGGTGGGGACAAGCATGATCAGGTGACCATGTCACACAGCGGACGGTGCGGTCCGGGCCGGTGAGGTTAAGATTTATATAGAGTCTAACTCGAGTCTTGTCGTTCTTTTCTGCTTGTTTTTAGCTTGTAACCTAAACTGTGCTATCGAAAGCTTGCGCGAGCCATTCCAAAGAGTTCAAAATCTGCTTCCCAGCACCAGAAGACTATCCAGGAGATTTCCGGCCAGGAATCAGCTGCAAAGGTACATTGTCCACGGGCGGATTATCTATTATCAAAAGGTAGATATTTGAGGGACGGATTCCTGTAGATAACTTTGCTGAATCTTACTTCGTGGTCGATTCAGCCGTTGCTTGGGTTGTTCCTAATTGAACCAACCAGGAATCTTCACCGAACTTGGGAGAGGATCTCTGCATGCATGCCAATCCTCTCAGCTGGCCTGGTTTCGGCAATAGTAGTTTCTCTATACGTACATAAAGTGGAAAGTTTATTTATTGGCTACCTGAAAATATAGTGAGAAATGTACGTAAATAGCATCTGTAACTCCGAAAATCTAAAATATATAAAGCACCACCCACTCTATTATGACTTGATCGTCTTGGATAATTCCTGTAATATAGACTCCACATGATGTAAAGTGGCGCTCCGTTCCTCGCCCTGACGCTCCTGCTTTGTTCGCAGCCAACTCTGCATTGTCGTCACAGCCGCATCCAGTTTGCGGACCGTAATTGTCCGCAAGACGCTCAGAAGCATCGCACGATCTGCCCCGGTCACCTGAAAATCACCAATACGCAGTTCAACTTCATCGCTATCTTCGGTTCCGCCTCCGCACCTCGCGGGCTCTAGCCAGAAGCCCCCCTCTTTGAGCTGGACGACGATGCGACGCATGCTCATGGCGGCAAGCAGGAGCGTCTCGTCATCGTCGTTATTTCTCTCATACTCCTGACAACGCTGACATGCTAAGACGTGGGACCATTGCGTGAGCGCGTTGGATACTCTGGCGAGAATGCCATCGAACCTGACCGACGAAAGTTGGTCGAAAGCGGGGCGTTTGATGTCTTGGAGAAGGGCGCTTAAGCGTGGAATGCAATCGCAATCTGGAGGAGGGTTGTTGCGACTTGGGAATGGTTGGCCGTCGTTAGGCTGCGGTCGGTGCGAATGCTGACGGAGAAGTTCATGTATTTGTATGTTGGGTTGTTGTTTGGTGGCATGTGGGTGTTCTTGCTGGTGATTCTGCTGTTGATTGGGTTGCTCGATATTCATCGCAGACGCTAATAGTGGCGTGTTGTTGTCGCTGGTAGGGCTGCTCAGACTCGAGCTTCCTAACATAGGCAGAGACTCAAAACTAGAGAGAGACTCGCCCTCTGGCGTTGAATACAACCTATCAAGGGTTGAACCCTCCGAAGTTTCTTGGCCCCAATTCAACGCCAAGTTGTAAGAAAGCATAGGATCAAACCCATCCACACTGAGGCCAAGCATTGTGCCAAGAGCGCCCGCCCCGCTGCTCTGTATAAGCGTTGGTGTTGGTGTTGGTGGTGCTGGTGCCGGCTTTGACACCGAAGTATGCCATGGCTTGTTGCTGGTGGTATTTGAACTGCCGTGGCCGCTGCCACTGTTGTTGCGCCGACTCGAGCCCCGTGGTCTGCCTTGACGGCCAGCTACGCTGTAAGAGCAAGACGTCCCGAGTGCGGCACAGTTCTCACACGGCATCGCGCCGGTGCATCTTCTCTTGAGCTTGTGGCACGCATCACAGGCACTTCGCAGGCGTGCAGATACATTGGAGTCTTCCATTTAGGAGGAATTATAAGAGTCCAGCAGTATATATTGGTCGGGTGGGTGGGTCTCAGTGTCACATTACTGTTTGTATAAGATGTTCGCTGTAGATCGGAGGATTGGCTTGGCTCTTGTAGATTCAAGTAAGACTTCCCCATGTTGCTCACAATGTTGAGTGCCTATTAATCGGAGAGATCGGTGGTTGCAGGGGCCACGCATGTATAAATTTAGATCTCATATAAATTTTATATCTAGCCCCAGCTTTATTAGGTTTCTGTTATAATTTTTCGTGTTAATAAGACTTAGGGGCCAGCAAGGGCGTCTGGTCGGGATTCAGTCGAGCCAGCTGCTCGTACGCACCACTAGCTGAGGCAAACGAGCAAATACATTCACACAACCAAACCTGCATAAGCAGACTCTCACTTCATTCAAGCGAGCTCACATACGCCACATTCTTCAGGCCACCCCTCTTTTCATTCCAACCATGGGGCGTAAAACTCCCGTCGAATCCTATTTCACCAGAGGCAGTTGGTCCAATGTCAGCTGTTGGCTGAGATGTAATTGTTAACCAAGGGTCCTTTGAACGTACGCCGGGTCCCTCCCTGTCAAGTCTGCTGAAATAACGGAGAATATAATGGAGGGCCTCAAAGAAAGTTCCGTATTATTTTTGGAACCTATGCAAGAACCATCCGGCGGCTCTCTCATGAGCCGTGTGGGTATCAATATTGCTGTCGAGCTTTTGTCTCCAGGCATGGCTGCGCCCAGCAGGATTCACCGAGTACGGCAAGCTCCCCAGGATGCAGATACGAGAAACGCAAGAAGGCTGTATTTCCGCGATATCGGCCTTGAGGTATTTATCTTCTTTCAAAAACCCCGCCTTCAGCGATCCAGGCAAGAGATATACCCAATGCTAGTAGGAGAAGTTCGGAAACAGGACTGCGCTGAAACCTCTGCAGAAGAACAGACCAGCATCGTCCTGGACTAAATATCTACCCCGGTTTTGTTGTCCGTCTTGCTCTGGCTTCTTGCAACCTCAGGTAACCGGCTTGACAGAAAAGATCCCGACACCATGTTTCCCCACCAATCCCTTGAGATGCGTCAGAACAAGGAAGGGAGAAAAGCCTGCTATTCCTTGTCTGGGAAACAACGAGGGTACTTCCTGCAAGTTATATCTCGCGCATACGGCGTCGCTTCGACCATACCAGATGATAAAATGAATAATGGGAGAAGATACAAACAACTGTTCTCCCCAAACCAGCAAAGGTTGGCTTCATAACAAGAGGATTTTCTTGCTAATTGACTGATTGAATAGGTTACTCCAGGTTTCCCTCCTACCCCATGCTCGTCTTCGTGAAATGGCCACTTAAATTCTTGATATAAACGGTGACCCCACATTCTTCGGGAACAATGGGGTCGAATTCTTTTAAAAGCACAATAAAGAGATTCTACATCCAGGAGTCTGACGATAACGAATAATTTTAATAATAGAGACCTTAAACGATCGATTAATTTCTTCAACCCCTAGTCCTCTTCAAGGGTAAACAATCTCAAATTAACTGATATAAAAAAGATAAGGCTCCTGAGTCATGTTGTTACTGATTCTCTTGTCTCGCCCCGTATCACTGGGGTGAATAGTCGAGGCAAGTCGGAGCACGTGCGGGTGTTTTTCGACAAAGCAGGGTAATAGTTTGTATGTAGCAGTGCTACTTGTACACTGTACAGTGAGCATAGTAACTAACTAATGCGAAGAAGCTCTCGGGATCTTCAGCCAAGAAGTACGGAGGATTATCATCGTCTGACTCGCGAATGCAACTTCTGAAGATGTGGCGCTGGCTGGGGGTCTCGAACAGTTACTGGAAGGAGATCTCAAGGCTCTTGGCATTCATCTCTCTGGGTCATATCTCGTGTCCTCGGCCTTTTGCTGCATTATCAAATGTCCAGAGGGCCTGAATTATCTGCAGGCCACTTTCTATCATCATTGGTACAAATTGACAACAAATCCCAAAATATTTTTGAGACCGTTTAAAGCTTCCATTGGCTGTCAGAGCGCAGGGTTGGTTGTGTCCAGTGTCCAGATTATATTAACCGCTCGTGTTGTTGAGAGCAGGAGCACAACCGAGACAGCTGAAAAATGTTCGCTTGAGCAAGGTTATCCTGTTCATCTGCAGAGACACGAACCGAGGCGTTCGCAATCTCATTGTGGCGCTCATGACGCCCCGAAATAGCTACTATGAGGAATTGAGAAGTGAGCGACGTTTATTAGGTTATCCGTGTAGAAGAGGGAGTTCAGAGGCATTACAGCCACACTTGAATTGTGTTGATTCAACAACTATGCCTGGAGAAGACAAAGTCTGAAGATGACTGTCAGCTCACGTCATTGTTGCAAACTTTCTCGATTAACTTTATTGCCCTGGTCCACAATTAAGACTTTTGGGTTGAGATAAAAATAGACATGCATGTATGCATGTATTTATGAACGAGATATACGAGCCTGATAATATACATAAATTGGCAGAGTCAATGCGATCTTATCAATTCAATTCAGGTTTGCGAGGGCCAGCCAAGCTCTGAGTGTCGTGAGTTCAGATACGGTTCGGGAACACTCGTACGATTCCCAGTCTTCAGGAAAAGTTTCACGATCACTGTAACTTGGCTCTGGCAACTCGGATAATAAACAAGCACATTTGAACCTTGAACCTGTGCAGCGCATAGACTTGGCGAATTTTCATTCGACAAGGGTCTCGTTCTGCTAAATTGCCGAAGGGTCTAATTTGCCGGTTCAGATCCTTGTCCTGATCACGACAGCTTTCGGGAAGGTGGACCACCATCCATGTCTTGCCTGCACTAGGGTCGATTCTTCGGCACTTTGCTCTTTGGTTTCGCCCCCACGAGTAGACAATGCTTGAAACATGTTCGTGTTTGCGTATGAAGTGCCCCAATCACGATCCCAGTTTATCTTATCAAGGCTTGCCATTACATTTCTCTCTTTTAACTGTGATCCCACCAAATTCCCTTTCCACGAGGATCAAAAGCGGGAGAATGGTGCGAACAGTGCAGCACAGACGAGGGGGGCGTGGCCGTTCCCAAGTTAGTTTAACTCCCTGCAAGCACCCCCGCAATGCCCCCAACACGGTTCAGTACCATCACGAAGACTCACAAGCAGTCGAGATGACCGCGGAAATGCTCACATTCCGCGCATGGGTTCTGGTCTAAGTATCCAAACTGCAGCACCATGGTGACAAAAGCTTCGAGGGGCACGGTACCTCTTCACTCGATAACTTTATGTCCCGCTGCCCACCAGAAGAATGTGACCAGCCATGAGGATGCAGCGGGTAGGCATATAGGGAGACTTGTGGAACCTACTATGTAACTCCCTCTCACAGCAAATGACTACAAGGTGACCCTTAGGGCAAGTCAATCCATGAATCAAGAGATAGTTTTGGGATACATTCGGCGATCGCCGCAAGAAACAGAGGCGTGGATTGCGAATCGTCTCCCAATAGTATCTTCTGATAACCCCTAGAAGGCTGCTCCTGCGAGAAGACCAATCTGCGAGATTTCCTTGAGTTCGTGCCTGGATTTCCTTATCAGTCATGACATTATTGGGTTGCGCGCAATGGATTGATAGATGTCAACCTTGGCGTTGATGGAGTCACATGTTTGTCACGTGGTTATAATTTATAAGGACATCGATGACGGCTGGCATTTCTTCTATCAACTTCATTGTTTCTGTTGTCAACGACGTTGGAGAGAGCCGACTTCTCCTTGTAAAAGATGCTGGAGTTTTGATCCTGCATATACGCCGCTTGTACAAGATGGTTTAACGAATACCCAAGTTGTTTACCGCTGAATAAACTGGGGCTAACTACTATCCACTAATTCTTTTTTTTCTTTCTAGAAGGCACTGGCATGGGTTACAAAGGGAATTCCATGGGCTATTCACCCTTATATATGTCGACCTTATGCTTGCTGAGAATTATTTCTTTCATAATTCTCAGGTTATGCTGTGAGGACACAGCTATGACCTCCGCACATGCTGTGATATGCCATAACCATCGAGTTCTTTGTTTTCTATCTGGACCGTTTGTTACTTGGATTTGCCTATGGGGAGTGAATTTCTAGAGTTCCCTCCATTCACTCTATCATTGGATAAAGAAGTCTACGGAGGGATCCGCGTACAGTCCGGAAGCACTATGAATGGATAACACTTCACTTGAAGCCATGAGTGTTCACTTCATGCTTTCTCCATTTATATAATTCCCTGAGATTCTGAAGAGTCTATAACCTTTTTCCCTTCTACTATTCTTTATATATTAAACACAGGAACTGCTCACTTTATTCCCCTTCTGACTACCCGTTTTCGATCTCCCAGCTGTGACCAACTCCCCTGGCTTCAACAACAGGATTTACTGTCCAATTTCCAATTTCCACATCAAAAATGTCAACAACAAAGCATGTCTTACCGCTATCAGGAGCGAGGCTGTGTTTCTCGTAGATGAAGCAGCGAAGGCAAACAAACACATATCATTCCATCCATCTTCGAGTTGGCTCGTAATCCTTCACTACACTAAGACCTTTTTCCATGGTCTCATTAGCTACTTTTCTTAGCTCGGTCTCATCCGGCATGTCGTTTCCGGGATCTAATTCTACAATCATCGGATCGACGTCATAGCACTTCCAATCGCCCGGGCCGACGAGACTCCAGAGGTAGAAATCACCAATGCGCGCAGGCCGATGGGAGGTTTTCAACTCGACTAGGGATTCTAAATCGACGATATGACTGTAGATAAGGTCTTAGACTCAGAGACATGTTTCTTTGCTGGAACAGAAAAATTACTCACCATTTGTTACTTTCGGGGTCCCATATTATGTTGGAAGGGTGAGGGTCGTCGTGACGATAGCCATAGGAGTAAAGGTCCCGAAGCGCCACCCCAAAGGCAATACGAGCTTCATTCCTTTCTTCCATCGACAGCCCCCCAAAATGGAGCAAATTTTGGCCTGGCACCTTCTCCATAAGCACGTAAAGCACATAGGCTCCTACCGCGGTATCATTTTTAGTTTGGATCTCGACTTTGTAGTCCAGAAGCTTAGGAGTCGCCGTGCAGCCCGCGTCGGTCAGTCGCTTCAAGGCTTGTAGCTCGATTTCAGCGTCATCGGAAAACACGTCTGGAACACCCTCGACACCTTCGATTTCTTTTTCGGCAGGTTGAGCGTGCTTTATGAGCCTAGAATAAGTTAGATGTTGCGAGAATCAAAGAAGTCTTGAACAGAAGGGCAGTGTTACTGGATTCTCGTCTTAACGATAGCCTTGAGGCCCACGATCGAGCCAACGGCCTGCGTTGCAACGCAGATACCGGACAGTTCCATCTGATACTCTTCCCGTCGCCGCTCATAGAAGATGGGATCGAGACACCACTTTGTCTCTGTCCGAGGGAACTCAAGCAAGCGGGAAACATCTCTATCCTTCACACTCCAAGAGCATCTATTCTGGCGCAGGTTCGCGATAGAAGAATCCTCTTCCTCGGTAGTCAACCGAGTACTAGCCATGTTAAATTGGGTGACCTCGAATAATGAAACTGTGAGGATATAATTAACCGTATAACAAAGACGAGGAAAACCAGATATGAACCAGAGAGATGAAACCGCTAACGGACAAACAAGGGAGAAAAAGAAAGAAGGAAGGAGGAAGGGAGAAAGAAGAATGGTCTTTTCATCTTATATAGGTTGACGCCACCAAAACAAGAATAGAAACAAGACCAACTTCATTGTCTATCATTGACCGAACACCACCTTCTTATATGAGGTCGAGTCATACCGTCATAGATATATTAGTCGATATCCCCCCCACCCCAACTTACTCTCCATATCTAAGATGCTCGCCAGCAGATACTTGGATGTATTCTTTCCACAATACATGACATTTCCCACATCTCTTACATCGATTATATATTAGTCCTATAACTAACTCGCTTTTATCTTGGGCACCCCTTTTTTATCAACCATCTTCAACAGTATTTAAATGTGCAATATGAAAGCACAAATTCCCGGCTTGGGAGCCTTCTCAAAACTACCCTACGAGCTCCGAGAACAAATCTGGCTGCATTTCCTTCCCGTGGGTGAAGAACCAGCGCCTTCGACCAAAACCTCAGTCAAAGCAGATCTCCGAGTGCTCCTCACCAGCAGGGATCTCTATGAGGAGATATCAACTGTCCTGTACTCGAAAACCTGCTTGCACGTTTCTATTTCACTTCAGAGCGAGTCTGACCTCGATCTATGGTGCACTATCTACTTCACAAGGCCTTCCCGAAGACGAAGGGGCCCTACCGACGAGGACCAACCAGCAGCGTGGTGGAGACTCGAGAGCAGCTACTCGGGTCGAGATCTTCACTTCGATAATTTCCCTTTTCATAAAATACGCGCGGTGGAAGTTAGCCTGCCCGCACCTTCCTGCGATATTGATGAGGAACTTATCTGGTTATGGAGAAATGTTTCTCGGACTTGTCAGCTTCTTCATAATAAACCATCACCGCCGCCGCCGCTGATTATCCAACTCCAGAAATGCGAAACCCACGATTGGTGCGACAGGGATGGGGAAGCTCGCAACCTGAGTTCTTCGTCTTTGCCCCTCAGCGGGCGAAAATACGACTTACTCGTTCTCCCATTCTATAATCTGCGGCAATTTACCACTATAAAACCCGAACCACATTCCGAGGAGCTTAGAAGAAAGATGGATTGGACGTGGATTGATTGGGCTAGTGATGTGGTTTCCAAAAGGAATGGCGATTGTGAAATTAATGCTAATGGATCCGAGGAGCTCGAACTTGATATGGCTGTCTTCGATAACTATCTTTGGGTCCACGACCAAATTTTTTACCCGGACTGGATGTACTACAGCAAGGCCAGCTTGAGCTCCATTCGCGGTGAATGGATTTGCGAGGAATTTTCCATGAAGTATAATAGACTGAAAAGACACGGGCAATGGATTACCGCCTGGCACGAAATCCGATGGATCGCCCCGGAATTCTTCAAATTGTCAAAGCAGGTCACAAGATAGTTAAAATTATCACTTCTCATTTTTGTTCAACAATTGTCGCCGAAGAGAGCGGATAGTTGTCAATTGGTTCGACCCAGACCCAGCCGCGCTGCTACCCTTCCCCAAAGTTCTTAACCTCTGCGCGCTAAAATATGAATATCTTCGCGTCAAAATAATATCTTTACATCTTCCCCCCCCCCCCCAAAACTTTTTCCTTTCCCCTTACTCGCCTTCCTTCTTCTGATCCTTCTCTTCCTCCCCGTTCAGCTGCCTGCTGAACTTTTCCACCCGTCGGAGTGCTTGGCGAGGGTCCTTGTCGTGCAACTCCAGTATTTGATTCATGAGGGCTTCCGACTTTTCCTCAAACTTCGCTTCCTCCCCGTTCAGCTGCCTGCTGAAATTTTCCACCCATTGAAGTGCTTGACGAGGGTCCTTGCCGTGCAACTCGAGTATTTGATTCTTGAGGGCTTCCGACTTTTCCTCAAACTTCGCTTTAGCTCTGGTCAATCTCTTCCGAGCCTTCCCGCGATATTTGCCAGCACTCTCCGTATTTTCCGGTTCTGGAGACATGGATGCCTTCCTCTTCTGGGGTGTTGAGTGTTCGGAAGTCGGGTCTGAAGGATGTTGCGGCCGATTCTTAGCATTCTCGGTTTGCTGCTCAGTAGCTTGGCGAAATTTTCCATCGTTGGTGTTTGTACGATCGGACGGCGCAAGCTGTCGGACGTCATCTGGAAGATGAGTACGGATCATCATCTGTCTCTCTTCCCTAATCAACTGCTCCTGGCTCGATGGGTAGAAGGCGAGGATCTTTCGCCACAAGTCCAAGTTCTTTATCTGGTCGTCTGGAAGAATACTGGGAAGGTCTTGGAGATCTTTCTCGACGATTTGGGCCATTTTGCCTAAGTCGTCGGCGACCTCCCGGGACCCCAACCTCGAATGCAAGAGCTCATTTCGTTCGCTATAGGTTTTGATCGCGAGCCTAACCATGCCGAAGTCGACTGAGAGGCCGATAGATGAAAGGTTCTCGATAGCATTGTTCAATTTCTCACACAACTCCCCCCCCCCCCTTTGAGGACCGGAGAGCTCTTTCTCTAGCTTGTTTTTCAGCTTCAATACTGGACGGGGAAGACCATTGGGTGTCTCCTTTCCTACCCAATCGACGACCCTCCCAGCATAATCTCCTAATTTGGCGTAATACTCGTATAGTTTCGCCTGGTTTTTAGAGCCCCTTGCGAGGCTGAGGACCACCTCCTTCGCCTCGTCTCTCGAAAGAGATATGTTGCCGGAGCTTTCATCCAACTGGCGCTGAATTTTTGGTGCCACCGATGGCCTACTTGAAACTGGAGGTGCCCCCCGCAGGACCAAAGGGCGTTTCTCCGACTCTGTAGCTCTATTGGCCATGGGTGGAAAAGGGCTACTAAATTCGTATGTATGCGATTCTATCAAGCTTCTCCGTGACTGTCAGCACATATCTCGGTATTCACTGGTGCTGGGGTACCTACTTATCGCTGTCGCCGGATCGTCTTTGGGGAGAGAAAACAGAGAAGCAGGAGAAGAGGGAGAAAGGATGGGCACCTTTATAAACCATCCACATGGGAATCCATAGCTACGGAGGGGAAGCGTCTCTCAAAGAGCAGGCGCAACCTACGTTCGTTTGCTAGGGCATGAGGTACCCCATTACAGAACAAAGAGAAGATGCAAATCCCCTTCAGCCCATCCATTGAGCCTGCCTATTGAGTCCCAGACGGGATGGATGGCTCATTCGTACCTGAACTCGCATCGGGTAGACCTTTTAGGAAGGTGTCAGATGCCATTGTCTTGTCTTTTACTGCGTTTCTTTCACGTCTCTATTCTCCGTGAATCGGATGCTCCACGATAAAAGATGTCTCCCAAGCTATAGGGGTATATGTAAATTGGACACGATCGTTGGATACATACGTATATCATTGTTCAATTACAATCGTTGTATGTCCGGTTCTATCTTGATAGCACCCACATTTCTTCTCCTACGTTTTACTAGAGATCATGTCACCGTCAAAGGGTGATGGTTCTTTCCTCCCACCCCAAGTGTGCATGATCAATCAAAAACAATAAACGGAATGAATGAAAGCAAGTTGGACGGGAATGAGCATCACTTCCCCTCTCCCGCCGCAAACACCGGTCCTCAACGCGCCTGCCCGACCCGCGCATACCAGAACCTCACACAAACATGCGCAACAGCTAGCGGCCCCTCACCTTCCCTCCAACAGAGATCCCGATGAGGGGAAGGCCCTGGGCGGGCCGAACTCTGCTATGAAAACCATGTAGGCGATCCACTAGGCAAAGGAGAGGAGGGGTGCGGGTGGTGCCCATATAGTACAGTACGTATTAGATTAGATATATGTATGTATACAAATTTTAAAAGTCAAGTCAAGAAAGGCGGTAGGATGAGAGGGTGGTTCTGGTTGACATTATGTAGTGGATAGCTACGTGGGGCGAGGGGAGTGTCGAGCTGCGAGAGAGGTTGAGAGGTGGGATGAGGTTGCTATAGTGTGAGATATATGCGTTGGATGGAGATGTATGTATATGCAGGGTTGGACTTCCGCGCGTCTAATATCCTCCATTCATTTGCTAGATCTCAGGGGGTGAACATATCTTCAACTACAAGAGACGACAGCACTGGCATCCAAGATACAGCGGCTACACCATCTACCTACAAGAACACAGAACACGGAGTGAGATAAAGTAATTCCCTGTTTATATGTTTATGTTTATATATACAAAACATCCATCCTTTCCTTCCGTCCTTCCCTCTACTAATCCACCCCCTGAATCGAGCGGATCGAGAAAAGTCTTAAATACTAAGAAAAAAAGAATAAATAAAAACTGGGAGAGAGAAGAAAAAAAATAACAGAGTGGTATCATTCAGAATAGGAGAGAGAAGAAGGATATAAAAAGAGTAAAGACGAGAGAGACTAGACACAAAAAGCCTTTCTTTCTTTCTAGAAGGCAAAAATGTGTATGTAGCAAGAGCGAAAAAGGACAGCTAGGAAAGAGATAAAATGAGTGAGGGGGATCGGTATTGAGGTGAATCGCAAACCAGACCAGGAACAATAACAAGATTAAAAGAAGAATCAAGGCAACAGAACATGCTGGATAAACAATAAGTAAGCAAAAAAGGATTTCGCGCACCCATGGACGACTCCAAGATATGAGGATCCGAGTAGAAAAGGGGATAACAAAAAGCATCTTTCTCTGGGATGCCGTGGGTTCGTTGCCGCCGCCAACAAAGAAAATGGATAATTAAAATGAGCGCGCAAAAATGTTAAAAAGGGTCAAGTATGACACCGCGGGATATATGACGTGCGGGCCTCTTGGGTGTATGGCATCGGATAGGTTGTGCCAGTTTGGGGGGGTGACCATGCGATCGTACCGCAGCGAGCGGCCCCTGGATTCGAAGGTCGTCTGTGTTCCAGGGTTTCCATCCATTCGAGAATGGATTCCACCGTTTATATGCATAAAATTTTGGGTTCCTCCTCTTTCTCAACCACGCCAATGAACCCCCTTTCACGGATCCACTGCTGGTTGCTTATTTTCATCGTCCTAACAAAATACCTAGGCTGCCGAAGGCCTTCTCAAGATATGCTCGCAATTCGCGTCAAAACGCATGTTCCACAACCGTATGCTGTTCATCAACTTCTCCGTATTCTCCAACTCGCGATCGCGCCCAAATATGGATTCGACAAACTCGCAACCCGCATTCCGACCCATCGATGCCGGACCCTTGCCACCTTCTCGCTTGGCGGCCTTCCACATAAAATGTTCGCAAGCCTTGAGTAGTTTCTTAAACCGCATCCACAACCGGTCGCCACTTTCGAGGAAATCATCCACCATCTCGCGCGCTTCCTGGCTACGAATGCGAGGCGCACTTTCGTCCGCCCGTTTCACCTTTCCCGCCAACTTGATCAGAAGCAACCACATATCACCGGCGATCTCGGCCATGGGGGTCGACGCGCCGTGGTGGAAGACCGTCCAGTCGTAGATCCACTTGCCCAGGGAGTTCGCGTCGAAAACGCTACCGAGGAGAACGATCGGTGCCTCGGTGGGGTCCCAGTTCTTGATCGAATAACCAGCCGGGATACCCGCGTTGATAGCATCTTCTTCGGTCGCTTTGGGCGGGGTCTTGGGGGTGGCGGAGGCCTTGGGCTTGCTGGGGGTGCGGGTGGAGGTGGATGCGCGACGGGCGCGCGAGCGCTTGGGGGTATCTGGCTCTTCGTATGGAACCTGATGAGAGTAGAAAGAGTGATCAGTGGCTGGCCTAGGCATGTGGTCATGACGACCTTGACATTCACAGTAGTATTGAGGATGGTGATGATCCGACCGTTGCCGGCGGTAGGGGTGTGGTGGTGGTTGCTGGTAAGCATCGTCGACGACATCGGTGAAGATGTATCGCGTCTGCCAGTCCGATGGCCGACCATCTTCGTGCGCAAGGGGGTGGGGGAAGTGATATTGCTGCTGGCTATCCGGCATGGTGTCCCGACGTTGCCGCCGTTCATTCCAGCCCTTCGCGCCCTTGGCTCGCCTGTCTTTGGTGGGGGTGGGAATCTTGCCACCAGTCGAACTTACATATTCGTTCTTTCGGGGCGACGAAGAAGCATAGTCTTGCGCGGTCTCATAGAAGTGAGACGAAGGATATCCCACGGGGGAGTGCCAACCACCTACATGTTCTTTGGTGGTGGCATAGCTGGCCTTGCGCGAGTGTCTCTTGCCGGCGTCGCGGAAGGGCGAGGCGTGGGGACTGGTAAACTGAGGGGCGTAGTAGGTGTAGTGAGGTGAGGTGGGAGGGGAGGTGGTGGAGTAGTCGTAAGCAGACCACCCGGGTGGTGGACTGGAGTAGTGATACATTATCGAACGACGGGCATCAGGACCATAAACCGTGATTCAACACCGAAACGCAACCCGAACCGGGAAATGAGATGTGCGTGATATAAAAGCAAAAACTTTTGGTAGTCCGTCGTTCGATTCGCTTCGCTTCGTCCGTTCTTCTTTTTTTGTCGATTTTTTTCGTTTTCTTTTCGCTTTGCAGATGAGAGGTAGAAATTGAATGCCAAACCCAACCCCGATGATGATGAGAATGAATCCAGCAAACAAACCCAAAAAAGGGAAATAAGATAATAAGGAAATATACCCAGAACCCCCCAAACGATAAAATATATTGTACAGGATATTGCACCGAGATTTTCCAACTGAGTAAATGTAAATAGTTAAAAGAAGCGATTAACCTAGAGAGGATCGATATAGATGCTGATGGGAACGGAACCGTCACCGTGGAGCGGTATCCAGATGAGGATAGAGGAAGGGTTGAGAGATATTGGGCTCGTCGTGCATTTGAGCTTGCGGTTGCCGACACGTCGACGGTCCTTCTAAGAGGGACGAGGGGGGTGGGATGGTCTTTGGGGAGAAAGACCGAAAAGACCCAGAAAAGCGAGATCGGTGGATACGACGGGGTAGGAGGAAAGCGAAGTTCCTGGCGGGGAGGAGTGAACCGTGGAACCTGCGAAGTGGATTAAGAGGATGTTTTTGATATAGTTGGTTTGTGTGGAAACCGCGAAGGTTGAAGAGAAAGAAAGAAAGAAAAGAGAGAGAGAGAGAAAGAGGAAAAGAAGAAGAGAAAAGACGAAAAGATGAAGACACACAGAGAGAGAGTCAGGCAAGCGAGAAAGAGGGGAGAGACACTAAGACACTAACCTGTTTCTGCTTCTTGTGTGTGTGTGGTATGTAATCTATCTTACAGTACCAGTTCAAGCGAGAACCTGCTGGAATTTGCTGGAGACGTGGAAGTAACTGCCAGAGAGTGCGTGGTGGTAGATGACTCTTGGTCCAGGGTGTAATATTCGTAATATCTGTATGTAATAATGGTGGTCAGACTTGGCAGCCTTCCTTCCTTCATCAGCCTCGTTCTCTTTCTTCTTTCTGTCTGTTGAACCCAAAGATAGAAAAACTCATGCAGTGCAATGCGATGTCTTCGCCATGAGGGTTCGGATCGTCTCTTCTTTATATATCCCCTCCCATTGCGCCTCAATCACAGACGCTCCGGCGAGGAATGGTGGTTTGGTATATACGGCATTCCGATGACTCTTATCCTCTCTCTCTACCTATTGCTCATCCTCTTCCTTTAATCTTCTTTGCCTTCCCACCAACCTTCTTCAACCCCTGTATCAAGGATTCCCCGTCGTCGTCTCTTGCCTTCGCCTGATTTGCCCGCCGTGGTGATGGGCTCAAGAGGCTGGCGAGAGGGCGGCAAAAAAAGTAAAGAAAAGAAAGATCCCATCCCCAACTCCAGTCGTGTGACGAGGCCGTTGTCGATCCGTCCACCACCGTGATAGGGCTAAGCAGCCTTCGCAACCACGCTGAAAGAGAGAAAGAGTCATCGTCATCATTACTGCCTTTTTGCTGGTTGCCTTCTCATCATCATCATCATCATCGCCGATGACCAATCATTCTTTAATCATGCCCCGGACATTCTGGGAAATATAAAAAAGGCGGCTGAATTTCTGGCCATGGGAGTCTTCCATTCTCCAGAAGTCGCAATAAAGTAGCAACCTTTTTTCCGAACCAGATTTCTTCCCGGACTGGGTCGGGCGTGATGGTCAAGGAGGGGTAGCGGGGGTTGCGGGTTACGGGTTACGGGTTGCGGGCACCATCAAGCGCCAACATCTCACTTGACCGAAAAAAAAGGGTCGAGGGTCGAGTCCGATCCCGGTTGAACTTCCCCGTTAAACCGTAATAGTCCAAGACAGACCAAAAAAAAAAAGAAGGTTGGAACTTTAAGCAACCTGTGCGACGGTCCGAAGAGGTTCTGTGATTTGGGGTGCAGCTGTCAGAATTGGCGTGGGAGAAGGGGTCCCTCTTGATCCCTGGTCATACTTGCAGTAGCGATCGATGGCGGGGGAGAGGTTGGGGGTTTGCGAACATCAAGATATCCGTTCTCGACTATGAGAATGTCAACTGCACTCTCCGTACCATCAGTCGAGACTCTAAAATGTCAATCAAGGTCAATATCCGGATGCAGGAACAATACCTGCTGAAAATAGATGTTGCCTGGATCGGCGTCGTCGTTCCGGGGATCTCCCGGTCAAGTCTGACCAGCTGACGAGGGCGGTGATATGGAGCAACCACCTCTACATTCTCCTCTTCCAGGACCGGTTTGAGGTGACATTTCTTCATCGCCGTTGCTGCTATTAATTGTCACTCCCACATGCTCAGAAATACCATCAACCGAACCGAGCAATATGCCCTGTCTAACCCCAACTCGATACCCATATCCAGTCCAGCGGGGACGAGGGTAACCTCGACTCATCTCATCGTACAAGAAGACGAAGTCTGTCAATCGTTCACGTTCATGTGGACGTATGTCAGACGCGGGTTCAAACGTCCTGCCTGCAGAGAAGAGACAAGGTGTGACCAACCTCAGCATCGGCATCTGAAGGCTCCAACATGTACGTATCGACGGCCTTTCCGTGTACTGTACATAAACCGCGCGATGTGCCGACCCGACCACTTACTTCACAACTTTGTCACCAAGTCCCTGCATCAGCTGAATTAAACATCTCGCGCTCTCGTAACCTCGAATAGAATGAGTAAGAATTCGACTCAATCTCCAACCTGTGCCCACTCATCCGGCCGCGACCGAGTTTCGCCTAGTTTCGCCACCATTCCATAGCTGAAGATTCTGATATGGAATTTTGAGTCGTGGAGATCTCCAACCACAGCCACCACAGCCATTTTCACACATTCCAACCAGTTGAAATTTCACCACATTTTGCGACAGAGAAATAATACCAAGCAACCTTCTTAAAATCGTCACATCCAACCTCTTTCGCATTCTCATTCTTACTTGAGATTTTTTTCTTGTTTTCTTGTTTTCTTCTCATCTTGAGTCAAGAGTTCCCCCCTCCCCCCGCTCGCTGTTTCAAAAGGCCAAGCCAGTGATCTCCCAGAAATGAGAAATCATGCAAAAAGGAGAGAAACAAGAAAGAAAAGCTGAACAATCCTCAAGTCATCATCAAAGAAAAAAGGGTACGTACCAGTATGTAACGAAGGTCATACAACGACGCCCCGTCAAAATATCACGACAGGCGTAAAGAACATGAATGCCGTCGAAATACCGCCGAAAAAAAGAATCGGAAATTAAAATCAATACGATTGTCGAACGGTGGAAAGAAAGAAGGATCCCGTTGGGCGGCCTTGTATAGAAAGAACTTTCTGAGAAGGAAAACTCTGTTCCAGTACGAGACGGATCCCTGCGATCGGTGGATCCTTGGGTTTCACACAGTCAGACTCTTCGCTATTTCATCTCTTGTTTAAATTCTCCCAACCTCCCCGTCGACCCTTTTCGCGATGGGAGAAGGGGAAGGGGAAGGAATCCTGGAAAAGTCGTCGTTACCAGCTGATACCTGATCCCCCTTTCTACCTTTTTTCGCGCACACACTTTTTGCCCATCGTACCCAAGTCGCAAACTTCTCCATTTCTGTATTCGTCAGCTCATTTCTGTGAAAGATAAAAAATAACAATAATAAAAAGAAACGAGGTGAAAAATTTGCAAATTTGATGTCTGCCTGGAAACGGGCAAGGAGCTGGGCATCCAAACGCCCATAGCTGAAATGTGACTGGCTACCGACAACAACTGATTGGGCAGACCGCAACTTTCATCAATGCTCATCGCATTCGCATGCTTGTATCGAAAAAAGACGGTGTGTGCGACGCAGAAGCACAAAGCAGACGCAGACGAGGATAACCTGGAAGACGTCTCCTCCTTCGGTCCTGTTCTCCATCAACCCTCGTAGGGGGAGAGCTGCGACCGCGACTGCTCCATGCGATCGGGCAACATGGGCATTTCTCTTTTGTTGAGCGAGATCATGGATAGTCGTGGAGGTGGAGACGAGACTGCCTGGATGGGTCCGTGTTCCGCATGGATTTTCTGAGGTATGACAACATCCTGTCATGAGCGAAATTACCAAGCAATGCGACCGATACTTGCAGTTCCCCGACAAAGTAAAGTCCCGTCTCGCAGGTTTAATGAGGGCAGAAAATCCTCTGGAAGAGAGTAGATTATCTCTGCATATAATGTCGTCGTTGCACATGTTCCAGTCGTCATGATACTTCTGTTCGTGTTGTTTGTCTTCTCAGGATGTCCACATCTCCATCGCTGCTCGAGTCTGGTTGTTTTCCTGCAGGATCCGCCGAGATGACGCCAATTTCACCGGTTTCCCGCTGTGGCTCTCGTGGCGTTCCCTGACTCCAGCTAGCGGGAAGCCACTCCTGCAACATCATTTCTCGTCATCCTCTTGGTAATCTCCCTGATTGACCTGACTTCCTCCCTTCTCGTCGGCGCCATGTCCCCTGATAGGCCACCATCAGCGACGATTCCAGACTAGGGGCGCCTAAAAAAAGGCCCAGACAGCCGAGAATCTTTGGAAGAAGGACAAGGGAAAAACTTGAATGCCGAGAGTTTCTTCTTCTTGGTCTTGGTACGGTTTCGTTTGAGCGAAACTTGTTGTATTGGAAAAACACGGATCACGTGGCTTAAGCGGGTCAAACATATATTATCTGTAATACCTTCTCGAAAAAGTCCATCAGTTTATTACAAAATATCGTACAAGAAGTATTCTTAAACATTTCCATAATCTCAATGGCCTAGGGATTCCTATCTTTAAGCTAAAGCAGCCGTTGTTAGGCCATACATGATAGACTGAAGTTGATTGATCTCCCCCGAACGGTCCGGCATTAACGAGAGAACCATTTCACTGAATTCCGAAAATCGGCCCTGGCAGGCCAGAGCAGCGGCCTCAAAAGCAGGTGGGTATGCGCCAGCATCGGCCCAGTCGATCATCCAAAGTTGTCCGGATATATCTCGGATGAGATTGCGGGGGCTGATGTCTTGGTGAACGAGGACGAATTGAGAGAAGTGAAAAGAAGGGGTCTCTGCAGGAGCTTGTTTAAGATGTTTGCAGAGGGTAAGTTTGTGGTTAAACCAGGCTTCCATCTCTTCCGCACCACTGAAAGGTCCAGCACTGTAATCAGTGAAGAATCTTCCTCGGCAGGGCCCACCACCAAGAGGGCCTGGGTCTTTCAGAGTAAGAGCTTGCATCTGTTCAACCATCTTGACGGTCTGAACAACTGCATCCTTCTTTTGTTCCGAGCTCAGGTATTTCCAGCTATCGCCGAGATTGACCCCGTCGATGTAGTCCATAACAATGTATCCTTTAGTACCGAAATATTGAGAAACATCGGGAACTTGAAACGAGCGATGCACCCGAGGTACCGGAATCCCCGTACCTTCTGCGACTAAACGGAGAGCCGACGCCTCGCATGGCAAGATATTGCCGCCGGCCTTTAAGACGAGGGTCTTGGAGAGTCGGACAACATTTGTGCCGCTGAGTTTAAAGAGGATCGGAGAAGTCTCAGCTAGCGAAATCAAATCTTCATCCGAGAAATCGTCCAGACTTTTGCCATCTAGGGGGAAAACTTCGGTATTGTCCTTGCTCCGCGGCTGAGAAATAGTTAATATCTTGACCAGAGAGAAAGAACAAGGTTTGACTTACATCGACAACTGCGGCAAAAGCCCCATAGCCAGAGCCAGGGAGATAGGTGGGTGGATTTTCCTGCAACGAGTTTATGATCCCCTTTGCTAGGACTGACTCCATCGTGCGAGGTGAAAAAGGCGGTGGTTGTCAGGTAAGCTCGCAACCAATATATCTTGTCGTGAATCGAATATATCACGTGACTAAACCAACTTCAGATCGTCAGGTTGAAGACTGAACAAAGAGATGAATGGACGCCATAGGTATGAGTTTGACTCAGCCGGTGTGGGGTGTAGATTCTGGACTTCAGGCCAGATCGACCTTCTGACGCAATTGCAAATCGTCGCCAATGCAAACCAGGCCCAAGATGCGAAAGCCGGTATCCTGAAGCTATGGCCTAACCAGACGCCCCTAGCGCTCGATCAGGGGGCCTATTACTAGTGTATTAAAGTCTGCATATATGACTTGCCCCAGACTCGCAGATTTTGTACTTCTCCGTGCTTTTTTCTTGCGGCGGTTTGGGGGGGGGGAGGGTGGCTTTTCCTTTGGATAGCTTTGTTTTGTCCTTACTTGTCATTTGTTCCTATCCATATCCCTCTTACAGGTGCTCATTTGACATGAGCAATCGGTTCGAGTGTCATTCGTTTATATTTTGGATTGTTTTCTAAGTAATTCTGTTTGTTTAGTTTCAATGAGATGCATGTTATCTACTACAACATTATTATTAAAGTTGATTTCCTACTCTGTTGAGATGACTAAGAATCGGAGAAAAAAGAGGAGCCATTGGATCATTATCATTGCCTCTTCCTCACCAGCTTGTTCAAACACACAAACGTGTGTCCTTGAAGTATGATCACTGGATGTACCCTTTCTATCTATCTAATTCCTCAAGCCTCTTTCTTTGTACCTGACCCTGAGACTCCAAGTTGTCTATAAAGCGCCAGCAGTGTTTGATCATTTCGAAAGATAAATTACTAGTGTATATTACAACTGTCATTTATGTATAATTTATACACCGTCTTGGAGCGTATCAATATTACACTCCTTCGTATCTTTGCTCGCTCCTTTTGAAATGGAACCGGGACGTGCCGTTCGTTCTTTCTTTCCATGGTTGATTCCTTGAGAAACGGGAGAGATCGAGGGAGAAAGGATAACATTTGTTGAGTGTTTTTCTCTTTTCTCCCTCATCATCCCTGGCAAGACTACCCCTGCGAGAAACAAGATTTATTGTGGTTCCAATCGGTTCTTCTCTCCGTCGCTGTTCTTCTTCCTTTCCCGACCTCTGGTGTTTCGTTCACGCCCATCCTTTTCCCTGGTCGTCGATGCAGGGCCACTCGAATCTCTGCAAGGTCGAAGGGTGAAGACTGCATGAAAATTTTTCTTTTCTCTCTCTCACCTCCTTTTCCCAGGAATTTTTAATAATTATTTTTATCTTCCTTGTGCGAGTTTGTGTGGTGTGAGTGCATTGATCCTTTGGTGTGTTGTGTGTGTGTTGTGTGTGTGTGTGTGCGCGCGCATGATCGTTAGGGCTCCCCTGTTCTTGCCCTTGCCCTTGCCCTTATCCTTATCTCTTAACTTTATTTAGCCCTAATCGCTCACTTCCTTTGCCCTTTCTGTGGCAGGACAACGTTCTTACTGCATATCGCTGATGAAGGGCCTTCCCTCCCTTCAAACCTTTCTCTCATCTTCTTTTTGAATTGGTCCCTCCCTTTCCAGCAATGCCTCATGCGACATTGCACGACAATCAGCATATGGTTATATAAATAGAGTATGCTGCATCCCATCTTAGTCATCTGCCCTGCGGCTCACTGCATGTCTTGGCATGTCTTGGCGTTTTCTTCCCCGTTTCCACCCTAGTCCTGTTTAAGCCTAGGTCCACTAAACCCAAAGCAGAACTGTCACCTGTCATCCCACCTGTTCCCCACCGCTGACTAACCTCACCCCCCCTCTCTATGTACTTCTACTCTATTTCCACTACAGAGTAACTCTTTTCGATGTATTACCATCTTGGATACGGGAAGAGGTACATCTCACCATCTTTCTTATGGCTATTAAACGTACCGACGCTTATTCCTCTCGGAAGACTCCTTCTCGGTTTGAGATAGTAGGACAGTATCAGACCCCTTACGCCCGGGTATCACATACCTAAACCCCCTATATCTCCCCATCTACACCCGCCGGGCATATATCTAGATGTACGCATCCATCAACACTTACACCTCCACCACCCAGCCCTACCTTCTCAGCAAGTCACCGTCTGCCACGCTTTCCTCTAGCGCCAGAGATGGGTACCGATCGGGTCGCCATGCGGGATCCACGGAAACGCACGTGCATCCCGAACGTTCGAAATAGGTCCCCCGCTTTTCTTCATATCAAACACTCAACGTCTTGATATACCTCTCCTCTTTCCCATTTGTAGATATTCTCCCGCGAGGCTCACCAGCACGGGCAAACCTCCAATCAGGTCAATGATACAGAGCCTCTCCATACCTTAAACTCTACAGAAGGAATTAGAGATGCCCAACGAGGCTCCGTCAACCCCGATCGATCTACCTAACTATTTACTGACAAGGCTGAAGAAAATCGTCCGAGTATACTTCTCACCTCCAGAGGCGGTTTAACCCAATGGAAGATACAGCCGTTTCACTGGAGCCTCATCTTTTATGCATCCCCCATCGTTCATGACGGTGTGCAACCTTCTTCTCCCGCTACCGTGGATATCCGCTGAGGAGATCCAAGCTTCTTCTTGCTCCATTGAGGCCTCGCCCTATCGAAATCTCTATTTGGTTTTTTAAACCAGGAGCAAGCCCTGTTTCTAGGATATCGCAAGTTTCGCATTGCTCGGACAACGGACCCCTGTATTTCCTGTATCAGTATCTAGTAACATTCTACCTCTTTACTTCCAAAGATACGCCAGCCAAAGGATACAACCAACCCACTACTAGGCCCCCTGCTTCCTCTACGTAGTATCTCCTTACCAGTTTTCTCTTAGCTTACGGCAATATAAGTCGATATGACCAAGAGCTCCTCCTCGTACGCCTATAACATCTCGGGCGTTGCGTATGGGGAATATCGTGCCATGTCTAAGTGGCATCTTTCGATTTCCTTAACTCTGGTTACTTGGAACCAATATATACAAAGTTAATTTTATTAATACGTCCGTGGCCCGTACTATGGTACATAGAAATTAGTCGAGTGGAGAGAGAATAATAAAAGAGCAAGTCTGCTTCGGGACCTTTCACTCGTCTATAAAGTCAATCATCCTCCGCTGTGAATTGCGCATCAGCCTCTCAATCTCCTCATCCTCCAGAACAGTCAACCGCGAGACATCAACAGGCGTTCTCTCCAAACTCTTCGCCGCAACAAACACCCCCTCCGTCTCGATCTCATCCGGCGCTCGCACAACCTTCTTGCAAAATTCAGCCCAGCTAGAGAAACACATCTCCCCGCCCGCATTCCCCTCAAGCACCAGTGAAAAGCAATGAGGCATCGCCTCGTACTGTTGCCAGACAATCTTCACCCTCTGACCCGCAGCCCTCTGGGCGAAAACTTTTGCTTCGTCAGTCAGCATTTCCTCACCGCAGACGATGAAGGTCGGGGGTGCACCTTCCCATGACTTGGCGGTGAGTGGGGAGACGAGAGGGTGCCGGAGGATGCTCCCCTCGCAGTATATGTCAGCGCGGGGAGGATCGCTAGGCCAGATCGCGCAGTGGGGTGGTTTTATTTTTGTGTCGATGTAGGGTGGGGGCAGGAAGTCGTAGTGCGCGTTCGTTTGGGTGGAGGGGAGACTGCGGGTGAGGTCTAGGGAAGGGGAGTTTAGGGCGAGGCCGCCCGGAAGCGGGATCGGGGCTCGCTTGCCGTGGAAGGGGATGGTTGGGGGGTTGTTGTTGGGGTTGGAACGGTGGATTTGGAGGAGGGTTTGGAGGAGGGAGAGGGAGATGTTTCCCCCCGCAGAGTCTCCGGTGAAGATGATGTGGGATGCTGGGATGGGTTTGTGGGATGCACCTGGAGGAGGGTAGAGGAGTGATAGGTAGGCCACGAGTGCGTCTAGTAAGGCTGCGGGGAAGGGGTTCTGCGGCGCAAGTCTATAACGTACGGAGAAGACTCGGCCCCCTGTGAGCCTGGCATACTTTGACGTTAAACTGCGCATCACACAGGGGTCTTGTAGATATAAAGATCCGCCGTGGAAGTATAGCAACGTCACATTTGTCGTGGCTTCTTTCGTCAGATTCTCATATTTCTCAGGCTCTGACATTCCCGGTTCAGGTTCGGTGTCAGAGACGTTAGCCCGATAACCATTCCATTCCGCCTCGACGGGTTCTAGAGCTGGAGGGGTATATTCTTCACCCCCCTCTTTGAGATCCTGGATTGCCGTGAACAGCAGCTGCCGTACGGCATCCTCGGGAGCGGGCATTTCAACCTTGCTCACCCACATCTTCCCCTTCACACCAGGGTCCTTCAGGGAGCCCTCCTGCTGCGCTGTTATAGAAGGGGGGTGTGGGTAAGTCAAAATGAGACGGAGGACCGTCACTATCAAATCCGTTTGAAGGTCCCATTTCTTTGATGCTTCTGATAGAGAGAGGATGTTTAACAGGGCAGTTTTGAGAATGAGAGGGATCTTTGGCACGAGGATTTTTGCGACATCGAAGAATTGGGACATTAGGGAGAGTTGAAGTTGAATATATAGCTTCTTTTGTTTCTTCGGTTACTTCACCAAATAAAAGTTGAACGGCCACGAGAAGAATATAAGCAATGGAAAACAAAGATGTGAATAAAAACGATCTTTTCATCTGGGAAAGATGAGAAAAGAAGTAAAATCTGGTGATTCGTTTCTGTGATCAGAATACGGGACAGTGCTCGTATCCCGGATGGCGTCGGAGGATGAGAAAAAATATATAAATTTTCTACATACTGGGCGGTTCCCCGAGACAATCGATCTGGGGATTCCTCAACCTTGCACGTATTCGTCGTCGGGACCTCTCTCTTCTGTAGCTCATGCAGGCGCTACTTTGACGCCCCCCCTTTCTCCCAAGCAAACCTGGCCCCTACTGGCACATTGCTGCTATCGCGTAGCAATTGCTACCCTCCCTGGTTATTAGGAATTGCTAGATTAAAAAAGACCTGGAAGAGATTTCTCTGTATAATAACCCAAAACCTTTTTAAATCAAACAGAAGACAAAAAAGGGATCGCTAAGAAGCTAATGTGCCTGGCAAACTCCACCGCAGACTAGAAATTATGTAAACGTATATATCCAAAGATAATCATCGCCAAAGACCGGACAACTCCTAAATGAGTAAATCGTATACCTAAACCAGAATATATTCGCCCTCTAGCGCCTCTTCATCCATGACAGTGCGCCACCTAAAAGCCTGGCCACCAGGGACCGAAGATTTCGATGCTTCAACGTTCTCTCGAATGTTACCGAGAGCGTCAACTGTGTATGGATCCGCGTTCTCAGCCTGGTCACTTTTCGCCCATATCTTTTCCAGAAGTTCGAGACAAGATCTGTTATTGAAGAATCCGGAGTCCTTCTGGATACCCTGACAACGTTGTCGGATAATGGCTCGCTGGGTTTCAAACACGCATTCAGTTCCGGTTACGAATAGGGGCCACAGGAGATACACATCTGAGCGGACGGCAGAGATGTAGTGTAGGCAGGTGAGAACGAGGTTCTGAATGAGTGGGTGAGTAGAGGGAAGGCGGGGATCGGCAAGGCGTTCGGTATAGAGGAGGGCTGAATAGCGGAATGTTTCGGAGATGTTGGAAAGATCGGGGATATTATCAGGAGAGACTTGCGCTGGGGAAATAGGAGAAGCTGGAGGGGTGAAGTATGTAGATGATAAACCGGACGGGGAGGGGCTGGATGACGATGAACTCGAATCTGAAGCTGCCTGACTCCCAGAAGTATAAGGCGCTCCTTCAGTACCAAGGCGCCAAGACTCTAAGCTCCGGCGAATCGAGCGCCACTCATTCCAGAACTCTGTTCGTGAGTCTGGGTCCGTATGTAACGCGGTTGTAGACTTATAACTAGAAAAATTAGGTATGTACTGGGAGTTGTGTGGATATGAACTGCTGAAGTGGGTCATCGACGGCGGAAGGGGGACGAACGGAATCGAGGAGTCGGTGATAGGGTAATCTGTGACGGGTTTATTCTGGCTGAGAACATTGAGGTGGTTTAATCGTGAGATGATCTTGAACAGTTGACCGTCACACCCGACTAGATTCTCCAAGGGGAATTCGTTGTCAGGGATAGTCGCCAGATCGAGATAGATACCCTGCAATTGACCTTCGCGGTCATTGGTGGTCGCTGTGAGAACGTCGAAAAAGGTAAACATTTTCGTATACCACTTGGATTCTTCTGACGTCGTTCCCAATCCAGTCCCCCTTAGAGCAAGTAGCTTTTTGACACCGGCGAACTGGGTCTGAAAGCTGGACACCCCTGAGTCGCAAATATGGAACAGGCTGAGTACGAGAAGGGTTGCTAGCACCGAGTCTGCCCGCCGCCGAATCGGATCTGCCAACTGAGCGTTAAGGCTCTGGATGGCGGCTCGCTGGTGGGAAGTCTCTTCTTTCATATCGTTACTCGGCCCGAATATTCCGAACTGAGCCTGCAAGGAATTATCGGTCATGGCAGAATGAGCAAGCGATGATCTTCGGGCAGGGAGTGTTCTTCCATTCGAGACGATGTTCCCCTCCCTCCTCTGTCTTAAATTGCTTGCTGACAGAGCAGCAATCGCGTGTTGTAATGTCTTGCTCTCTTGCGCTAGCCGTAGTATATGCGTTCGGTATGGATTCGCCGGGCTGTCAAAAGCCACAATCACCGGAGAAATGACTTCAGCATAGTAGCTGATTAGATATCTCAAGCGTGGGGTCTGACCAATGGACTGAGAGAAGTTAAGCTGCGGCATAAGGGTAACGGATCCTGCAGTCGGTATCCAGTTGTCTTCTGGAGGACGAGGATGGGAATTGACGGGTGTATGTGAAGCTTCAGGATTGTACGGTATCTCTTCAACATCATCGTCGCCTTCAATATCTTCGTGCCGGGTCGGTATCGGCGGATGCATCAGAGTACTTGTGGAACCTGGGGCACGCTGCCAAGGTATATAGTCGGACTGGCTGGATGGAGTATGTGTAGCCGGGCTGTTGGAGGCGGATGGGTGGTAGGAATACGATACTTGGGACGAGGCGGAGGTAGGGAGAGTGAGAGAAGGCGACGCGATAGGTATTCGTCTCTCTGCGCGGAAGCTGCTTTGGTATCCTGAGCTCCCCACATCTGCTGGCGTATTTAGGGACTCTACACTTGAGCTGACCGTGGAAGGTATGCCCTGGTGAAGAGGATTCAAACCATGCCCTCCACTCTCAATTGGTTGGAAATTTCGAAAATTTGAGGGCGCATCTTGCTCTACAGGACTAACCCCAGACAGCTGTTCAGGTGGTTGCTGAGCACTCAACTCATCGGCCACTGCCCCCGACTTCGGTTTATCCCGAGTATCCCTCCCCGCATCCTTCTTCTGGTTGTTCACGGGCAGCGAGAAACCACGCAGCTTTCCCCGACTCGCAACCCCCACTCCCCATGTCAACGTAGTCTTATATCCAGAACAATTGCGTCCCAAGTTCAGGCATTGGGTGCAGTACGGTCGTCGACGGTCACATTTCGTCTTGCGACTAGCGCAGGTAAAACAGTCGTCGGCAGCACCATTGTTCCCCGTTGTCCTCTTTCTCCGTTTTCGCTGAGTAGGGGCCGAATTGGGCGGTGGTTGTTTTGATACCTTGCCGGTAGTCTGTTGTTTCTCGGGGTTCAATGCGGAAGCCATATCTCTTGCTATGTTAAGCTTATCCCCACATGGACAGGCAAGACCTTATTATATAAAAAGAATGAGCTCAACAGTAGCGCTATGATCAAAACACATCTCTCAATCTGCGTCTCATGATGGAATGATATCCAACATCTCGAGATGCAGAATGGATAGTAGCCGCAGGACGCACGACAACCACCATCTGGGGTAATAACGTTTTAAGAGGGAACTGCGCCCCAAAGCAATTAATTATGTTAGCTAACAAATAATTATCCTTTTGCGATGATCAGGTCCAGATTTTCGCAGTGGAGAGAGATAGAAAGAGGAGAAGAAGAGGGGACCGAAGAAAGCGCGAAGAACAAAAAAGAGAGAGAGAGAGAGTCTCCAAGGGGGAGTCAGGAAGGGAAGAAAGGGAGGCTCTTCCGGAAGACTGAGAGAAGGATCATCAAGTTACCGTATTGTACCTGAAAAAGTGTTGTGATAAGCGGTAAATCTGGGGGAGAGTGCCTGTATGGAGGTCGTATTTGTTCCATGGTTTTGTGTTCATCGACCCAAGATCGAGTATCGAAGAGACGCTAAGGCGGAAACAGTTAGTGTATGGAGATGAGGATAAAAGTAGGACGAATGGGAATTCAAGGATAATAAGGATAAGTGGGGCGTAATATATTTTGTGTTTGAGATACAAGGGGGTGTGACCTGACACGTGATGAGGTATATATCAAAAGAGATGCACGATGGTCGATGGTCGATGTTTCAACCCCCTACCTCTTATCACAACTCAACTCTGGTTGGTACTGCAGAGAACGTGCTTCTGCTTCTTCTGCAGACCCCTTCCCCTCTTTGTTCGAGAAACATTGGCGAACCAAAGAACCCGAGTGGGTCGCGATCGGAAAGACCTCGCAGGGGTCGAGTCCCGGGAGCTTGAGAGTTGAGACAGGAGGCGATGAGAACCATATTTTCAGGGTTCTCGTATATGCAGCCGAAGCCCAGCGAAGAAGAAACTTTCTTCTGGAGACGAACGTACCCGCGCTCCTGAGCCCTGTTCCTGCCGACGAGATCCATCCCGGTGATCACGTTGCCGGGTGCGGATACACTCTGAAACCGTTGGACGCCTATAGTTTATGTGATGTTATTGCAGAAGCCCGACTCCATACTTCCAACGCTGCGGATGGTTCCCATACGCCAGACCGAGCTCCCATGTGAACGAGGAAAGCGTTGACTAGCGGGAAGTGTACCAAGTACAGAATTCCAAATAAAAACTCTGAAGTTCGGGCTCAAAATCTCTCGCTTAGAGCAATACGGATGACAGCTCAAACAACTTTCTACTCCATTCCTGTGGCTCGGATAGGTTCTTCAGTGGCATCGAACACCACGCTCTCCATTGACCCCGTTTAGTTGACAGCATACACCAGCCAAGTCGTTTGAAAGTTCCCCCCCAAACTGCGGCACCGCCCGAAGGGTGATGTCTTGTTCATCTCCCTACAGACCCCACCGTAACAGTGCTGCAAATACATCACGCGTCTTCCAAGAGACGCCGAATCTCTGGCTTTTCCAGTGGATGTCACTTCCTCGTCCGGTTAATCCGGATGATACCTCTCCGGTGATATGGAACGCAATTTCTCCCTAGCGAGGGGATGTCTGTAGGCGATAGGTTTAGGGGCGCCTATGTTCGCATCAAGTGCACGAACTCTTATCATCCTCGACAGCTTCCGAAGGGGTTCTAACATCAGATGAAATCGTTGGAGTCCACTTGGCCCGTCGAACCATTGGTCGAAATGTGTCGGCTTGCCCTCGTAACCGTATTCTTTCTTCAAACCCCTATCCCTCTCACCTTACCAGACTATCCCATATCTTGTAACTTGTAGCAGGTATCTTGCACTGGCCCGCCTCGCTCAGAAATCCCACCTCCACCCATTGTGTATGGGGATTGTCGACGGAGTAAGGTCCATGAGTAACGTTCTCCAGCACACTAAGGATGATGAATATTGATAAACTTTTGATCACGTCCATTGACAGCGAAAGCATCAGCGTAGAGCCATCCGCATAGCAACCTGGGAAAGTAGAACAATCGATGCTGAAGCAGTTGTAGGCGAAGGAGTTTCTTATCGCGAAGGAAACAGCAGCGATAAGAAAAAGGTAGGGCAATATTTCCTAACAAGGCTTAGCGAGGGGGGGCCAAGCCCATGTCCAGAACTTCAACTTTTTATTTTTTCGCATCAAGAAGAGCTTTCTGATCGCTTTTACAGCTCACATTACAGCTTCTGATCATTGACGGACTATTACTTCGCACTCGAAATGGGGAAACGAAAACAGCCGAAAGATGGCGACGTGGACATGTCCGGAACTGATCCGAAAAGAACAGTCGGGGACGACGATAGCGGAGATGACGTATATGCCCACCAAGCACATCATGTCGCGAAGAGATAGACCTGCTAACGCAGCAGCGCCCTCCAGGACGACACAGATATGCTCAACGTTGAGTTCGAATGGTTCGATCCTCAACCGGCAGTTGACTTTCACGGCCTGAAGGTTCTATTACGCCAATTGTTCGACACAGATGCCCAACTATTCGACCTCTCCGCTCTATCGGACCTGATCCTGTCGCAACCATTACTCGGCTCGACAGTGAAGGTGGACGGCAATGAGACAGATCCATATGCCTTCCTTTCAGTCCTAAATTTACAGGAACATAAGGTAAATCCACAGTTCCTAGCCATTAGGTATCTGACCCTGGGACGCATCCATACCAACTAACCGAACCCTCTAGGACAAACCTGTAATCAAAGACCTTATTACCTACCTCCAGCGCAAATCCTCAACCTCCACATTTACCGCCCTCCAAGAACTTCTCTCCCAGCCCTCCACACCCCCAATAGGCCTCATACTAACAGAACGACTCATCAACATCCCCTCCGAAGTCGTCCCACCAATGTACACCATGCTCCTAGAAGAAATCGCATGGGCTCTCGAAGAAAAAGAACCCTACAACTTCTCCCACTACCTAATACTCTCCAAAACCTACGAGGAAGTAGCGTCGAAGCTCGACGAGGAGGATGATAGGCCGCAGAAAAAGAAGAAGAAGGCAGCAAATCAGGAGAAGGAGCAATTCTATTTCCACCCCGAAGATGAGGTTTTCGAGAGACATACGATCTGCCATGGGGGGTTCCCATATACCCACGAACAGGGTGAAGGTCAATCGGATTCAAAGAGAGCGTTTCAGGAGCTGGGTATAAAGCCTCAAGGGCATCTGATTCTCATTGAAGCTTCCAAGTTTGAAGCTGCGGTTAAGGATGTAGGCGGGTATCTAAAGCCTCCAGCTTGAAGGCATATAACTTGACAAAGATAAGAAAAGGGAATATTCACGTATTAAACGCTGCCACACTGTTTCTCTCCCCTTCCACCAAATAGCCGTAAAAGAAGTCGTTTGCAACATGCTATAATCCGATCTACTGTCCGGGACGCCCAGCCCCGCCGATCAGATACTTTAGCCGTCAACAGGCACCCTCTTCACAATCGCCTCCCTCAGATCCTCCACACTATCCACAACCTCTACCCCATACCTCCTACAAACAATCAACACATTCCCCCTCTTCCAATACCCCTCCGGACAAACGACAATCGCCTTCCCCGGGACCCTCGCACAGATCCCAAACTCCAGCAAACTAACAGGCGCCTGCGTATCCGGGTGAAAGTAAACGACCACAATATCCGCTGTTTCCTGCTTCTCGAGTTCCCATTCTACTTGCTCTCGGTAGGGTGTGAAGTTGATGTCTTCACGCCATGAGCTGTCCCAGTCGGAGCGGTAGGGGTTGTAGATTGTAATGGGGGTGTCGGATAAGGAGTTTGATAGGTTCTCGCGCCAGTCGGTTGTGTCGACTTTGCTGGTTGTTCCGGCGAGGAAGACCGACTTTACCCCGCGGGGAGCTTCTCTTGACGGTGCATAGATGATCTGGCTCTGGTCTGGTGCCATTCTCGGATTCTGCAAGGTGTTTTTTTGAAGCTGTTTGGGAATAAGTATAAGCTCTATCTGAACATGGGCTCATGGCCTTAGTTTTAGTGATCTAGCCAGGGAAGGATTGGGAGCTCCAAGATGCGGGGAAACCTCCAGTTACAGGCAGGCCTCATTCTATATGGCACGGGGAGAGCTAGGATACTACTACTTATCCAAAACCGAATTAAATATCAAGATCCTCGCAGTTAACGAGAGACTTCTTTCTATACGGACGATGTTGGAGATACGCTTTCCCCGAAAAAGATTAATTCATTGAATAAGATATGGGGTGCATTCTATCATGTAGGTATGCTCGCTAGTGATAAAAGAAAGGATTCCTTGCGTCTGAGAAGCTCTAGGATCGATAAAATTGCTCAAGTTTCCCACTCCGTTCCCTTCAACCGCTGCATCAGGTATTCCACCTCGACCAGCTTGGTCATAGGAATTACGCTGTCCTATTATTTTCACGCTTGGTTAGCACAAACTCCCAACAAAAGTGCAGCGATCGGGGTGGGGAAGAAATGAGCTACCTTATACATAGAGACAACAGCCTCGACATTGATCTTCGTGTTCTCCTCGTCAGGAGTCGCAGGGTCGGTTCCGTACGTCTTCGCCTTTAATCGTAGCCTCTCCAACACCTTCTGTTCCACGGCTTTGTTGGTAATCGCCTCATCAATTCCATCCCTATCCTCCGCCTTAATAAGCCCAACAAACTTCTCCGTCTCACTCTGAAATTTCGACTCCGCAACAAATTTCCCAAAGTGGATCCGACGCGACAGGGCCTGGAGAGCACTAACATCGCAAGTTGCCGCAGAGCCGTAGTTCTCCTGCGCCTCACCCCTATCTTCCCAGTCCCTTGTCTTACATGCCGCAGGGAGGATCTGGTTGATATACCTCTCCTTAATCATATCATTAACATTGATATCATTCTCATGCAAGATTTCAGGGTAGGTTAGGGGCTGGAGGATGGGTTTCTCAAGCGCATCTGGGAAGAATGGGTACTCGTCTGGCGACTGGTATCGGCGGACCTTGGACTGCAGACGTTCCTGCTCACGAAGCATCCAATCCATCAGGCTCAGGTCGCTGCAGGGTATCTTGACCCCACCGGGCTTGTAAATGGTTTTGTTGAGGGGAAATTGGCATCGTTCTATTAGATGAAATGTGATTGTGTCTTCGAGGCGGCTTTGAGGCTCGATTCGTTAGTAAATGTGCTCAAGGCAATGTTCAACCCCATCCACCGGGTTACCACCAACAGCTGATAAATATATGTTTGGGAAATAGCTCACATTAGCTGGAAACGTATGTTTGCAAGATCTAGAGCCTTAGAGGCATCAGATAGGTCGGCAGCGGTATCCATGACGAGCAAGGGAATCAGGTATATGCATAAAATCTCTCTGTATTTGAGAGAGTCCCGAGGGTTGAAAACAACTGGAGGTATCTTTACTTGATATCTCAGCTAGTACTTCCGATAAACGACCGCAGCCTGAGAGTTTGAAAACCAAAGCTGAGGATGAGAGGGGTCTGGGAGACGAGTCAGTCTTTGTACCACGTCTATGGTTACTGTGTGACTCGTTGACAATGTTTTCAAAGCAAATATTAACTCACAATGACGGTCTCACAAAGGTAGAGCCAATGAAGGTGATTAAGGAAGGCACTCTTACATTAGTATGCAAAGTTTAGAAGGATCAATAGAGACGGTAGTGATACCAAACCCTTTATGCACGCGCTCACTGAAGAGTTTCTAATAGACGGTCTCCTTTTGTTTTTGTTGTGTTTATCTTTTGCTCAAAAACTGTCTCCTTTTACTGTTATTCTGTACCTGTTGCTTTTTGATGTCCGATCTCGCTGCCGTGCATGACAAGCAGATTACGTGATCAATCATGTGACCAGATACGGGATTCAGTTTATAGTCACGTGTTTTGTGTTTAGATAATCCGATCAGCTGACTCTCTATCGGCATCTCATGCAATCTGAGGCGAACAATGTTGATTTCAGACCGAGAAAATAATAAACAGAGCAACTTGCCTGAGCTCACACCTGATAGCTTCAGTTCTATCAAGCTAACAATCCTATGGGATTGTGAAGCTTGTACCTAGGTTTCTGCACCCATGGAGGACCATCAAGCCCGGAATGATTCTCCATCCGGTCGATCAACGTCAAAGGCCGGCGAGGAGGACGCGGGACTGGGAACGGCGCTGACGGTATTGAAAGCTCATTATATTAATGTTACTCAGCGCTGACTTGTTTCCTTTCAACTTGATAGGCTCGTCATTTTGAGGCCTTTGGCCGGAAAGTCACGAGTACCGCCGGGCAGCTCATCGTTGGCGACAGCGGCGCCCACTACCATAATGCCATGAGTGAAATACACCGAGAGCTACGCCGTCCACATGTACAACGGAAGATATTCTCTTTCGCCCAGACAACCCCCACCGACCTAGTCCGGTCGAAGCTCTCAACCTCCGAAATCCAGTCCCGCGCGCTCTCTTCTTTACCCGATGAACTCCTCGAGAATCTCCCGGAGGATACAAGCTCGTACTCCTTGTTCCAAGGCTTTCAGGCTACTCTACCTGAAGAAAACGACCACAGAAAGTCTCACCGTAGACGAAGCTCACGTACTAAGAAATTATTAAAGGATGGGGACACCAAAGATGAACTCCCATCATCGCTGGGCGGGATGAAAAAGGAGCGAGACACGTTGAATCACCGACTGGAAATGATGGGAATACGAAAGAACATGTGCAGCGCCGAAATTCATGAAATAGATAACAAAATAGCGAATCTGAATAGTATGCGAAAAATTGTACTGGACAGACTCGCAGGCTTGGAAATGGACGAAGCCGAGCTAGAACATGAATGTGGGTTTTCTTATCGGGTTTCCAACCGAGTCAAGGTCGCTAATAGCTCTGGACAGTGGTTGAGCTGGATAATAAACTTGAGGACATGACCGAGGAGCAGGATGCTGCCAATAAGGCAACCTCCTCACACCCCGACGAGGATTCGGTAGGATCCGAAAACCAGGCCATGAGCGCATCGTTCATGTCCGAATCTATATATGAGAAAATCCCGTCGCCGAAGAGAAGACATAAGTCAACAAGTCCGTCCCCGAGTTCAACCCCTCCCTCCCCCACAAATTCTAATGATCGGACGAAACCAATAGGAAAGAGATCCGCTCCCGTCTTACATGAACATTTTGAACCCGGGTCAATGATCAGGGAGCTACCAGCGCATAATGACATGATAACTGCTCTCGATTTTGACGTTCCGTTCGGAACGATGGTAAGCGCAGCTTTGGACGATACAGTACGAGTTTGGGATCTTAATCATGGACGATGCATGGGATTTCTCGAAGGCCATCATGCGTCGGTGCGATGCTTGCAAGTTGAGGATAATATCGTGGCCACCGGGTCGATGGATGCGTCTATCCGGCTGTGGGATCTTAGTCGTGCGAGATACGCACCCCGTGACGACGATGAAGACGATGATGGGCTTGGGTTCGAGAATCCGGGCGACGCCCCACCGCCTCCACCGCCGTCAACGATGGACGACTGCCCACTCTTCTCACTTGAAGCGCATGTCGCTGAAGTGACGGCGCTTCATTTCCGAGGAGACACGCTCATCTCGGGGTCCGCCGACAAGACCCTACGACAATGGGATTTGGAAAAGGGGCGATGCGTACAGACACTTGACGTGCTGTGGGCTGCAGCTCAGGCTTCATCGTTAAGCACGGACGAATCACAGTGGCGGCCGACAGGGCGATTACCGAACGCGTCCGCAGATTTCGTGGGTGCAGTTCAATGCTTCGACGCAGCTCTTGCATGCGGTACAGCGGATGGAATGGTTCGTTTGTGGGATCTACGAAGTGGTCAAGTCCACCGAAGTCTAGTTGGGCACACCGGTCCGGTCACGTGTCTTCAGTTTGACGACGTACATCTTGTGACAGGTAGTCTTGATCGAAGTATACGGGTAAGATTTGGCCTTGCAATATATTTGCTCCCCTATATATGGATGGTAAGCTGACAACATCACAGATATGGGATCTTAGGACGGGTTCAATCCACGATGCTTTTGCATACGATAACCCCGTGAAGAGCATGATGTTCGATTCACGGCGGATTGTCTCAGCAGCGGAAGAAGATGTTGTTAAAGTATACGATAAGACGGATGGGCGCCACTGGGATTGCGGTGCTGGTATTATGGCAGCAGAGCAAGGCAAGACCGCATCCATCGTGGAGCGAGTCCGAGTCAAGGATGGCTACCTGACCGAGGGACGAAAGGATGGTACCATTGGCATATGGACTTGTTGAGCCGAAAAGCCAACAGGAATTCCATTGAATGGAATAAACTAAACTCTCGCCCTAGAAGCCTACACATCTCCACCCTCTTGTTATGATACTTTATCTCCACCTACGTCTTCCGACCAGGCCTGTTTTCTAATCATGGATGTACAATAAATAATACCATGGCCCATGTTTTTATAGATACCGCACCAGGCTAATGATGTATTTTAGTGAGCATGTATTTATTCGAGCTGTATTATCATCATCCGTAATCCGAAGCATATAGAAAGACTTTCCAGTATGTCCCCTTTCGTTCTTTTCGTCCAAGAAGGAGCGAAGTGTTGACGTCGCCGGAAGCGGAATAGCGCGATAACACAAACATTGTATCAAATACGCAAAAATGTGAGGGTATGGTGTATCTTACGCGCATAATACAAGATCCGAACAATAAACAAAGCAAAATCTATTTTCCGCGTTCTCTCCAACTCGCGAACGAACGTCTTTACGACAATCTCATCTTTCTACGTATATCTGCGTATATCTGCACAACACAAATAATATTGTATGAATTCAGTTTCTAGATGCTTTAAGGTTACCTTTAGTGTTTGACGTCTGGCAATGGGAAAATGCTATCACGGCAAACCGGTACGAGTCTAAGGAGCGAGAATCAACAATCCCGAAAACAATACCACCGACGACGAGTATAACGACATCAACAAACAGAGAGAACAAAGAACGGGAAGTCAAACCTTTCTATATTCGATGTACAATTACGTATAGGTTATCATCGCCTGAGGAACACTTTTTTCCCGTCAAATCAATTGATTCGGGGAGGCTGGGAATTGCATTCTCCCCAGATAAAAAGACAAAAGAAAGTCCTCGTCTCCCAGGACTTTCTTACTTCTCATTGTTCCATCCGTTTTTATCATCAGGAATACCTCTATTCATTTCGCCGAAGCGGAAGAGGAAAGTTTTCTTCCTAAAGTCTTTCGACGGCGTGTGTGGTTAGTGGTCAGTGGTCAGGTGATCGGAAAGGCCAAAGCAGCCGATACTCGATATCGTCCCGTCGCGGAACAAAAGGAGGGACTCGGGCCGGAAGATTGGAACTCGCGGCATTTTCCCGGCTGTTACTGGCGGATAGGGGAGTGGAAAGGAGGCTGGAAGAGGGAGCCACTCGACAATCCGGGGTGCAGAACGTTGAGAACCCGAATACAAGCCCCTGGACCCCATTCAGTGAGCCGAGGTCGTTGGAGGTTGTGATTGTGGTTTTGTTCAGGCCATTGAGGAGTCGGAGGCTGGCTATCGATGAAGGGATATCATTGACGACCCCTCTCCTATTCAAACAATTCTCAACCCGTAAGCTCAATCTACTCCATCCCCTTCTTTGCCCTTGGTGAACGACCATTCCAGTATTCGCACATCACCCCCCCTCTGGCCGATGATTTTAAATACCCCCTTTCTTTTTCCCTTTCCTTCATCCCACAATATTTTCTTCCCTTTCTTCCTAACCTTCAACTGAGTCTTGTTTAATATCCGTCCAACTTTCCTTAACCCGAATTTCCAAGAACACATACAATCCCTGCCGTGAGCTCTTTACTTAACCGAATCATCCATCTTGTTCGTGGTACCATCACATTACCTCGTATTGCAGGATTTACTCTTTAACCTCGTATACTGACGATGAAATTATACAGAGAGCTAAGACGATCTCGCCGGTGTAGCCGAATTCACACAAACCGGAAATAATCACACCCCCGTTCAATCCGGAATATGCCACCAAGACGTGCTGCCTCCCGCCGGGCCGGCCCGCCCGAACCGCAGCCAGCTGCTCCTGTTGCTGCTGCCCGAGCTTCTCCCAGTGGGTCTGAAGACCCCGATGAGCCCACTTCAAGCCGGCCTTCTGTTGGGTCGCAGAACTCATTCTCTTATGGCACCAACAAAATGCCCACATTGCCTCTTCCACTCGAAACCAATCCTAATATGACTATGGAAGAGATGGCTCGGAATATAGATGAAGGGTTGCGTGAGGCTAGCGAACGTGAGCAGGAGCTCCGTGCTCAGCACCAACGAGGCCCACGCAACATTCGCACTCGGTCTCAAACACGCCGCTCCGAGAGCGTTGAATCTTCTCCCGCTCCGTCCTTGGCTCGTCGCCGTAGACGCCAGCCAACACCTGATGACCAACTTATAGATAACCTTCACGACGGATCGAGCTCCCTGTCTTCAGATCAACGAGAGAATTCAGTGTCCGATAGCGTCATAAGCTGGCGCGTTGAACGCAATATTCACGGAAACCAACCTGCGAGCGAATATGTCGAAGAGCCCCGCGCAAGGTCTACTCTTGCTGCGAAACCTCGCCGCCCTATCAAGCCATCTGCTCTTCGCGAGATGATTAAAGAAGAGCCGGAAGATGCTGAAGATTTCGATATCTCTTCTCTTCCTACCTCCGAAGTACCCAAGAACGCTGAGACAAAAGCCAGCTCGAAGGCCACCAGACCAACCTCTTTCGAAACAGTCTCAGCCCAGGGCCTGTCGACTATCGAACCCGTTTCTCAGGTTTCCGAAACTCGTCGTGCTTCTACAGCTACGACCTCGAGTCCAACCCCCCTGGTCACCCTCGCATCTGAATATATCCGCAAATCCACAATTTCTCCACTTACCATCGTCACGATCATCCTCGCCATTGTGGCTACTTTTGGCACCTATACCTTTAGTGACAAGCTCGCCCAAATACCCAACGCTCTCAGCTCGTCCCCAATTTTTGGCGGTGTCAATTCGCCCCACGTGGGATACAACCTTTCGGACATTTCCGGACACGCTACAGCAATCAACCAACTATCCTCCCAATTTGATAAACTAGGCGACAGGTTCCGTGACATGTCCAAGGAAATCAACGACCTTAGAGCCGACTGGGGCCAGAAACTCCCCATGATCAATGACATCCTTTCCCGCTCACCATCACCTCCAACACCCGAAGCACCCCGCAATCCGCTGAGTCCTCCCCGGGTGAATTTCTGCTCCATTGGCTTGGGCGCAGTCATCGACCCCTACCTCACGACTCCGACGAGGACGAAAAAGCACGGCTTTCTCCAACGACTCCACCTTTACGCAGCAGGTGTCCGCCAAGGCCCGTCCGCTGCAAACGCACTACAGCCATGGGATGGCGTCGGTGACAGCTGGTGCTCCAGCACCCCATCCGACATGACTCAGCTAGGTGTCCTTCTTGGTAGGAAGATAGTTCCAGAGGAGGTGATCGTCGAACATATCCCCAAGGAAGCAACCCTCGACCCAGGCTCCGCTCCTCGAGACATGGAACTATGGGCCGAGTACAAGACCGACCTCAGCAGCGTCGACGCTCAGAAAGCGACCTACACTCTCCACAGCACTATCTTGGAGACACTCCGCGAGGCATACCCGGGAGAACCCGAGTCCGCCTACTCAGACGATATGCTCCTAGGCCCCAACTTTTACCGCATTGGCAAGTGGCAATACGATATCGAGGCCGAGAACCACATTCAAGGTTTCAAGCTGAACGCAGTCATCGACATGCCAGATTCCCGTGTTGAGAAAGTTGTATTTCGCGCCAATACGAATTGGGGGGCAGACCATACGTGCATCTATCGCGTGAGACTACATGGGCACCTTTAAGAGATTCGTGGGCTGGAAAATTTTGATATCATCACGGCTGAGAAACATTATGCAGATGTGCTGTTGCAGGTGATGCCGTTGCGAAAATTCCGAAGCATAGTTCCTTTTCTTCTACTACTTTTCCTAGGGTCTTGGGTGGGCGGAAGCGTGCGTGTCTTTATTCCCATCGGACTTTTCTTGGCGTTCTTGTACGGCGAAGAGAACTGGATAGGCGCATGATGTTCAGGTTTCCTCTTCATTTTTCCTCTAAAGTGTACAAGGTCGTTTCGAAAGAGAAAAAAAAGCTGGAAACGACTTTTCTTTCCCCTTATTTCTATACACAGTGTTACATAGCCGTCGACTGAATGTATTAGATACCAATGACATATGCGATATAAGAATATTCTTGTGCTAAGGTCCTCTCCCGTCATCTTACTCCGAAGACACCCTTATACACCCCCTAGAAACTGAGTGATCTTACCCGCTAGAGCTTGGTGGGCAGTTGATCCAATATGGCCGGAGTCTAGTGAACATTGTCAGTGTTACATTTCTACGGGCGCCCGTAGAACTAAGGTTCACTTACTATACCAAAAGTATTTGCTGAGAGGGAGACAGCCGTATTCTTCGTAGTTAGTATCGATATCAGGAGCATCGTAGGCTTCGCAGAATCTAAAGCATATGGACTTTATATCAGCCACTCTCTCCATACACAAACAAGTGTCAAAGTATATCGATTGACTCACTCAGAAACATTCTCAATCCCATACTCTTCCGCATGATCAATGATATCATTCAAAGCCCCATATGCATCAAACGACAACACCGTAGTCTTGGGATGACTCTCCCCAAACTCCTCCCCAGCCTCTTTCAGAACTGAATTCCACAACTTCAACTGTTCCGTACTTGGAGAGGGCTCCTCACCATCGGCTATAGCTTCAAGACTCGATGGCGTTCTATCAAGCGGGGAGATGCTAAGGAACATAAAGTTCCGGAATCCCAGGTCATGAAGATCGGATATACTTTCGAAAAGAGTCGAGATGATTAGGCGGTAGAAATCTGGGAATGAGACGTCGAGATCTTGGGAGTCGTTGACGTCGTTTATTCCTATCCAGATGGCGACGAGGGTGTTTCCTGTGTCGAGCTCAAGGACTGGGTGGGCGTATGTGATGTATTGTTCTACCTGGCGATCCAAATCGAGGGTATCATTGTGGTGCAGCGGTAGGCTATATGAAAGCCGTCAGTCTCTCATTTCCACCTGATGCATACTACACAATCGGTGGTAGAGTCGGGTATACTAACTGCTCAGCAGAAACATCCGCTCCTCCAAATGCAAAATCCCACAACGGTCTCTGTCCCCCGCCAGTACAATCCGCAGGGGAACCTTCATAACAACCAGTCAGGAACTCCACCCAATTGGCACCCTCGGCACTCGTGTGGTTTACCAGTATCTTATTACCCTCAAGCTCCTCGGGCGTGTAGGCAAAATCGATCTCGCTTCCAATAAATGAGCCATTTACTCGCCCGTGTGTGCCTTCAACATATGTGTATGAGTCCCCGAAAGCTAGGAGGGCGGTTGTCGAGTTCCACGAGAAGCCTGATGTGGGTTTCGCGGCGGCAAACGCTTGCAGCAACGGGAAGACTAAGAATTGGGCAGATAAAGACGGAAACATGGTTTTCGATTCTGAGTTAACATCCGGTAGTTTAACTTTCTATCGTTAAGCTTCTGCGAAGTTCCACTTCTCGAGGGTCGCCTTTAGCAGATATATATATCAACATATCCGATATAAGGGATATATTAACGCACGGAAAAAATCCGTGGATAAGCTTCTCGGGCTCTACATATCGACGCTAGGGAGGACGAGAAACATGGAGACGCATCTACGGCGGAAGGTTCCATACGTTTTGTCGAGGATGATAGTTGTTTAAATATATATCAACGAGAAAATCCACCAATAAACTGCTAGCTTAAAGCAACAATTACTCGACGACTGCGCCGTTCGCCCGGAACCGAGGAAACCGGATTGAACATATCGATAATTCGAGATCATGCGTTACCTCGTTCTCGCTCCTCTTTCCGAACTGGCGGTGATATCAAAAATGTAAGTTGTTTGGGGTTCAGGGATTATCGCAAAGTGACGTCGTTATCAGGATGGAAAAGGGAACCCCAAATGCTTTTTAAATATATTTTGAAAGTTTCAAATGGTATGCTTTATTTTTCAGCTAGGTGAATACAATGGAGGTTGTGGAAGTAGGGGCAGGTATGTTCGAAGCCAGGTGTTCACTCCTAATCCTTTCCAACGAGCATCTTATATGCCTCCTTATACTGGTCCACAGACTTATCCACAATATCAGCTGGCAATTCTACTCCCTCTTTACCCTTTAGCTCATTGGTAGTCAGCCAGTTCCTAATAAACTGCTTGTCAAGACTCTCTTGGGTCTTCCCAGGTTCATACTTGCTGGCGGGCCAGAATCGAGAACTGTCGGGGGTGAGAACTTCGTCGACGAGGACAACGGAGTCATCGCTCGTGTCGAGGGCGAATTCGAATTTGGTGTCTGCGATTATGATGCCTCGCTCGGCAGCGTAGTCTCTCGCCTAGATCCGTCATTTAGTACACGGATCAACCCCTGGGATCAGTGTAGAGCTTCAAGATAAAATATGAAATACGGTCCTTACTTTCTTGTAGATATCCAAGCTGAGTTTCTCGATCTGAGCGGAGTACTTTCCAACTAACTCGGCAGCTAGTGGGAGAGTAAATATTAGCTGCTATTTCAACCTCTCGTGTCGGTGCAGACGTACCTTGCTCGGGGGAAATATTTTCGTCGTTTGCACCCTGTTCTGCCTTGGTGCTATATCCAGGTATCAGTATGACAGTCAGTATTCAGGTGGGAGACTCCGTGACGGAAGTCTCCAGCCCGTATAAAGTCTGTAGCTATGAACGGACCTTGGTGTCCAAAGGGGTTGCTCCAATTTATCACTTTCCTTCAGACCTTCAGGCATGGTCATTCCATTAACCTTTCCTGTTTTCTTATAGCTTTCCCAGGCACTGCCGGAGATATCTGATTGATAGATGTTAGCAGGCGCATGTATACAAATAGGGACTTCAAGACGTACAGCCTCGAACTATAGACCTGGTATACGTCAGTCAAGGTTCACTTCCCAGATACTAGAGACTTACTCAATCGGGAACACCTTAAGCTTGCGCACCTGCATGCTCCTATTACGATATACATTTGCAGTAGCAGGGTCTTGGAGGGAGGAAGGGAGGTCAAGGGTAATAAAATGGGTTCGGAGTTCCGGGATAAGCTCTTTAAGAACAGAAAACCAATGTGCGCTGATGAGGGTAAGTATCGATCCTTTGTTGGGGATCCCCTGCGAAGGGTTTTAGCTCCATATTTTCAGCTCGATAGGATTGTGAATAAAAAGTGGAAGCAATGGCATACATTTTTCAATACCTATTAAGTCGAGCATTAGTATAGGGCTCGTTTATGTAGGGGGTTGGTCTGAACCTACCACATCGTAACATGAGATTCGGTCCGTTGCGACGAAGAGCAAGTCGGATGTACCAGGAATCTCATACACGTCTCGGACTGTGTGACAGTGAGATTAGACTTAGGAACAACCCCTGAGTCAAGCCTAGAGCTCTGGGTAGCATACCTTTGCCGCTTGCTAGCAGCGGAAGTGGTAGGTCTGTCTTTGTAACTACGGGCATGATTTTTTATATATACACACGAGAAAGGAGACCCAGATAAATCAGTCGAATGATTGGAAACGAGAACAATCGGGAAACTGGTAAAAACAAATTGAGCTTCTGTCAGTGAATTGGTGTCCAAATAACACTGATATGACTGATGAACAGCAAAATTCTCCCTTTAACCCCACCTGCCGTGAACTGAAGAAGATATTTTTATCGTCATTAGCAGAGTTTATTTTTTGGTGGGGCAACACTATCATCGACAACCACTTTTCTCTCTACTTTACTCTTTTACCCCGAACAACAGACCCTTCAACTAGATGGCTTGCATCTATAGAGAGTTTCAGAGATTCCTCGATGCTGGCCTGGAGTGTCGCCAACCCCCCACACCAGCAATTGGGCGTTCTATCTACTTATACGCTTGAGGCTGTTCTTATCAGCAGCAATATAACATCCAAACCTTGCTACAACAATTAAAAGACTTGTCTCTACCCTGGGCATGCTTCGCCGGTGGAAGATCTACCTGCAGTTCAAAGAAACGGCGGATAACCGAGTATTGGGCCCTGCCTGGGGGATCTCCCGTCTCCCATCCCACCGCATTAGGGGAAGGAAAGCTCGAAGACAACGCGAGGTTGAACACGCTCACTAATGAGAAAATTTGCAGACCTGCCCCGGATTACCTAGAGTTGATATCAGCAAATCAATGGAAGGACAATTGAGCAACGTCTGTAAGCCTTCTGTTATGGCGTGTCCTGCTATGCCCCAAGCCAAAAGGAGAGACGAGAAATCTCGGACACCGCCTTCACCACCAAACTTTCTTAACTCTCGACTTAGCAGGCAGAATTCTAAGCAGAACGCTCCTGAGCCACAGTGATTGGGGATGATGCTAGGCTTTCGCTTCCGAAATTTCGGAACAGACAATTAAGGTTCAACTTTGGCCTCTCGCCTCCTGCAGTCTGTTTATTATTAATACTTATCTCGACGTGTTGGCCCAAAGAAAGCCTGATGCTTCCTGTTGTGTTCGGCGGGAATCGAGACAACGAATTATCGAGCGGGTGGCCACAGACAAGGCGCGAACTTTGGAGAGACAACCTGAAAAAGGCGTAACCAACGCTTGGATTCTCAAATGAGTTTTACATACACAACGCGCCGGTGTATTTCATATAAGCCTGTTCAAAATAAAGAACGGTACTCGGATGGAATACGACAGAAAGAGGATAGCGATTGCTGCAACAGAACCCTCCAAGATTCAAGGGTCGTGTCTGTCAATGCGGGCCTTATCACATTCTCCTGCGAACCGAGCGTTTCGATCACAGCCCAGTGGGAACTAAGACTCGAAACACTCTAAACATCGGACGGGGAGAGCATCCTCACGAACCAGAGCTCTCTGATGAGGAGGATGAGAAGAAAGGAAATTGCGCGCATGCGCGAAGGATAAAAGTCGAGATGTGCTCCGGCCTCTGGGTCCCAAGATTTTTGTGATCCGTCGCCTTGTTTTCTTGGGTGACGAGAATGCGCACAGAGTTTCTGAGGCGAAAAATATTGGTATTCTCTCGCAAAGCTTAGCTTCACTTCAGTTATGTTTCAGAACTCTGCTTATTCCTGCCACGTTGCGTGTCTTCATTTCTCTTATCGGTGGGTCGTTCCGTTCCCGAAGACCCTCCCTCAGCTTCCAAGGGCTTTGAAGTTGGAAGTTGGGGAGTTGTGGCAAGGTGGTTGGTTAGTTGGCTCTTTGATCTCTGCCGCGGCTGGCTTCCGTTGATCGAGCGCGGTGATATTGCTTGCATGAGAAAGGTGGATTTCGTTTTTTTCTCAAGGGTCCAATGTTCCTCCCCGTCGGCGAATGCTCGTCTGTTTCAGAACGGGGAGGCTTATCGATAGGGACCCACACGCGGGATATTTGTGGAGACATATCCAGGCACAAAGCCAATGGGGGGAGAGATACCATCGGATCTGGAAGCGTTCGATAAATCGATGGGGGAGGGTTCATGACTTTGTACGGAGATGTTTGCCCCCGTCTGGCCGCTGGGGTCTCTTTGCTTACTGGGAAAATTACGAGAAGTGCAAGGCCCTGCGCGGAGGAACAACGGTATCAAGGAAGGGTCATATATTGAAGTGGATCATGTATTCGAAATCATGACTCTCTAGCTGGAGGCAAGCGGAGGAGGTCGAGCGATTCCATGAGGCAAGAAAATGAAACGGTTATTAATGAGAATTCAATACTCATGAACATCAGTTCAACAGCAGGAAAGAACTAATTCAGTCTTGGCTTGATTCAGCGTTTCATGCATCAACTCAAAAATATTTATAATTACCCCTTTTCCAGGAGAAGGGACCGAAAGCCAATTCCGTGTTCTTTTTTTCTGGTTCCTCTTTTCCGATATCAAAGTTTGGGGGGGAGGATGTGCCTGAGCGACGACACCAAGATGCATCCGTCAGGGGAAGAAGGAGAAGACGTCGCTAAATATGGACGTATCGTATTTTTACAATACGGAGTTCTCCGTAACGCGTTTATGCTTCTTTTTATGGTTAAACCGGATGTATCGTGATTTCAAGACCGAAAGAGCCTCCAACTCTCCAAAGGACTTTTTTTTTAGGCTGTCATCGACGGTACGATAGGACTGAGCTCACTTCCTTACTTCCTTCTGTATCTAACTCTCACAATCCCATCACAAGATTCCCCCTCTGAGTCCACACATCGCGCACGCCATCCCGCCGAAACAAATCTCTCATCAGAAACAAAAAAATCGATCCAGATTCCCATCTCACCAACTGAAAGCTTGAGCGAAATTTTGTGGGGGTTGAACCTGGGCGGTTCTAAGTGGGGCACGACATCAAACTTCAACTTCGACCAAGCGAGGATGGCACAGCCGTTCAGAAATCTCATCCGGTCGACAGCGTGCTGCAAAGTTGCGAATCCCGGGGCCGATATCCTGGGAGAGAGGAGACGAGATGCATCAAATGAGGAAATGTTGCCCATCTCCGCATTTCAAAATTTCACTTTTTTTTCGCATGTGGGTTGCAGGTGACAGGGCCGACCTGACAGTCGCACCCCTGTGGCCGTTATATGCGCTTCAAAGGGGGTGAGGAACTATTTCTGTCGGCAGCACAAGAACCTTGTCAACTCTCTTTTTCTCTCTCATCATTCATGCTGCATGTTCCACTCTTGACGTTGTTGATCCTATCATTTGTTCTGGAAATGGAATTCCAAAAATGACTGATCTCCTGCTCCTGCTCTCTCTTTTTTTTTCGCTTCCTTCCGATGGCTTGGAGATCATGGGAGACCGTTGTTTCGACCCCGTTGTCGGTTTTTGATATCCATCATATCGTTTTGACAGAGCATCCATGCCTCCCGGGGTCAAGGTGGACGCCATTCACCGTTCCTCATATACGCTTCCGCCTTGGTGAGAAGATATCCCATTGAAGGAAGCCCGGGGTCGCACGGTCCTAACATCGACTCGGGATGCCGCTGCACTCCTTCGACGGTCTCTTCCGCAGATGCAGTATGCGGATCTGGGGCTGTCTACTGAACTTTGGAGAGCTCTCCTCGTCGAGCTCATCAATGGTTACTCAAAGCGGAAAATGAAGTGTGTTTTGCTGTTCTCCAGGCGATGAGAAGATCCAGCTGAAAGTTTAAAGCATTGAGAGCTTCATCGAGAGATCAACGAGATCCAAAGTTTAAAGGGGATCGATATGGTTGCGCTTTCCATGGCGCGCACTTGTTGCTGTTCCGGATGGCGGACACGGTGGTTCGTCCCAGCCTCCAGCCCGCAATCACCGACCGCGCGACGACGAAGCATCACCACATCACAGTATCACAGCATCACAGCGCTTGAATAGCAAAAGCGAACAATGTCAGCGCAGTGCATGTCGGCGCCGAAGAGGGAATCACTCTACTGACGATCCCTAACCTCATTTGACTTAGACACATATTTTAGAATACGGTAAATACCATACAGTCATATAAAACAGGGGTAACCGAGAGACTGAAAAGAAAGTCGAAACTGACCTATCACGAGGATCGGACTCCACTGATGAGCAGTCTTTTGCTCCATTTTCCCCCTGAACCGTTCCATTTTAGCGCAAGTGACTAAGAAAAACCGAACCACTTAGATGTTCATAAATTCATAACTTCCTGACTAATCCTGTGAAATGTGAAGACACTAGAGTGTATATGGTTAGCCTCCCAACCCACTGACAGGTAATTACCTGGAACCACGCGATACATCCATCAACACAAAATTAATTACCCGAGAGAGCCTCTCCTTCCCTTTTCTCCCTCCAATTTCTTCGTCCTTCTCACAAAAAAGAGACAGACGGACAGACAGACAGAAAAGAGAGAGAGAGAGAGAAATCCTCTGCTTGTTCAATCCTCCGAAGAAAGATTTTGGAACCCCCTAAGAAAACGCCATCAATTCATTCTTGGGTCAACCTTCTTCTTCAATCTCCTCCCGTGGCTTTTTGACTTGACACTCACTCGTCTTTCGTTCACTTCTTCCTTCCACTCCTTCTATGACACGATAGCATTCCACATTCCCTTCCAATCCTGCGACCGTCCTCTTGCGACTTGTGCCTCCCCCGGTTTATCTGTGTTACAAATAGGGGAGAGAGTCCTGCCGCGCGGATCTTCCCAAGAGACACGCCGATCGCGAAACCATAAAAGCAAGAAAAGCGAGATTGAGATTGAAGGAACAGAAGCAAAAAAAGAAACATAACCAAACGACCTCTCTTTTTTTTCCCTCTCCCATCAAACTCATGATCCCCCTTTCGATTCTTTAACGAAGCTATCTCAGCATTCATCACCGTCTCTTGGTGGGAAACGGCCTGACAAATCCACACCCACGTCAACGCCTACGGAGGAAGACAGACTGCGAGAGAGAGATAGGAGATAGGAGAGGGTGAGAGATGACAAACACGCCGCCAGGCTCGCCCTTGGGCGCTCCTCCGCGACCCATGAGCGCGATGATACGTCCACCGAGGAGCCATAGTAGGATGAGCATGGGCAGTAAACAGGGAGGAAGCCGGGCTTCCGATGAGGATGGGAAGACTGCGGTCAAAGTTGGTACGTAGTGTTGCTTAATTCATCACCATATACCTGATGAAGTGTTGGGATGAATCTTTCCATTTTCCTTCGCTTTCTTGAATATCGAATTGCTCTTCTCCCGTAACGTCGCTGACGTCTCGCGCAGCTGTTCGCGTTAGACCTCCACTGAGACCTACCGATCCCGGCTACGAATTGATTCCGCAACGATTCCAACGATCCACAGTACAAGTCACGTCACCCACGAGTTTGGCCGTGGACGCACCCCAAGGACGTAAACTTTTCGTCTTCGACCGAGTTTTTGGAGAGACCATCGACCAGGAGGGTGTTTGGGACTATCTGAACGATAGCGTGAGCTCTTTTTTGCAGGGATATAATGTTTCCATCTTGGCGTATGGACAGTCTGGCGCTGGAAAGTCGTATACCATGGGAACTTCGGGCCCGAATGAACAGGGTGATAACAAGGCTATGGGTGAGTGGTTCAATCGCGTCGCCACCAAGAAGGGAATCTAACCATCTATGAAGGAATTGTCCCTCGTGCATCCCAACTTCTATTTGAAAAACTTGACGGACCGACCCAATCTCACAATCGCACAAGCTCTTCCGGCTTGCGTACTCCTTCAAGGTACTCGACAACCAGCCCTACCATGGCCAATTTTGGAAAAGGCGCGTTGGGCAAGGATTGGCAAATGAAAGCCACATATGTCGAGGTACGTGATTGTAAAACATATTGACTTGAGCGACAACTAACAGTACGTTTAGATCTACAATGAACATCTTAGGGATCTTTTGGTACCAGATTCCGTCTCAGCGAACGAACGAAGCACGGTGACGATCCGAGAAGATACCAAGGGGCGCATTATCTTGACTGGACTTCACCAAGTGAACATTAACTCCTTCGAAGATCTAATCGGAGCCCTGAATTTCGGTTCCTCCATCAGACAGACAGATGCCACCGCTATCAACGCGAAGTCATCTCGTTCACACGCTGTTTTCAGTCTGAACCTCGTACAACGCAAATCACCTGGTTCAATGATGTCCGCCAAAGAGAAGCGCATGTCGATGCCCGTCGAAGCACTGTCAGGATCTTCCGACGCTACGGTCACAGTGGACAGCAAACTTCACTTCGTTGATCTTGCCGGTAGCGAAAGGCTAAAGAATACTGGTGCTTCTGGCGAACGTGCGAAGGAGGGTATTTCCATTAACGCTGGTCTGGCTAGTCTTGGAAAAGTCATCTCACAACTATCCTCGCGTCAATCCGGTTCTCACGTTTCCTACCGTGACTCGAAGCTTACTAGATTGCTTCAGGATTCCCTGGGTGGCAACGCCATCACCTACATGATTGCCTGTGTCACACCCGCTGAATTTCATCTCAGTGAAACACTAAACACCGTGCAATATGCGCAGAGAGCAAGGGCCATCCAGAGTAAGCCCAGAATCCAGCAGGTGTCCGATGAAACCGATAAGCAGGCCGTGATTGAAAGACTCAAGGCCGAGGTGGCATTTTTGCGTCAACAAATCAATAATTCTGATGGCGTCGAGAGACGGGGAAGTGCACCACAAGAACGTTCAGACCGCCAGAATGAGCGAGAGATCGAACTTCAGGATCACCTCCTCGATGTTCAGGAAAGCTACACCGCTCTCAGTCAACGCCATGCTAAGCTTATTTCCGAGCTCACAAAAGCCTCCGATTTCAATGGTGATATCGAGGACCTAACTAATGTCATTGGTGAAACCTCTGTTGAACGCCTTAAGCGCTCCCACTCGTTCGCGGAATCTGTGGAGCAGGTAGTCCTCGAATATGAGAAGACCATCCAGAGCCTGGAATCTTCGTTGTCAAACACTCGATCCTCATTAGCAAACACTGAGAGCAACCTTCTCGAGCGCGAAACAAAATGCGCATACATCGAAACAGTCAACGCTCAACTCCAAGCACGTGTGCAGAAGATGATGGATCGGGAAGCTAACACAGAGAACTATCTGCATGATCTCGAGTCCAAGCTTGATGGACATACTTCTGGCGAAGAAAAGAACACTGCTATCGTTGCCGAGCTCCGTAAGGAGATTGCCCGAGCCCGCGAGAATGAAGCAAGCTGCGAAGATTACATTTCCACTTTGGAGGAACGCCTTGCCGAGGCTGACCAGGATATGGAGTTAATGCAGCGAGAGGTTAATAGACTGGAGCACGTCATTGACCGCCAGAGGAGCCTTGGAAAACTGGACAACCTCCTCCACGAGCTCGACCACATCCAGAACGGCACCAAGTCTGATGACGAGAAGGAAGAACCAGCTTCCAACGGATTATCCGCAGTGCCACAGAGGAAATCTCGAAAGAGGACCCACACACTCGATATCCTCACCGAGGCCGTTGAGACTGCTATCCCTGAATCCGATGATGATCTCGCGGAACCTGCTCTGGAAGCTGAGGCCACCAAGGGAGGAGTGGAAGAGGTGCAGGAAGCAGAGGATGATGCTGGGTTGAACACATTGGAGAAAGTTTCTGCTGAGACTGCTGTCAAGGATCTCGCCGCAAAACAGGATTACACCCAGAGCCCCGCACAATCTCGCCATGTTGCCGAGAAGCTTGACAGCGTTACCCAAGAGCTCTTTGATCTCCGTATCCAGCACGACTCCACCATGAGCGAGTACGAAATTCTCAACGCCAAGTATGAAGAGTCTCTTCGTGCCCTTGCCCAACTGCAGGATGCTGTCGATGAAGCCAAACACGCACGCCCTGCCCCGAGTGTCCCGTCCACAGTGGCGAACTCTCGGCCCGTATCTTTTTTAGAAGACGCAAGAATTCACGAACTGAAAAATGGCGCGCCGTCATCATCTTCGCGATTACTTTCCTCGGAGCTGTCCTCGGCTGGGGAGTCGCCTACCTCACAAGAGCCATCTGATGTTCCTCCCGCGTTGAAGAAGACGGATACTGATCTCACAGATTCCTCTGAGAGCAATGAGGCTATGCAGCAGGATATGGAGAACATGAGACGATCTCTCCAAGAGCACCAGGAGGGAATGGGTGTTGTTACCCAGAAATACGCCCAATTGCAGGCCGAGCATGAGGAGATCTTGTCCATTGTTGAGAACCTAAAGCAAGAAGTTCAAAGGGCAAAGGCCGCATCGCCTACCTCTCCCAAGTCTTCTGTTATCCGCCGTATGACTAGCCAGAATCTGATGACCGCTGATCGCGCCCATCGCTCCCTCGCATCGCTCCGGAACATCGCTACCGAAGAATTTGAATCCAAGCCCGATACCATGCAAGCCTTCGAGACGAACCTGAATAACGCCATGCACGAACTCCACACTCGCATGGAGCGCATCCAATCCCTCGAGGCCGAGAACAAGAGCGTGAAGAAGGAGATGGAAACCAAGACCACAATGATCTCCGGCCTCACCCGCGAGAGATCCAGTTTCCAGACCTCTTCCCCAATTGACATATCCTTGGTTGCCCAAATGCGCGAACAGGTTGCCCAACAAGAAAGTCAGATTCGGGAGCTCCAAGAGGCTCACGAGGGTAGAGAAAAGGAGTTGACCGCCGAGATTCAGAGCTTGAATGAACTTTTGGAAAGCCACAGGAGCGAATCTGCTAAGCAACAACCGAACGGCGTTGTAAATGGCAGTGACGATACGAAGATCGCTGAGCTTGAAAGTGGCCTCTCCGAATGGAAGGGCAAGCACGAGACTGCCGTTGAGTCTCTCCAGACTTCCGAGAAGCAACTTCAATCCACTCTTAGCGAACTTGAGACTGCGATGGCCAACATCGAGACCTTGCGGGCTGAGCGTACCGAAGCCGCCGAGGCCGTGGCTAAAGAGAAGGCTGCAGCAGCAGAACTTCTCGAGAAAGAACGGGCTACTCACCAGGAGGTCGTGGATGCTTTGCAGAAGAACATTGATGAGCGCGAGTCTACTATCGCGACGCACCTCGCAGCCATCAGCACCCTTGAGAAGTCCCACTCTGATGCCCAGGAGCAAATGTCTCAGCGTGCTTTGGACAAGGAGACTGGTGAAGGAGAGCTCGAAACCTACCGATCTCGCGTATCCGAGCTCGAAACGGAGATCGAGAGCCACAAATCCGCCGTTGACACCCAAAAATCCGAGCTCGAGTCCCTACAGGGTTCTCACCAGAACGAGCTGAAGGAATTGGAAACGAGGATCAAGGCTGCCGCGGAAGCGGAACACGAATCACGACTCGCGGAAGAGCGTTCTCAGCACGAGGAGGCGATCAACGCTTTACGAACAGAGGTCTCAAGCTCCAAGGATGAATTGACGAGGTTGCTCCAGAATGTTACTGGAATATTGAACGCCCCTGTGACTGCGAACACTATCGAAGACCAACTTCAGGATATCATCTCCCAGAAGCAGCACTTCTCCGATAAGTATTCTGAACTCATCGACACGAACGAAGACCTTCTCAAACAGTTGGAAAGCAAGCAAGGAACCTACGGAGAGCTCGAGAAGCAGGTCGCAGAGCTCAATGAAAAGGCTGCCCAGCATGAAAGCAAGGTCAGCGAGCTTGCTCACTTGGTTGCAAGCCATGAGGACGCGATCAAGGAGAAGGATGAGCTTCTCAAGAAGAAGGAGGCAATTATCGAGGAGATCAGTGTTGAGAAACAGAAGAGTGTTCGCTTGGTCGAGGAGCTTGAGGAGCAGATCACCAACACGTTCGACCAACATCATAACCGTCTGTCCGTCATCCAGGCTGAGCGGACTCATGCTCTTGAGGATGCGAATGCAAAGATCGGCGTGTTGGAGAGCGATATCGAGAACTACAGGATGCGTATTGATCAGCTTGAGGTATGTTTTTTTTCTCGTTTAATACTTTTTAACTTTCGTGTACTAATGGAGAGAATAGCTTCAATTGAAGAACAGCGGCCTGGAGGGACAGTCTCACGATCGTACCAGTTCCATGTCGTCGAACCTTCGAAAGAGCGCCTCCGCAGCATCTCTTCCATCCCCCCCTCCTGCCATCCCTCTTCCTCCCCTCCCCAGTATCGCTGCTACCGCGAATACCGGAAGCATCTCCCCGCCAAGCTCCCGACACACCAGCAAAGAGCTCGTCAATGCCCAGCTTGTTGAGGATCAAGAGGCTCGCATCCGCACTATCGAGAAGCATCTCCATGCCGAGAAACAGCTTACTGCCACTCTAGAGGAGGCACTCGGTGACCTTGAAGCTCAAAGCAACAAGGTGAAGTCCGACATGGAAGCCTGGAAGAAGAAGGCTTGGCAATTCGAGGATGAGCTTACTACTCTACGCAAGGAGCGAAACTCCACCAGACTCTCCATCCAAGCTGTGGAAGAGGAGCGCAATGCTCGTCGCGAAGCTGAAGCTGCCCGTGCCCACCTTGAAGAGAGAATGAACGCACTCAACAAGCAAAAGAAGAAGAAGAGTACGCTCAACTGCTTCTAGATCATGGTAACTCCTTCCTTAGTCTTATGGATTTTGGCTTTGGGATGGGGTTTGCCTCATGCTTCGTTCTTTTTTCAGGCGTTGGAATTGGGAAAAGTAAGATCGCAATGCTGTTACCGCCCTCTCAAGTTTGACTTCTTGGTCCAAATACTTCTTACTCCCGCCTTTCTTTCTTTTTTATATTTCTCTCTGGCCTTGGCCATGTGGTTTCTACTTCTCACGATCCCGATTATGACAGCGTTTATTTTTTCCTCTTCTTTTATTGTTGACTCAAGTCGTCGATGTACATGGTTCATGGTCTTTACATCCCGATGCTCTCCTTTCCCTCCTATTCCCTTGTCTTCCGTCTCTACCTCCCACAACAACCTTCTCCTTTGACGCCGCCCTACTGTTCAAACAATTCCTTTTACTACTTCCTCTTCTCGGCCTTCGTGCCTCTTGTATTTTTTTTCTGCCTCTAACCGATTTTTATTCTCCAAGCTCCAGTTTTTTCTTTCCTTCCCATTGTCTTTCCCCGCCGTTATATTACTCTTTCGCAAGCAAATTCGCACCACCCAGATACCAATTCCTTTTTCTATATAACTTCCTCAACGTCCCGGCGCTAGTTGCTTGCTATGTTGTACGTAACGCGACCTCCACACACCACCCACACATAACATCCATCTATTTCATCGGTAGCTATTCTGGGACGGAGGAGAGATTTGTATTTCTCAGTCCTCAATATTTCTCGTCTTTTATTATCTCTCACCTTCCTCCCATTTTCAGATACAGCTGAAGTATAAGTATCTCTTTCCCTTTCCCTACCCCTCCTCTCTCTATTTCTCATATGTCTCTGATACTCGAAGCTTTTTCTTCTCTTTATTTTTTTGTTTGTCTTTACATAAATGAATATAGTGTTTACTATTTATTACTATAAACTGTTTCTGTTCTCATCTTAGTGCTGCAATCCTCGAAATCTGTGCAAAGGGAGTCGTCCACACCCCTCCCCAGTATGCTTATCTGTGTTCTTGAGCTAGGGCTGGCCCTGGAATAAAGAATTGCATCGATACACTACTTCTCTGCAATCGCAACGTAAGCCTCCATCTCAAACCTCGCCTCCTCCTTCTCCCTATCCGTCAACCTGCCTCGCACCTCCAGCTCCCACTTTTCCTTTTCCTCCTCACTCCACCCCTTCGTAACATGCTCCCCAAACCCCATCTTCAAAATATCAATAAGATCCTCATAATCCTCTCCGCAATAAAACGTCGTCTTCCTCACCACCTGTACCTTCCCCGCCTCAAACCCGCCAGCCACCATGACCTCCCTCAGCTTCTCCTCCCGAAACCACTCCTTCCCAAACGGCAAACTCCACTCCTCACTATCCGGCCTAACAGCCTTCTGCGCACCAAGTATGGCAGGTAAATACCCCAATTTGGCCCAAGAAGTCACATACGCGCGTCCACCGGGTTTTAGGGTGCGGTAGATATGTCCCGCAGCCTTCTCTGGTTCGGGGACGAAAAAGATCCCGAAATTGGTGTAGGAATGGGTGAATGTGTTGTCAGAGAAGGTTAAGTCTTGGGCATCCATGACGGAGGATCCGACTAGTCCGTCGGAGCCGTTATCCCAGCCCTTTGCCTTAGCTACACCGGCGATGTTCGAGACCATCGCGGAACTAATATCCACGGCATGGATTTTAGGCCTCTGACCGTCTGCCGAGGGGAAGTCGCTTAGGATATCCTTCGTGATTATCCCCGTGCCGCAGGCGTTGTCGAGGACAACGGATGAGGAGTCTACGGCTGGAGGTTGGGAGAGGATGAATTGGGCGATTTCACGGGTACAACCTCCCGTGAAGCGTTCGTATCTTTCGGCCATTTTGTCGAAGAATTCGGCCGCGTTGGCGGTTGGGGAGGTTTCGGATGGGGCGGACATGGTTGCTCTTGTAGATGGGTATGTAGATTCAGATGTTGAGTTTGTAAAATGCGTTGTCTGAGGAGTATGGATGGAAGCGGTATCTCGTATATAGCCTAGGAGCTTGCGGGAGAGTTTGTTATAGGCTTTATATATACGTATTATGGGTGCCTGTTCCATGGAAGAGCACATGGCTGTGCTCTTACAAACCATCCTCTCATCGGGCAAGTACCTCCGTGGTTACGGCGACTTATTCGGAGTTATCGGAGACATTTAAGGTTGCTCATGGATTGAGGCTGGGAGAACCGAGCTAGGGTCTTAATAATAGGGTTTAATTATCTCTCAGGTCGCCGAAGTCCCGACTGACAGGATACGGTCGGATCGTGCCCATCTAGCCTTCCTACCACCAGAGAAACAGGCCAGACGTAAAGGGAGAAATGTCAACAAAAGCCAAGCAATGTGGGGTAACGTTTAAAGTTCAAAGCTTAGATAAGATAAGATCGAGATCTGACCACGGTTGTATTGAATCACGTGAAGGAAAGACATCACAGGCGGAAGGAAGAACCCAGGGCTCGAAGTTGAAAGACAGGCCTTGTTCTATCCTTCATAGGCCTGGAAACGACATCGAGATGTGGGATTGACTTACAGACACGCTACGAGTACATGGGACCTTCTCTTCCGATTACCTTTCCTGCTCCGTGAGGGAGCGCGATCGCGATGCCTTCAGATACCAACACTCGGCAACGAAAGAGGAACATCATCTTCGTCCACCCCGACCTAGGAATTGGCGGCGCTGAACGTCTGATCCTCGACGCGGCGCTTGTTCTTCAAGCTCGAGGCCACCATGTTATCATCTACACTTCTCATCGGGACCCTACGCACTGCTTCGACGAGGCGCGAGATGGCACACTCGATGTTCGCGTACGCGGAAACTCTATCTTCCCCGCACATGTGGGTGGGAAGCTACATGTTTTGATGGCTATATTGAGGCAATTGCATTTATCGGTGGCATTGTTACGGGAGGGGAAGCAAGGGAGGAATAAAGTTGAGAGAAGGGTGGAGGATAGCCCTCGAAAAGAAAACAAAGGAGTGGAGAATGGGCAACCTGAGGACGAAGTGTTTATCGTGGACCAGCTTCCGGCGTGTATCCCCATATTAAAGATGATCGGGCCATGGGCAGCAGCATCAGGCACACAGATGCAGCGGATACTTTTCTACTGCCACTTCCCTGACCAATTGCTTGCAAGGCGCAACCAAGGGAGCTGGCTTATAAGATTGCTGAAGGCATGCTATCGCTATCCGTTTGACCTGTTTGAAGGATGGGCTATGTCTGGATCGGATAAGGTGGTGGTGAACTCCAACTTTACTCGTGGGGTCGCTACCGAAGTATTCGGCAACGGGCTAGGCGATGTGAAGGTGGTATATCCGTGTGTTGATACGGAAGTTAAAAAGGGTGTGGCGAAAGATGTGAACATTAACGGTGGGGGAAAACTCTGGAACGGTCTTAAGGTCGTCCTGAGTATAAATCGATTTGAGCGTACGAAGGATATCGCTCTGGCCATCCGAGCATATCATGGGTTGGGGACTGAAGAACGAAAGGGAACCAGACTTGTTATTGCAGGTAAGAACCTACTTCAGGTTTACTCATGACTACACCGATATTATAGGCACTAACTTGCACTTCCAGGAGGTTATGATAATCGCGTCCAGGAAAATGTCCAATATCATAAGGAATTGGACGCACTAGCTACGAGCCTGGGATTGCAGACGGCAACATCGAAGACTGTTATATCTGCTCTATCTATCCCTGATTCCGTGGATGTCTTGTTCCTACTCTCTGTCCCAACAGCCTTCAAGGAAACCCTTTTGTCGTCTGCCAAACTCCTTGTTTATACTCCTCCACGGGAGCATTTCGGCATCGTCCCCGTAGAGGCTATGTACGCTGGCCTTCCGGTCTTGGCTGCAAATACCGGTGGGCCTTTGGAAACGATTACCGAGGGTGAGACCGGCTGGCTTCGAAATGTAAACTCCACAAATGAATGGACTGAAGTAATGAAAAAGGCATTATGGAGTACCAAAGAGGAAGATTTGGCAAGAATGGCAAGAAATGGGAAAGCGAGAGTTGAGAAAGAGTTTTCACGCCACGCAATGGGAGAGTCATTAGAGAAGGAGATACAACAAATGTTCGATGTCGACCGACGACCGTTTATTGATATCCAGCAGTTAGTTCTCGGTGTTGCGCTAGTAGGTGCGGTTATGGCTGGGGTTATTACAATGGCCTTGAAGGTTTCATCATGATTATAATGTACGATAAGGAGACACAGAAGAAGAAAAAGGAATTGTATTGATAGTGATAAATTCTAGGAATGAGGTGTTAGTCATCGTCTTTAATCTCATCTATCCGACTTTCCAAGGCCAACAGAACATAGGCTGACTAATACCATCGATCTGACTTCTTGGCTGGCTTCGTAGCAACCCGCAAGTGGTTGCTTTTTTAGTGGCCTGATGGTTGAGAATCCAACGCTTCAACTACCTGTACTTGTACTCGGACAATTTCCTTTACAGGGTGAGTGTCTTTTTTCAGCTATTAACTGTCTTCCCTTTGTATCTACCACGGATTTTGACACTACAATGCCTAGCTCCACGATGCGATGAAACTGGTCGCCCAGCTGTCGTGAGAGAAGACAGATCAGGCACTCCGCATGGCACATCTTTCAAGGCTCCCGGCCGAGTTGCTGGTCATGATAATTGGATATCTTGGCCCTGCGTTCTTCAAGTCTGATATCCGCTGTCTGACGCTCTTCAAGGGCTGGTACCCCATTGCTCTCAGCGAACTCCTAGAGAGCATCGAAATCCCAGCCGCGAACCTCTACAAGCTGCTCCTCCCGTCAGATGCAAAGAATAGGAGCATAGAGCTTCTGCAGCAGCATGCGAAAAAACTACACTTCAGGTTTGGTGGGGTCTATCAAATGCATCATCGCTTCCAGTCGGAGGAGGATTCCAAGGAAGCATTAATTCCCCTCCAACAGTGGGCGAGGTACTTGCGAGATCGATATCGTGATGTGCCCTCTATTCTCAACGGCTGCGGTCGTTTGCAAAGCCTGTCTTTCACAGTACACGAAGATACGTATCAGCAACGGGACCCAGATGACGCCGCTGGTGACTATATCAGGACGACAAAGGTGGCCGAAGATTACATTCTCTCACCCACTATCCGAGACATCCTATCGATCGCTTATACCCACAAGTTAACCGCCCTGGAGCTCGATCTACACGGCAGTGCGTGTATCATGCCCTCTAAAACGGAGGACTCGTCCGCTTCCTCTAAGGCGTTTCTCCATCTATGCCCTGGAATATCCCGGCTTCTCTCGAGCCCACACCTGCGTCGCCTTGTTTTATGCATTGATCCAATATGTCCTGTAGCCCTGGAGCTACATCCAGAAACCACTCAAATCAGTCTTCAGGAGCTTATCGTCTGCATCACACCCCTAGCTGGTCTGCATTCTATGGCATGCTACACAGTCTCCCGGACCGCCAGAGCCGCTGTAATAGAGGACCAGGCAAGACATATCCTTACTCGCATGACGCGGCCAAAGGTCGTCAGGGTGATATCGCATGATGGACCGAAGTCGCAAGATATAGAGGGAGTGTATTGTCTGCGGATATTCGATATTATCACTGAAAAGTGGGATACTGATTTTGTACTCACCACTGAGGACAATATTAGCAGCCCCCTCGATGGGAAATACATGTACATTGGTATATGAATGACTTTACAGGGCCACTCAGACACGCCGACATCCATGGTAGTCCCGTTAATCAATTTGAACAGTTGACACATCCGCTTTTCTTGCCTTTACTCCCTGATGATTCATTATAGGAGAGCTTTTTAGATGAGCTTTAGAATAGATACCTACTAAAATAGAGACACCAAGTAGTTTTCCTGAGCAGGAGTCTCAGTACTGCAATACCCTGGTTTCGTAATACCCTTCTGGTGTTGCTAGACTAGCTTCAACAAAGAACCAAGGCGCGCTGTAGAGAGTGAGAAAGGGGGGATTGATTGCTTTGAAGGTTTGATATCAGAAGCCCATTAAACTCTTCACGTGATCACGCGGAAGGAACGCGACTTCTTCAAACACGAAAAGTCCAACAACGTCGTGAAAGTCATCAACACTCAACATCTGCCTAGCAACCAGATACATTGGAGCAAGTGTCTTTGTTTGAAGGGCATTTATGTCTGGGCAGTCCTTCTGACTCAACGGATAGCGTATTGACCTGCTGAATCGTGCGATACCGATGCTATCACCCCACCGACTCTGAAAGCGTGCAGACCGACAAGGGTACAGCAAGCAGACAAGCGATACTTCCTGGGCGGATTACCTTGATATCCATCATGCCGGAAGTTATCGACCTCCTTTCATCCTCTCCCGAGATTTCTGCAAAACCTTCTCCGCCTCAGCCTACTTCTCGAAAGACCTCATTGACCGTCCCTGCTCTAGCAAACACCATTTCAAGCGATGACTTTGACTTTCCACTCCCAATAGTCGATAAACCATCGAAGAGGCCAAGGCTTTCCCCAGCGCCCGTGGAGAGGGGTAACCAACATACTAGAACTAAAGATCCATTACTCACCTATTTCTCCGACGACGATTCGTTCTTCCTTCCCTCGAATGACCGGGAGCAAAATGCGACTACCCAAAAGACCCATACTTGGATGGAGGTGTCAGATCCTATAACATTTACATCCTCAGCGCCCGAACCGGCAGCCAGTCTTGTGACGAAGAGACGTTCAACCAAGAAGACGTCCACAATTCTACTCGAAGATGATATCGACGATTTTGATGCCCCTTTACTTTCCGATCCTTTCGATAAGTTTCTAAATTCCGATAAACCTGATACAGGGTTGTCGGACCGAACGATGCAACTCCTTGCACGTATCAACGAGCGCGAAGCCGACGCTGCAAAGTCACAAAAGAAGCCTACCCGTCGGACAACCCCAGACACTACTTTACCCGGAGGGAAACCGCGGCCAGGAAGACCAAGAACATCCGCTAAATCCGATGAAGACTCTTTAGATGAACCCACAAAGAAGCCCAAGCGGCCTGGTAAGCTGTCCGAAGCCGAGAAAGAAGCACGCGCGCGGGAAAGAGAAGCAGCAAAAGCACGACGAGAGGAAGAACGGGAAGTTGAAAGGGAACGGAAACGGAAGTTGAAGGAAGAGAAAGCCAAAGAGAAGCAAGTGGCCGCTGATATCGCAGAAGTCAACAAAGTGAAATTGGATAAGAAGACCTCCACCCCAGAGATGATTGTTGATATGTCAACTTCTTTCGAGGGCACCAGCGTCGGAACTCAGGTTGGTGAATATATGAAACACCTTGGTGTCGAAAAAACGTTCTTTGGAAGTCGGATACCGAATATCGTTAAGTGGCGACGGAAGGTTACTGCAAATCTCAATGAGGAGGCCGGACGCTGGGAGCCCTGTCCACTTGAGATCAGACCGGAAGGGCACGTTCTTTGCTTACTTCCTGCACAGGAGTTTGTGGATATGGTAACCGGCGATGGGGCTTCCGATGAGAGCACCGCTCTTGAAAACCACGTACTGAAAATCCAGGGAAGTTATCCCGGCTGCAAGAGGATCTACCTCATTGAAGGCCTCACGGCATGGATGAGGAAGAATAAAAATTCGAGGAATAGATCTTACCAAGCTGCCGTTAAGCGGCAGATGGAGCAAGACAACGCTGCAGAGAACCCATCAAGCAGCCAGCCCACAGGGCGGAAAAGGACTACCAAAAAACCCGACGCCCTCCCACCGATCGATGATGACATCGTTGAAGATGCCCTCCTCCAACTCCAAGTCACTCACGCCTGCCTAATCCACCACACCGCTGCCCCAGCGGAATCAGCGGAGTGGATCAAGAATTTCACCGAACACGTCTCCACGGTCCCATACCGTAAGGAACAGATGAACTTCAATGACGCTGCATTCTGCATGGAAGTTGGACAGGTGAAATCGGGCGAAGACAACGCGGATACATTTGTCAAGATGTTGCAAGAAGTCCATCGTCTCACCGCACCGGTGGCGTACGGAATTGCGGCACATTACCCCACCGTCACGGCACTCCTGAATGGGATGAAAAGCAAAGGGCCGCTGATGCTCGAGGATGTCAAGGTATCGTTTCGCCCCCAGTAGACCACACACTCCCTTCCCTGTGGGATTACTCTTCCAAATCCACCCAATGGAGCTATAACGGCTAACTACTTTTCTGAATCATCTTGATTTCCTTTCCTAACAAATAACAGAAATCAGCAAATCGAAACGGTGCCCTCACGGAATCAAGAATCGGCCCTTCTCTTAGTAAACGGCTCTATAAGGTGTTCATGGGATTGGATGCGTCTTCAACGGAGATCTGATCGATCCGGTCGTCGGGATGAACTCCATATTTCCCTAATAACTTCAGCATTAGCCTTGTTTTGATACCCAAGCAGACAGACGCATATGTAAATGACTTTTTTGAAATCACGCCCAGGACGCGCATTGCTATAGATATTCAGACAGGTAGAGCTAGAGACTGGGTATATCTATCGATGTTTAGCAATAGTGCATGAGGAAGTAACAGAAGACGGAAATTGAAATCCAATTCTAGGGATAATATGAAGTAGTGTAGATATCAAGGGAGATAACAATTTCTAGGCATAGCCGAAACTTGCCCGTGCAGGTAAGCAGGATGCATGTAATACGCTCTGAACGCCATGAAAAAGGGTAATGACCAATGAGTACTGGAAACTCCCGAAAAGAACGGATGCTGAATGCAGGTATCATGATATCCCCGAAAAGGCACAAAATCATCTCAACTCCAATATAAGGAGATGGGCGGGAAGGCACGCAATGCAATATCACACAATGCAAACCAAGAAGAGCCAAAAAAAAACGGAAACGGGATATGTTAATACCCTCAAACAACAATCCCCCTCTTCCTCCACCCCCTCCACGCAAGTCCCCAAATCACAATCGCCGCCCAAACACTAACCGTACACCCCAAAGACCAATACCCATAACACTCCCACCCAAAGCACTGCCCCTCAGCATCCTCCCCAAACTGCCTATCCACAGCCCCCTGGTACGTAGCCGAGTACACGAGGCCCCAGACTGCAGCCCCCGCGGCGGGGAACATAGCGACAACGCCCCAATTTGTTCCGAAGTTTTCGACGCCCCAGACTACGGAGATGATGATGGGGGTTAGGGAGAAAGCGGAGCCGTAGCCGAAGCCCACGAGAGCGGTGGAGAGGTGGAAGAGTTTTGGTTCTTCTTGGGGGAGGTTAGAGGCTAGGAGGAGGAAGCCGAGGGAGAGGATTAGGGCGGATGGGAGGTAGAAGTAGAGGCGGGAGAAGGTTATGCGGGGTTTCTTGGTGGCAGTGTGGTGGGAGGTTGGGTCTTCGGGGTTGGGTTGGCGATAGGAGTGGTGGTCTTTTGTTGGGGCGAAGAAGTCGGATAGGGAACCTGTGAGGAGGCGCGCTATGGTTGAGGTGATAGCGATGGTGGAGACATGCGTGGAAGGTAGGCCAGCCGGAGGAGGAGCGTGAGATGGGTAGGAAGGAGGTGTCAACGTTCCGATCACAGTTCCGAGCTATGTAGGTTAGTGTAAAGAACGCAGCGAAAATGAGGGGAGTAGGGGTTGTACATACGTTGTTGATATACGCCTCTCCCGGTCCCGTAACCAAAAAGAAGCCAACAGCAAGCCACCACATAGTGTGATCCTTCAAGAAAAGCCTCGTTTCCTGGTTAAGCAGCCAGTTCTTCTTCCTCCTCTCCTCCTCTTCCCTCTGCTTCTCCAATTCCCGTTCTTCGTCAGATAGTGACAACGCGTCTTCATCCCCACTATCCCCATCCCCATCCGCCCCAAACGTCCCATACGCATTCCGAACCTCCTCCCTAGACCGAAAGAATTGACTCTCATCCAGAATCCCGCTCCTCTCCAACTCCTCCACCGCTTCATCAATCAACTCATCCTCCCCTACAATCCTCAGCCCAACCGTACCCCCAATGCCAACAACAAGGAGCAATATCCCCAGGAATAAAAAGTACCTAAAGACGTCAACATCCCCTCTCTCCCCATTGGGCCCCTTCTCATAGAGCAGGTACGTCCCAACCTGACTCTGCCACATCCCACTCAAGCCAAACGCCGCGATCGGGATAGCAAGCATAATCCCCTTATACTTCCCCCTCCCGAAGTTCTTCGCGCAAGTAGTCACGCCAGCAAGGTACATGGAGGCCGTCCCAGCGCCAACCCCTGCAAACGCAAGAATCATAACCCAAAACGGCCACCCGTCACCTCCAGCATCAGCGGGTGGGCCACTCTTATACACGAACGCTGCAAGAAGGTATCCAAGCCCAAATAGCACACCAGACATCAAAGATATCGGCGCGGGATTATATCTATCGCAAAGATATCCAAAAAGCGGAACGGGGAGATACATCCCCAACTCAGCGGTGATAGCCACGGAATTCACCCGAAGCTGGGTATAATGTAGCCGCGAAAGAAGTAGAGGGCCGTAAAGCGAAAACGCAGTAATACTCCCCGCGCAGAGACTATATCATCCACGCCTGTCAGTCCAGCCCAATCCCTATTATTACTGAAGGACAAGAAAGCAAGGTAAACAAACCAACTCATAACCCCCCAAATAAAACTACACGTCCTCACCACATTCATTCTCACCTTCCTCCGATCCCGCTCCCTTATCTCATCCACAACCTCACTCAGTAGACTCCCTCCTCCCCTCTCGTTATCACCACCCTCACCATCACAATCGCTATCATCAAGGAACCCCAGCCTCGTCGACCGTCCACTTGATCCCTCCCCACGATGTAGAAGCGGTCGATTCGCGTCAAAGTCCCGTTTATCGACGTTCCCGGAGGTTGTGTGGGGACTGTGTCGTCGACTGGCGGTGGAAGAGGCGCCGATCAAGCCATCCTGGTCATGTTTCCAGCTTGCTCTTTTGCCTTTGCTTCCCATCTTTGGAGCGCGCTGGATTTCTCGTTATATCAAGCGAGGAAGCTGGAGACTGGGTAGGCGAGTACTCGGAGTATCTGGGGGATCGAAGGACTTGATATATCGAGGTTTCGGTTATAAATCCATCGTCTTCTTCAATGGTTCGGAGCTTGTCGGTTGGTTCCGATGTATGAGGGGAAGGCGAGAAAAGGGGGCCGGTTACTCCGTTCTAAGAGGTAAGAACGAGGTGTATATAAGATAAGCCTGCAATACAACCAAGCAGTACCAAAAAGACGAAGAACGGGTAGTAAAAATGAAAGAGAAGAGGAGATGAAGTCGACGTTGGGGATTGTTGGAGATGTTGTTAGTCAACAGCTGATGAACCCCAAAAGTGAAGCTGATGCGCTTATCTTATCAGTAAAGACCATGTGACCCAGTCTGGTCATGTGATCTGATATCATCACGATCTGGAGAAAAGGGGCAGGAGAGACGGAGACACGATAATAGCTATGAAGGCTTGCGCATTTTGGTATATGTATATACTCCGTACACATCAAAGACTAAACCGATACAATAAGTGGAGAGAAAAAGAAGAAGAAGTCCGTTTCAAGGGAATCACATCATGACATGAAAGAGCAAAGTCAGCCCGTAGGCAAGAAGAGATGACAGAAACAAAGCAAACGTACAAAATGCAACAAGAAAGAAAATAAAAACAGACATCATAAACGCTGGGAGTGTATCATAAACAGTCTTATTTTCCCATCCCATACTTGCCCGAAACTCCATGCCAATCAGACAGAAAAAAGTAGACACAACCCGGACAAAGAAGACTGATAAAAAAAGAAGCTAGAAAGCAGCTGCAACAATCATCTGCCAGTGCATCTAACTCCACTCCGCAAGGCGCCGATTTTCTGTAAACCAGCCGCCTGTAAAAGAAACCTTTATGCGAGATAAAACCCGAAAATGTGGGGAAAACAGCAGGAGAAACAAATGGATATGGTAGAAAAGGGAAGAAGAAGGGGCAAATTAAAACAGATATAAAAAAAAAAAAAGCTGAAGGAGTATCTCAAACGCCATTCCGAGCAAGTGGAGCATGGGTAAGGGAAAAGATGATAGAAACGAAGAAAGAAAACATGAACGAACCCACCACGATGCTCAAGGGGAGAATGAAGTAAGCCTACATACTAACTTCTCCAGGGTCACTTTCCATAACCCCTTCTTCCCAAGAAACATTGGTAACGTTATCCATCCCCGAAGTGCGAGGCCCCAAAGCTGTTGCTTCGCCTTCACCTCTCTCAACATAGTCCTCCTTGCTGACTTCCTTGAGGATACGTTGCAGGTACATTCTCAGCGTTCGTAGGCCACGAAGGTACCCCCGATCAACATCTTGCGGGTGATGAGGGGGGCACCGTGCGTTAGCAGGAAGATCATCCTCGCCAGTGACACAGTTTGCAAAATCAACAATCTTGATCTTCAATCCTGAGTTGTCGTGACCTTCCTGAGCTGGGTTTTGCTGATTGGACTCCTTCTGATCGGTATTGGGATCTCCAGTATCCTCGCTAAGCTTCTTCTCGGCACCAGCTGGTTGAGGAGTCTTCTCTCCATCATATAGAATGAGGAGACTACTAGCATAGAATCTGTAGCCGGGTAATCGACGGATCATACCCTCCAGCGTCCCCAACTTATCAAGGATACCAGGAATCTTCTTCGTCACACTGGTATAGTTCACCCCATCATACAAGAATCTAGTAAGAGCACTCTGGAACTCCCTCCCGGCTTTCAAGTCGCGGCCGAAATATTTATCCTCAAAGAGATATTCCTGTTTCTTGACGTTCCAAGCTTGCATACCGCACAATCGAACACCAAGCTGCTGCGACGTTGTGGTTTGACATTTTCGTCGTTGAGATTTCTTCTTTTTCTCATCTGCCTCGATGCCGTATTGTCGTGTGCCCATCTTCAAGTCAAGAACACAAGGCTTGTTCATTCCCGCAGTGAGATCCTCGAGAAGCAAGAAAAATTGAACACGCTCGTCTCGCGTTGTCTGTGCTTCTTTAGGATTGATCGGAAGGCGAACCGTTTGATTATCGACCGTCTGAAGAGTAACTGGTACACCATGATGCATCGCTCCAACCGACTCTGTTCCCACAGTAATCATCTTAGTTGCTCCATTCTCTTCATTCTGTGCAGTCGTGGAAGTTGGAATAGCCGCAGACTCAGGCTTATCGGACTCCATGGGGAAAATCTCTTCCTCCTTGTCGCCGCGGTAACCATCGTCGTCGAAGAACATCAGTTCCCCTCGTTCATCGTTGCTTAGACTTCGTCTGCGGCGTTCTAGCCCGCTTCCGGAATGACGTCGTCTAGGGAGACGGGCACTAGACATGGAACTTGCGCGCGGTTGAGTGTCTAATGTCTCCGCTTTCTCTAGTCTATCCATATCCCCGTCCATTATAGTAGACGCAGAACAAGCTAGACTAGATGCCTCTCCATCTTCAACGCTAATAGTAGGGCAATTAAGAGAATTCGATCTGTCAGTGTCTGAGATACGATGATGACCGGACGGTTGATCTGACATGTGGCTTTTTCTACGAGAGCTCTCATGGCGGATTCTATGAAGTGGTGTATGGCCGCGGGCATGGCGACGATGGTGATGAATGGCTGGGGGCGCAAACACTTCTCTCAAGACCTGTTCTTGAAGTTTTGTATTAACCGTGGTTGCACCCCAGCTTACCGCATGTCTAGTAAGGGTAGGAGGTGCACGTCCACCCCCATTAACTCGAGAGCGATTATTTTCTCGACAAGAGTTCTTTGACCCGGAGGCCGCACCATCCGCTGTTCTCGGTCTCTGGGAAGAACTGAAGAGATCTAGCGGGATAATGTGCCGGTTGTTCTCCAGTATGACCTTTGGTATTACTCCCGTAACTTGAGACTGACTAAAGATTCTTGGGGCATCGTTCGAGGTTGGAACTTGCAAGGGCTGAGTGACGGCTCCATTTTGACCATTTGTGGAATCATGAGCAACCCCATTCTGGGATGGTGGAGTTTGATGATTATCTTGGGTCCTTTCCTTAGGTTTCTTTGGACCTTTGGAAAACGTAACATTAAGGACACCAATATATCTACAAATTTCAAAGCATCAATGTTAGTCGTAATGTTTAAGATGACAACGGTCATAATAGAGTAATTCAAGGCTAAAATAACGTCGTACACAGCAGCAGGGCAACTTGTCACTAACCTTGGTAAAAACATTAACATATCTGGATGTCTACGTTCAATCCTCTCGTAAAATTCATTCTCACGATTGTTCAGCTGTTTACAGACTGCTCGCCGCGAGAAACGGAATACTGTGGTATGCCCACCAACTTGGTGCCGGTACGGCTTCAACTCCACAGCCCCGACGGGAGCGGGTACTTGCTGTTGCTGAGGGTATTTTCCGTGCGTGGGGGCATAATCGTTTCGTGGGGTGGGAGTTAAGGTGTCAACGTCATCAGTCAGACTCGATTCCTCGTCTCGACCATGTAGGCTCTCGTCGACCGATTCAGCTTCTGATTCTGTTGCCGATTCCATACCATTTTCGGAAGCCGTGGGCAAAGTCTGCTCGCTCGTGTCGCTCAGTGGTCTCTGGGATTGCACGATGTCTCCATGTAATATCCGGCTGTCATCATCTGAGAGCAAAGAAATATCGACATGGTTAGGACGATCTACCTCGGGAATGATATGTTGCTTTGCTGACGGGCGAGGAGTAGATGGGCCATGTGCTTGGGGCGTTTCGATGGACTGATCAGTCTGGTCCTCATCCAAAGAGTGGAATCGATCAGGATCCTCAGAGACGGTCCTTTGATGGGGAAAATATGTAGCAGAGGAAATACGTTCCTTGTCATCGTCATCCTCTTCGAGATCCACAGATTGATCTCTTGATCTTTTATCTTGGGAAATGTCGGAATCTGACGAGGCTCCAGTAGGATACATAGAGGCTTCGCTGAAGAAGACGGCATCCTTCCGCTCGGAAATTTGAGCGGGTATCCCTCTTGGTGCACTGGTCGTGGCCGAGGTCAAGGTGTGATGGTTACGGATATCTTCCAGTAGCCGAAGAGGAAGCACATTTCGCGGTGGGAGGGTCGAGGCGTTATTGTCGAGGCAGGCTTCGTTTCCCTGCTCTTCAATGGCGATTACACCATTGTCTTGTCGGTTTTTTGAACGCTGAGGTATAGCTACACCTGCTTCAGGCTCATGGGCCACACCCGCACCGTTTGTTCCAGACGAAGAATGACCCAATGGCTCTGGACGACGGGCTGGGGAGACACCTTCGGTACCCGAAGGGTGATCAGAAGCCACACCGTCCATGGACGGGAATATTTCTGCTTCTTCGAGCGGTGGTGAACCGTTCAACGAGGAATAGGACGCTTGATCGCGCTGGTTGTTCTCCCGATCCCGATTGAGTCGATCCCTATTCCCTCCACGATCATCTCTCCTCTTCTTCTCGGGCGACGTTGTATTTTCCTTGAACAGACCCAAGTAGTGGCTCGACTTCCGACTCCTGACATGAACGGCAGGCTCTGTGTTTGCCAGACTCGCTTCAATGGATTTCTCGACTCTGGAACCACGACTCTTGCTTGTACCGCGCTCCCTTTTCGTATCCCGCGAGCCTTCCGCTGTAGAGTCTCCAGGGCTGTATTGACGTTGTCCGATTGACATCTTTTGACCCTCCCCATCGGGCGAAATCGTGGTGGAATTGCCCGATTCTAACGGCGAGGATGCGTCGTTGGTGCCGGATAGTGTGAATGCACGGTTCCGAGAGAGGTTTCCAGAGGTTTCACGGTTATCAATCGGTCCGTCTCGAGGTACCTTGCGGGCAGGACCTGGGGTATGCCGTAAGTGTGATTGTGATTGCGATTGGGAGTAGGATCTTGTGAGAGGGTCTGGTCGGTTGGCCGCGAGGTTGGTATCCGCCCAACTCTCCCGTCTCACCATCCCCTCCGCACGCTGCGAAGGGGTCGACGGCAGATGGGACAGATGGAGCATGGAGGCGCGCGGAGTGGTCGGGTCGGAGGAGTAGAGGTGGGAATTGTTTGGGGTTGCGAGAGAGCGAGGAAGCTCCATCAACGGAGCATCAGGGGAATGGGAACTGGTCTTGGAATTGGCATCTTGAAGAGGGGGAATCAAGCCGTGTTTCCCATCTACACCTTCATCTGTCACAGGAGGAATCCGCGGAGTAGTACTCACATCGCTGTCTGAAGGCAGGTAGTGGGTGGCGAAAATACTCTCTCGTTCTGACAGCAGCGGACTCTGGGCTCGGTGGAAAGTGGCTGAACGACGGACCAGTTCGACGGGCGAGCTGATCGGCTTGTTTATGGTTGAAAGAGAAGGACGGCGTGGGGTCTGGTCGCATTCATGGTGAGAGAGGGCGTGGGGTGTAGATGGAGGAGATGGGGGATCCGAGGACGGGTGGACATGACTGGATTCTTTATCCTGCGCCTGGTTACGGTCATGATCGCTCGATCGTGTCACTGGCGGACCAGGAGCGGTCTTATCGGTAGCGGAAGGGAGGCTTGACATGGAGAGGACATTGGTCAAGCCGGGGGTGGAACAGGGTGTCTCTGAAGCTATCTTGGATACGTTTGTTTTGCTTTTTTTTCTAGAGAAGAGAAGATGCGATGTTAATTGTTTGATAGTTTCTTTTTGCCAGCAGCAGATACGATTGATGAAGAGGAGGAAGAGAGAGAAATAAGGGTGGTGAAGGAGTCGAAGGGAGGACAAGAAGGTGAGGAGAAAGATGGAGGAGATGGAGGACAAAGATAAGAGAGAGGAACGGGTTCACCCAAAAAAGGGCGGAAAAAAAGAAAGAGGGAAGAAAAGTACCAGTTAATCCTTCTCTGCGTGTTCTCTCTATGAAATTGTTATTATTTCTCTATTTAACTAATTCCGTCTGCTTCTTCCGTCCACACCTTTGGCTTGTGTGCATCAAGAGAGGGAAGAATGTTTGGATAGCAAGCGATGGAAGAAGAAGACGATGATGGTGAGTCTGTAATTTTGTGTGTAAAGGAAGAAGGGGGTTGTTGGGTCACGTTTGATGGCGGAATGATTTAATAGGTCACTCATGGGTACACTGTGGGTATGCGATAAGGCGGAAAGATACCTCCTAGTAACATCGAGAAACCATCACCCTTTTCTTCAACCACGTTTCTCTCTAACTTTGAGGGAAGGACGGTTATCCCTTCTTCTTCAATTCTATGGCTCTGTGTAGCATATCTAAGAACGAGTCTATACAAAATGTCAATGGCAGAATATCTCCCTCTCTGTCCTACATCCCTATCTCTCCTTGGCGATTACAATCGATACACGATGTTTCTTCTTCCTTACGATCGGCTGATTTATTCCCTGAGAGACGATGACGTCGTGTGCATGAAAGTGAAAGATTCCTGTTTCCTCCTGCGATACGAACGAACACCCGATCGAATAGCCATCGACAACAGCAGCGAGGATGAGGACGAAAAGCCTCACCGATATCACGGATATTGCTCTGTCAGAGATATATCAGAAGCGACATCGAATATAAATACCTGACCGACCACCCGACCCGGCCTGCCAGCGAGTCAATCGCGGTTGTTTCCCACTCATCCAGATCCATGACTTCGCCCAACCACCACCAATAAACAAACATCGATCTCTCAACCCTCAACATTATTCGTCCCTTCGGCTGGAACTCCAGACTTTCCTGGTCCTTGCTGTCAACGCTGGTCTGTGCATCGGGCTTCCGGATCGTCTGTACCTTGACAAGCTCCAAACCACCAATCATCCGGCAACGTGCCCCTTATCCGTCGTTCCTGCTGGTCGATTATCCCGACGTTTCAGACGGACGATCATATATAAAACATCCTGTCCTCATCACCGCCTCACTCATCGTGCGCTCGTCGTGGAAAAAAGAGGGAAAGAGGAGAGACAAAGAGGCTCAACATTCTGATCTGTCCCGGTCGGTCAGCCACTTTTGATTTGATCTCTCGAGGAAAAGAGGGATAATACCCACAACCCAGGGTACACGTTCAAGAAAGGAAGGTCGCCGGTATGAGATGAGTTTGACGACGTGGCACAGAAAACCACCCTCTCGGTCTCCCTGACTAATGTCGTTGCTTTGCTCCTCTTGGGTCTTGTCTTTTTCTTACTCCAGACTGTTGTTCTCCGGATCCGGGGGAGGATCCAAGAAATGGCAGCAGGGGTCAACATCACGTGTTGATAAGTTGCACGTTCACGCTTCCTCAGTCTCTACTACTACTAAATGCCCAGCTGTGCCAGTAATCTGAGAAGCATACCTCGCTGTCATTATTGAAATTGGACTGGAATCTTCAGGAAATGCATCAAAAGTTGACCAGGTAGCAAAGACGTCGACAACCCCATCTACCCCCATCTACCCCCATCTACCCCCATCCCTGCATCCGGACAAACAAAGGAAAGAAGCTTCCTTCCCACTAGCCCCATTTGATCTAAAGTGGGTCCTTTCTCTTATCTCTTATCAGCTACGATACCATCTGCTCTCAGAACTCATACTTGTATATCCTTGATATCAATGATATGATCTATAGGCACTCTATCGTTACAGCCGTAGATACTAGCTATCTACTTTCTCTCCGTACATTATTCTTTTTTCTCACAAAAGATGCGAAAAATCCCTCGCAACGTTCTCACACAAGATCACAGATCAAAACGACACCTAGAAGCCCATATATCCGATAGTAGGATATCAGGTCGTCCTTCGGTATGAAATGGCCAATAGGGAGAGACAGAATGAAACCATTGACGATTTTATAGCCCGACTCACCGCACAGTTTGAGCTCGTTCAAATTGCTGGAATTGCCATGTCCCACGTAGTGCTGTTAGCTCTCAGCTTCGACACTGGTTATAGAAGATCCTTTGGGTTAGCTGCTGAACACTTGAGTCGCGCTTTCCATCTCTCGTCGTTGTTATGTCCAGGCTCAGCTTGCTGATCGTGAAAAGTTTAATGAGGCTTCTTTTCAAATCTCTCTCGACGCTATCTCTAGGTTTGCTGAGTCGATCAGCTTGTCTTCGACAAGCGTCTTCGTCTGTGTGTTGTGTTCTTAACTTTAGAAACAATTCTTTGACAGCTTCACTCTTCTCTCACTCGATCTTCGTTTCACTCTCTTTTTTGAAATCTCTTAGTGAGATTTGTCGACGTATCTCGTTCCTTCTCTGCAACGTCTGCGATACCTCTGTAGCTTGGGCCCAGTAACTTGATGTCATGTGAGCAGCTGAAAGGGAAATCTCGGGAGTTCTTGACAAGCACTCACTCGACGCTGGAACTGCCCCCGCCTTTACTACCCGATCGACGACCCTTCCAGCATATTTCCTCAAACGGGCGAAAAACTTGTATCGTCGGGCCTCTGCTGATACCCTGCCCAGTTCCGCCTCATTTTCAGAACCCCTGGCGAGCGTAAGGACCACCTGAGTCTCCTCGTCTCTCGAAAGATTATATATATCAATTGTCGCTGAGAGCTTTTCCAATCATCTGGTCTAGTTGACTTCTAAGGGTGAACCCCGACACGGTTTCTCTCCCCTGAGGATTATGTACGACTCGAAGACAGAACCAAGAATCTTGACCATCTGGTGTCTTGAGTGAAACAAAAAATGGTTTCGAACTTCAAAGTACGACTTCGTTCTTAACTTAATGGAATCTCTCCTCTGTTGTTTTGAACCAGGCTCGGAAATTGATAGAAGCTGGATTTTCAGAAATAGAGATGTCTTCTCTGATTTTGTTGGCCATTTTGGGCGATGGACGGATGAATCTATCTATTTCCAAGAGGAAGGAAGGTACTGGGGAGCGACGTCGAACCCGTACATTGGTAGAGTGGTTGTCGGAAGTAGTCGAAGCCTTCAAAAGAGAGTTGAGTGTTAATTTCCATGGTTATATATAAGAGAAGCTTGACTGACCTGAAAACTTCTGTCTTTCGATATTTGTTGCCTCCCTGGCTTGGGCCGTGTTGTAGAGATGTTGTGATCGTAAATGCTTGGATAGACCGCCCAGCAGTACCGTTGTCAGGCATCCCTCTACAATGCATGCCACCCTGTGCTCCGCAGGATTTGGAATACTGGGGAAGTGATAAAGCCCTGCCTCTATTTCCATTAGCGCAGATAGGAAGTAAGGTCAGCCTTGTCCTTATCATTCTGAGCAACTGCTTCTTTTTCCTTTGGATCTTGGTGATACATCATCTCTTTTTAGTATAAGTTGTTTGGCAGGCAAAATGAGGAAGAAATCAACTTGACGGCTTGTAGAAAATTTCTCTACGTCGATCGTGGAAGAGAGGAGAACTTCGACGCAGGGGTGTCGGCGTCTCCAGGTACGGGATACCTATCGTGTGCACGTCGTTAGAGACCCGAGCAGAGGTTTGTTCTCACCCCGCCGTCCTCAGCGCCTGTGAGCAACACAGAGTTTCGATCACCGACGATATATATACATGGATATATGGATTTAGGTTCAATGGAAGAATGAGGTTGGAGAAGTTTGGGGGAGGAGGTTGTATTTAAGAAAGAAACCTGCCTGCCATTCACTGCCGATTAGTGAATGATTTGCTTCAGCAGTAGCGATCTGTATCTATATATGGAAGCTCTTGTAAAAATGAATACTAGCATTCACTATCCGCCTCTTAATTCGATAGAAGGCAGGAATGTATGAGTCAAAATGCACCTGCCTAATTAGTAGGCATGAGGGACTCGTCCCGAATAGGAAAGGGCGGTCAAACGAGCAACAGCAGCACCCGCGAGGAGCCACATGCAGCGCTTCTGGGGATATAATAAAGAGCCAATCCATTCAGGAGGAATGGGGGGCTTTAAGACATGTAGATCGTTCGTGGGCAATACCTCAGCCCATTCACAGAGATATCCCCGAGTCGAAGCTATCTGCTTAGCATCTCACACGAGAACTGTTTCATCGTATGGAGATATGACCATGAAGGTTGGATTGAGAGATTGTTGCCCCGAAGATATTTATATGACATATCGCACCGTACCTATTCACTTATTTTTCAATATAAAAATCCCCCCAACTGCCCCCACACCCCCAAAACCTTGACCCCCTTTCTCCCCCCACGATCTTACCAACCTTCGACCCAATGATAGATTAAGATTAAATTTAAGCTCCCGAGTCCACTGTAACTCGGCTACGTTATTCGCTGGCCGAATACCCCGAAGCGGTTTGTTATTGGACGGTCGGCGGGGGCCCTGGGGGAGGGTGAGCTCAGATGTTTATGTGCAAAAATATATATCTTCCATACTGGAAAGGGGCCTGATTCTATCTTCGATATTTAATTAGCCATCTATCTCAGGTCAAACAAAACAACACACTGCCAATCCAAAGACACGAAGGTATCAGCTTGTCAAAAGGATTCAATTAGACACGGGGTGACGAAGTAGAATGAGCTAATTGAAGAAAGAATGCTGCACCACCAACATAACGACAGACCCAACCTATGCAAGAAGAGAAAGAAAAAACAGGAGCCCCAAATGTACACTTCTCACAGACACCATTAAACTCCCGCTCATAGTACAGTTCCCAACCCAAAAGAGAGACATGAAAATCCTAAGCGCCAATCTCGAGTAAAAACCAATCTACCACGCATACTCATGCCATCAAAGCTCCTCTTCCTCCTCATTCACCCCCTTCTTTCTAAAAATCTGAAGCTCCTTCAACCTCTTCAACACCATATCATTGTTATCCTCACCCCCATCCCCACCCTCACAAATCAATGGAAGTCCATCTAGGAGCTTCACCCTCCCCGCCGTAGCGGACGAGATCATCAACTCCACGACTCTCCGTCGAAGTTTCGTACTTTCATCCAAATGGGCAATGTATTTCTTATCAGCCTCCACGTCCGCGGCTGGGAGGGTGTAAGGGTCATCGATTTCATCTCCATCGAGTCCGTTCTCGGGACGTCTTTCAACTTTGCGATTTTCTACACGGTCGACGACACCAGCGCCCTGGTAAGCAATATCTGCGCAATGGCCCATATTGGTGATAGCCAAATGTCCATCTTGCCCCCTCTCGTTGTCTCTGTTATGTCCGATCCTCTTTGGTTGTCGAGGAAGTGTCCTGCCGCTTCCAGAAACGGCAGGTGGGTAAAACCCAACGGTAACAGGGTTTCCCCGTAGATCGATCTTCTTCAAGAATCCAGCATGACCTCCTACACGGTTGAGAACTTGGCAAAGTCTTCGTAGTCTCGCGACTCTGTTTCCAACGAGGGTGAGACGGCTCAATCGTGAGATCCCCAAAAGCTCGCCAACATCCGACAGTGCGTTAAAATTCAAATTCAGTGCTCGGAGGTTAGGGAATTTTGTGCCGAACTGAGCAGGCAGAGCTTGGATCGCGCACGAGGCTAAATCAAAAAGTTGGAGACTGGGAACCGCGGTTGGAGAAGAAAGAGTCCCGGAGGAGAGAGTGTTGGATGAGAGGTAAAGTTTGCGCAAGGAAGTTGCTGACGGGAGATCCACATCTAGTACATGGTCTGGTTGCCGATCTAGCGACGGTGGTGAAGCCTGTTCGCGGACGGATAGAGTATCGAGATGTCGGCACTTCTCCAAACCAGCGAGGGTAGAGAAATGGTTTCTGTCAAGATATAAAAGCTGAAGACTAGGGAATGCACTGAGGTCGAGACTTTCGATATGATTGTCTGACAATTTGAGAGCATGGAGGCCTTGATGAGGTGCTGACAGGTCCAATGTCTGCAGGTCGTTGTCACTGAGATCAAGCCTCTCGAGGGCCCTGAGATGGGGTAAATTCTGAACTGACTTCAACTGATTATCGCTCAGGTCCATGTCGCAAAGTCGGTCCCTAAATTGTACTTCGTTAGTATCTCCCAATTCTGGAAGCGTAGAAACATGAATAAACTCACAACTCGGCTCCTTCAAAGTCAACGGACGACAACATATTCCCCTTAAGCCTGAGACTAAGCAGCCCGTTCAGTCCAAAAACACCATTAATATTCTCAATTTTATTATCATTCGCTTTCAACTCTCTGAGATGAACCAAACTGGAAAATCCATCCAAGTTCTCAAGATCGTTACCCGAGACGTCAATATACTGAAGGTTTGAGAGATGGCCCCACGCTGTCAAGCTCGAAAGGGAGTTGTGTTGGATTCTCAGACTTCGGATACTGGACGGAGCACCGCTGAGCTGGCCGATATCATTGTTCGAAACGTCCAACTCTTCGAGACGAGGGCAAAAGTCGCTTAATCGGTGAAGAGTGATCAACTTCTTAGAACGAAGGTCGAGCTGTCGAACGTGGTCCCAGTATGGCTCATAGGGTTCAACATCGGTGATATGTTTCACGAGCTCTTCCGTAGCCAAGGCAAACGTCCCATGAACCTGGCGCAGAGAAGTAGGATGTGTCCGTTGGGCAATGTAGCTTACTTCGAGTTGCAAGGGCTGATCGACCTGGTTAACTGTGAAGTCGGCGAGGGTGGTGAGATTGAAGCTGTAGCTCGTATCAGGGTCAGGATTTGGAGGGTGGGCAATTGATAACTCGTTTTTCTGGGGCATGGACATGGCAGATTGCTGATCGTCCCGCCGCATGACGCTCAATTCCCGGTGAATGGATTCTTCATTTAGCTCATCTATCCGAGATATAGGCCTTCTGGTAAAGGGGCGGCCATCAAAAGAAGTATGTCGAGGGAGCGTTTTTACGGAGGGATTGTGCGAGTCGTGCGTGGATTGTGCGTCAGAGGTGGAAAATCTGTTATCATACCTCGACCCATAATCCGCGTTTGTTGGCCTGTGCCTATGCTCGGTGATGATGGAGTCATCTTCGTACTCGATTCGTGAAGCTATAGGAGAGGAGAAAGCAATAGTAGCTGCAGGCAGTTTTTCTGTTCCGTCGATCCTTGATGGCGTGGGCGATGGGCTATTTGGTTGCTCATCAACAGTCTCAGGGGCTTGTACTGGATGAGAGCCTGGGGCTGCGTGATGCTTTGCGTCCAAATCCTCGGTTCCCCAAGATGTTGCTCTGGTCTCGGGTTTGGGGCCACTGAAGTTAAAGTGACTGGCCTTGGATTGAACGGAGCTAGTATCGAATGGCAAGGGAGGGTTGCCATCTCTCGTCCGGGGTCGAGAATCTGAAGACTGTGGCCGTGTGGCTGGCCTGTCACCTCCATTAGAATGTCCATCGGCGGGCATCTCCATCTCTCCAGAGATTGCGCCATCACTTGTCCTTCCGCCGAGCTTTCGCGATCTTATCAACTCTTGTAGCTCATCGACACTGAGATCAGGAATATCCTCAAACGGATCGGCTTCGCTGGTGCTCAGTCGCGACTTGCTGCGGGCTCTGGCTGCTTCTTCGTCTGATTGTCCCTTGATCCAGGTATGGTTTGTGCGATCATAGGTCATCCCACCGATCTGCTCCGGGATCAGATGCGAAATCATGTTGGAAGAAATGATCCCCTTGGTTCCAGAGCCATTAGACGACCCTGTGGGGATGGACTTGGTTGATGAACTGCGGGAGGAGCGAGTGTTCATGCTTGTTGTACCCTGGTCTTCTGTTGCACTTCCACCCGTTAATTTCCTTTTACGCTGGCGTGAGATGTTTTCCCGTATACGGATATTTTTTGGACTGCTCTCAACGGCATCTTCCTCGTTCTGGGCCTGATCGGCTTCCTCATCCTGAGCTGGCTTGGGTTTCCGGTCGAGACGGAGTGACATCAATGAAGCACTCATGAGCAAGTCCATATCGTCCTTTTCTTGATATTTCCGAAGATGACTGACGATTCTCGGGTTCTGCTTGGGCTGGACTCTTGCTTTGCGAATGTCAACGCCGTCGCGGCTTGGTGGTCTGGAGAATTCCTCCTGGGACGACTCTTCAACGGAAGAAATGTAATCGCTATTTGTTTGACTTTCTAGTCCAGATTCATCCACGCTTTCCAACGCGCTCTTGGGACGGCCCTTTGCGCGAATTATACTCATTATTTTGGTAGCTTCATCTAAAAAGTCTTGGGTGGTTATCGAACCCTTGCGGACTCCGGTAGCAACATGATTGGGGATGGAGATATCATCGGATATTATCGTCTGCGTATAGTCTGTGTTATTCTTGCCTTCCCGATCGTTAATGGATTGACTTTTTTGGGAGTGAGTCTGAGCCCGAGAAGACCTCTTCCGGCCAGGGGAAGGGGTTCGTGGCCGCTGTTCCTGGGGTAACTTAGAACTATCCGTTGGGGATTGCTTCCTCCCCCTGGCTTTCGAGGCACCGGTTTGCTCCTGACCTGTGACAAAGGAAAGGGCTGCAGTGGATTCAGCGGTTAGATCTAAGTGCTTTTTCTGGGCGGCATTAGGGAGGGCTGCCCGTTGAAGAGTTCTTCGCCGTTTTGGAGTAGAATCCTTAGCTGGAGTATTCAGCATCCGCTTAGCATCAGAAGTATTGATGACGAGGCTGTCTTGATTGTGTGCGTAAGCTCGTTTTTGAACGCCTGTAGTAGGATGCGCTTGACGGTATGCTCGATTCCCTGTTGAAGGGTGCTTTTTACCGGAGACCGTACGGGAGTTGTGCTGGAAATGGCTCCGATCCGCAGCCTTCTTTGGCGTCCCTGAAAATGATGGGAGAGGAGGGAATGAGCTGGAGGCCTCAAATGAGTCCTCAAAGGAATCTCCTGGAAACGGACCTCCATTTGTGGATCCATTGTTCGCTTCGATGTGGTGCTCGTTCTTGAGTTCAGACCTTCCTTCGGTGGCCGTAGACCTCTGTTCCGGATGCGTTTTTGATAAGTGCCGCTGTTTTTCATGAACCTGGGATTCCGTTTTTTGACTTCCTCCTGTTCGTGACTTGGTGGGGGATCGTAGCTCCTCGTCGGAATCGCCGGGCAACGTTTCCTCAAACTGACTCATCCTTCGAAGAAGCTTATTGTTCGTAAAGGTATCATGATTTCCAAAAAGCTTCAAAGGGCTCCCCGAGGATACTTTATCCGGGGCAGAGCTCTGCGTGTTGTGTGAACGAGATCGATGTGGGGTCTGTACAGCCTGTGGCGGAGTTGGAGCAGCAAGGGGAACACCCTCTGACCCCTGGCTATACTCTGGATATGGTTCAAGTGGCGGGGAGCTAGGGATATGAGAATTTGATAGATACGCGGACGAGAGAAATTGGGATGGAACCGACGATGGACTTAGAGCTCGCTTTCGAAACGAGCCTTCGTTTGAAAGTCCGCCTCGCCGTAAATTGACAAATCCGCCGATTGAACCGAGCTCTTGCGTTCCCATCGAAAGGTCTTCGGGTAGCGATTGGCATGTCATCTCAAGGATGTTGTCGTTTGGTATTGACGGATTGTCTTGGTCATCCTGGTCATAGTAGACACCATCATCGCTTGCGCCGGAAGAGTGCTTTCGTTCATCTTTCAATGGCGATTTCTCTAATCTAGCTTCGAGCTGCCAGAGAGCTTCATCTAGTGGCGCATAATCCATCTGAGCGCCTGCAATACTGTTGCGAGTCAAGAAGATGGGGCTGATACCTTCATTCCGCAGTTCTTCTCGACCGCTCACTGTCCGCAACCTGGTGTCATCCTTGGAAAAGCCGGTCAAGTTAAAGTTCGAGGCTGGCGAAGATTTGCGGATTGAATGGGCGGCAGGGGAATATCTGACGGAGCCTCCTGGAGTGGACTTGAGGGAATTGTTTTTGGGACTGTCGGAGACTCGCTCATTCGATTCGCTTGCGTTATTTGCTTGTTTGGAAAGGAGTACTTGGTGCTCAGCCCCGTTTCGCATCGGGAACCCTCGAAGAATGGACTGCGATCCCGTAGGTGGTGGCTTGAAGACGTTCTCCAAACCCAACGGCCCAAACAGGTCACATTGTTCACCCGCAGATATTTCTCCCCGAATAACTCTACGCTTCCATTCTGGTGTGCCATGCCTCACAGAGCCCTTCGTAGGCTTCACTTGCATAGTGCCATTTTCCAGAGAGTCATCTAAGTAACTTGGTGGCTGCGTGTTTGTATTGGATATGGGGATGTTTTCGGCATTGTCGAGGAGTACTGATGATGCTGGAGACTTGCGTGTATGGATGTTTGAGGGAAGGAGATTGGATCGGGTCGCGGCGAGAGGGATGCGGCTCTGATGCTGGATCCCTAGATAGCTTGAGCGTGTCTTTTCCGGCGTGCCATTTGGAAGGGAATTGATAGAAGATCGAGGCTGTGAGACCCAATCCTCTGAGCAGCAGTCAAGCCAGGGCTCGTGGACCATTTCGCCCGTCTCACTGTCGTTTGGTCAAAAAAGCATCTATGGACGGATCCGCGTGTTTGTTGTTAAGTATGGGAAGGGAGCTTCGAAAACGAGTGAGAGGTCGCAGAGGAATAAAAAAACAATTGTAAAAGGTGCGAGACGGATATTGTAATGCCAGTAACAATATCTTTATCCCTAGTAAAAAGGTAGGTTAGCGACAAGAAGGTCCTCTTCTCTTTGATAGATAGAGAGAGGCTTCCAACGGTCTGTGATGATAATGAAGCAAAAGCCAAAAAAGCGCGCTAAGCCCACATCAACAACTTTCCAGAAACAGCAGATCTCGGATCGGAAAAACCTGTGAGTGTCGGACAGGGTTATGTCATCATTTCCCCGTTGGCTAGGCAACAAAACACGCGTTAAGTGGTTTCACGAAGTCATGTGATAGGCAGCTTTGCATGAAAGAAGCAAGAAGAGCAGCAGGCGGGAGCTGTTGTTGAACTACGGATCTTTTGCTATGCGACAAGCTGTCTACCTGAAAATGCTGACCTGAAGCAAATGCTATGGTATCTGCAGTTCTGGGACCGTCTTCGCCGCCTCAAGACGGTCTCATCGCGGCTCCGATAAAGCTGCCCGCACCAACCTCCCTGCACGTCCGTCATGTCTCTGCGCACCAAGAATGCGCCGTTCACGTTCGAACCCGTTTCCCCAGCGCAATCTGAGGTTTATTCAGGGCTGTCATGCTCCGAAGATGAGTTAGATGAGGCTGCTCGCGCATCCAAACGAAGGAGGATCGAACAACGGGCACAAGACTATTTGGACGGCAAACCGCTCTATATAATCTCAGGGTCCTTGAAAGGTCCATTTGGCAAGAACTGGACGAACCCGTGGAAGCGCACGAAACCGCATTCGAACCTCACGCCGACTACCAAAGCACCGGGTCAAGCGAAGCCCAGCCCAGCTATACCAGTGTCAAACGCTGAAACCCACAGAGAGGACTCCAATCCGCAGTCTACTACGAGTCTCAGAGAGAAATCATCAATATCCGAATCACCAGGCCCAAGGAATAAGCGGTCAACATCTGGGAGGAAACCTAAAGGGGTGTTCAGTAGTAGGATCGGAAATTCGCGGGTGAATAGTAGCGGAACCTCAATACCACAATCGTCAAAATCTCGATCCTCGACTAAAGAACGAGATGAATTTACGGCTCAACCACGCAGGTCAAATACTGAAAGTTCAGGGGAAAGCTGGTTGAAAAGAAGACCTCAAAATGACCGCCGGATCGAGCCCCAGAAGTCGCCTTCTCCCACCCCTGCTGGGCGTCACAAAGATGTCACGAGCCTACCAAAACAACGACTGTCGACGATAGAAACTCCTAGAATACCGGATGGGGCAACTATATTACAGACGTCCCCGATATCTTCTGGGTTCACACCGATCAACAAGCGGCAACAAGATTTCGCTCTGGCCAGAACGTTTTCCCCTCCTAAGGAACTGTCCCCGAAAGCCACGGGTTCTAATAATTTGCCAAAAAGTCCGATATCCAACCGTCGTAGAGGTTCAATCCCTAAGAATTCTGCCCTGGGGGGTAAAAATATCCACCGTGATGAAACCAGCCCCCCGAACCCGAAGAAGTCGAACGGCGAAGTCGTAAGTGCCAGGGACAATATACCGGCCAATATTTCTCACCGAGGGGAGAATGATTTCAAGTTCAAGTACCGTCTACTAGCTCCGGCTGTTGGTTCTCGTCATATACCAGAACGTGTGCCACCACAGGAACCTATTCCAGTCAATGGTTCAGCAAACTCCAAGGGCTCAGGGGTGTCATTCTACGATTTCGCCCGCAGTCCCCAAAAAGCATCCTCGGGGAAGCCAGAAAGCTCTGAGACGGTTTCTAGGGGTACAGAGCGGAAGTTTTTGAAGAGAGGAGACGGCGAGCTCTCTAATATCCAGATTACCTCTAATGATGGCTCTGCCATGGCCTCAGATGATTCCGAGGGTTGGGAGACTGACGATGAGACTACTGCAACGGTGGAGTCTTGTCATATAACATCCGCCCAACAACCACCAGATTACGCGAAAATATCCAGGGAGGCCGTTTCCCTGCAATCAACCTGCTTTGCTGAGCTGAAAAGTAACACGATCGAAGGGAATTCGGCGAAAGAAAATGAGGACCTCCAGATTTCTACCCAATGCGCCCTATCTACTGCCCAGAGATCCTTCCAGGATGCTCTAATTACCCCAGATAAAGAAACTCATGCTGAGCCGAACACAGTACTCAAACGCTCGTCAAAGCCTGTGGGATCTAGCGAGAAATCCGGTCCGCCTGGGAAGAAAATCACACCGTTCTGCGCACTGAACTCTTCCGCCCAGGAGACGGACAATGTTGTCTTCGACCATAATACTGCAGTAGAGGAGGCTCTTCCAGTTAATACCCAAGCCCTATTCGACGCCGTGAGTCCCTTCGCGGTTAGTACCGCGAAGAAGGTACGGAACAAAGTCTCGTTCTCTCACAACCAAGATAATACTCCAACCCGCCGGGGTGAAAATGGCCCGGTTCCCGTTTCCAATGGCCGTACGGACTCGGTCCCAGTTCTGGACGAAGCCCAGCCGGTGTCGCCATTCCAGATATCGTCGTTTGGCACAACCGACCCGGCCTCCCAGCCCACTAGACTTCCCTACGACCCAGTCAGAGCATCACTCAACGCAGGCCCAGCAGCATCGACGGAAGCACCGGCAACTGAATCATCACTTCATCCTACAGCCAGCAAATTTCCACTTACAGCAACCACTTCCACGGAAACCAGGCAGGACGGCCAGCACGTTGGAGACTTGGATAACTTCGACCTCAACCAAGCAATCGCCGACGCGGGAACGTTCCTCCAAAGCTGGGATGTTGATCGGGATCTACGAACGTTCAGCGGAAATGTTCCATCTTCCGCTTCGGTGCCGGAGCGACAGCCGGTTTGATGTCTGGATGGCTAGTTTTTGTTCTTTTCTTTTGGTGGCTTTCGTCAGATTAGGCCGGTTTGCATGTAGTTTTTCACTCCTATTCCATCGCATTATAGCGACGTTCAGGTTACATATTTCGGTGTTTTCTCTTTAGCGAGTAGAGCATATTCATGTTAGCGATGATTTGTCTTCGTAGAAACATATAAACTCCACAATTTTCAAAGCTTTTGGGACCCTTCAACTGTGCCTATCTTCTTCAGCGACAAACGAGCTCTCCGCTACCCCATAATCTTCTTCTTAACCAAGCTTTGCTCAGGTCCTGAACCTTATTTCTCTCTCCACGTTTCCGAGCGATTGCAACTTATCCACTTCGCGATACGACCGTGGAACTCACTGTCTACGACGTTATGATTCAATGAACGATCCAGACGAGCGGATTTAATGAGAATAATAAATAATGGAAGTGGAATATTAGCTATCGTAGATGTTGCGCGCCCCACGCCCACAGAAGGGAAAAGTTTAACAATCAACACCTATCCAAGCCTTATCGAGGGTAGCAAGTATCAACTTCCCATCAGGACCTTCGTAAAAGAGTCCAATCAAACCATCATCCAACGCCGTCAAGGTAGAATAACTCATATCGCCGCTCTGAAATACTCTACCAGATGACCAGCTCTTTCCTTCATCACAAGAGTAGCGGATCGTCCCATTAACCCGGTCGGTCTTGCTGTTTGCGTTGGAAAAGAGTAAGACCTTAGCATCTGCTGACCCCTCTGCAGCATCGGGATACATCCTCGTAATTCCAGCGTTATTTCGGGGATCGGGGAGCTGGGGTTCTTCTTTGGGTTCCGAGTACGTTACTCCACCGTCAGTCGATATCGCGACCTTACGGTATCCTGTGGAGCCACTATCTCTTGAATTGAGCATCACCCTACCATCAGATAGCTCGACCACCTTATTCTCGTCCATTCCAGTACCAACTGGCGTACCCATATTCCACGTTACGCCACCATCATCGCTGTAGGCGCTGTAAGCTTGGAATTCAGTCGACCCGTCCGCTTGAATGATAGTTCCGGCATATTGTTGGATCAGCCGCCCGGCATGTTCGCCATATCTCAATTGTATCCCTTCTCCAGACGACGCAAACGTTCCAACCACACCACCGACATTATCCACGCCGTTTTGCGTGGTGCCTACAGGCTTAACAGCCCTCGTGATCAGTGGTGGCTCACCCGGTTCCCCTGACGCAACCGGAGGCAGGTTGGGCTGGTTTTCCGGGTCCGTGGACCAAGTAAGTCCCTTGTCGTGTGAGACCGATACCTCAGCGCTTTGTACATCCAAATCTTTGTCGTCGTTCCCAATCACACTCCCAGCGAATCCTTGGTTCTTCGAGAACACGTGAAAATTAAAGACGATTCCTGTTTCACGGTCGACAATGTAGCTTGGGTCACTGAAGCCGTATTTCTGTACTCCGTCCCCGCCAGGTTGGCCCTTGGCGATATAAGTTACCTCTCCCCAGGTTGCGCCATTATCCGTGCTACGCCGTTGAAGAATTGAGTTCGGCGAGGGAGAATCACTGCCATCTGGGCGTCCGTCGAAGGATGCGAGAACAACGCCATCTCCCAGGTTTGCCAACGCCACGATCCGGTAATAGGGAGTAGGTCCATCATCCCCGTTCTGTGCTAATGTTTGCTCGGAAGAATTTCCTGGATCTGCTGCGGGCAACGCCGCAGTAGCTGGCGCAGAAGAAATAACTCCTAATATGGCACAAAAGCCGAAGACCCTAAGGAGAGTCGGTAGAAGGCGGCCATGGGATAGAGTAATAGACAGAGACATAACGGCTGATTTGGGGGAGAGTACCTTGTACCCAGTACAGAGCCACCAGCCCCGGGTAGATATGAGCATTTTATAATTGTAGAGAGGGTCAACCTCGTTAGCAAACCCCGTGGGGGAACGAACGCAGTTCGCATGTGGGTCAGGGAGCAAAAGACGGGATGGAGTAGCACTCCAGGGTCTGACTGTCCCGTCCTGAAACGTCCCGTGAAATGCTACTATCAATCGAGTCCAGGTTCAATGACGACGTTAACTGACCACACGACCGGTTAACGAGTTCATCGTCGTGTTTCAAAGACAGGAACATCGTGAATGGATCCGATCGGATACATGGGCCTGCTCTGAGATTCCCTCTCTTCATCTCCATTATCCGATCGCAATCGGCACCGTCCGGGTGAGGACCACGTTAGCCACCCCCCGAATTCTCCCAAATGTTCTCTCTTCCCCAGGTTCCCTTGAAGTGCAGAGATGTTGATCGAACTTTGTATATCAATCCCTGGAAACGGAAGACAACCGGGCACCGTCAGGTCACGTGAAACGACTAATATATTACCTAATGACAGGAACCAGCGTTTCCGTCATCGATAGCGATCTACGATGATGGATGGGGAGAGGCAGCACCGCCGATGACCATCTTAACGATTCTTAAGGTTCATGGCGCCTGCAACAGACAATGGCCTTGACTTCGGTGAGCAAAGAATTCATATCTGGTTCCTTGAGCTTAACTAACGTTTATAAAGTGGAAAACGTTCAACTTCTTCGAGGTCTCACAGGTCAAGCTATCGGAGGAGAGCTCCGCAGTCTTCGATGTACTCCGCCATCCCTAAACCCTTCCTTACCAACAGAACTAATACCCCATAGAATGATATAAGCTGTATTACCACCGGCTCCGAAAACCTCTTCCTCGGCAGTTCCGATGGCGTCGTCCGGATACTCTCCCAGGACTTCAAGGTCGTGCGGACCTTCAAAGCATTCGATACCGGGTCCATAACGCACATGAAACAGGTTGAATCTACGTCCTTGCTAGTTACCGTAGCTGAGGATCTTTCGTCGGATCCCGTTCTGAAGGTGTGGGCGTTGGACAAGACGGAAAAGAAGACGGGAGCCCCACGATGTCTGTCGACATTGTCTATCCAAAATGGGCGGAGGCAATTTCCGGTAAGCCCCTTCGCGACCTACTTGTCTGTACGTAGCTAACATAATATCGGGACGATTTAACAGATATCGGCGTTTGTTGCACTTGACGATCTCTCTCAGCTTGCTGTCGGCTTCGCCAATGGCTCTGTAACCGTTATCCGAGGCGACTTAATCCACGACCGTGGCGCGAAACAACGGACCGTTTTTGAATCAGAGGAACCAGTTACAGGGATCGAGGTACAGCAGGGCTCGATAACGACACTCTATATAGCCACCACGTCTCGCATCCTCACTCTCGTCATATCCGGGAGAGGACAAGGTCAACCAGCTCGAACTCTGGAAGATCTGGGTTGTGGGGTGGGATGCATGGCATTTAACAGGAAGACTGGTGACGTGGTTATCGCTCGGGAGGACGCGATATATTCTTATGGCTCTGGTGGGCGAGGCCCAAGCTATGCGTTCGACAGTCCGAAAACCTCCATCAACGTTTTCAGAGAATACGTCGCAGTAGTTTGTCCGCCCCAAAGCGCATCAAAATCCGACACCATCCGCAGCTTTGGAGGGAACCAAGTTGACGATATTTTCAATACGTCGACGTTTACACTTCTTGACACCGACATGAAATTTGTTGCACATTCCGAGTCATTGGTTTCCGGGGTTAAGAAGATATTCATTGAATGGGGAGATCTTTTCCTGGTCACCACTGACCGCAAGGTATGTAAAATTGTCCATTGCTATGTAAATTTACTAACATCTAGGTAGATCTACCGATACCACGAAAAGAGCATACATCAGAAGCTTGAAATATTATATCACCGAAACCTTTACATATTAGCTATCAATCTTGCTCAAAGAGCTGGAGTTGATGCGCTGCAGCAGAACATAATATTCCGCAAATATGGCGATTATCTATATCAAAAGGGAGACTACGACACGGCGATGCAACAATACCTTCGAGCGATTGATAATACAGAACCCTCCCAAGTTATCCGCAAAGTTAGTATATATCGCCCTGAGGCATCCGGCAGGTAGCTAACGTTTAAACAGTTTCTTGACACACAACGAATTCATAATTTGATCGAGTATCTCGAGGAACTACATGATCACGAGAGAGCCACTGCAGATCACACTACGTTACTATTAAACTGCTATGCTAAGCTAAAAGACACGGTCAAACTAGACTCCTTTATCAAGGCCCCCGGGGAGCTAAAGTTTGACCTGGATACAGCTATAGTAATGTGTCGACAAGGGGGTTATTTCGAACAAGCCGCGTACTTAGCGACAAAGCACGGTGAGAACGATCTGGTTGTGGATATCTTAATTGAGGACTCCCAGAAATATGAGGAAGCTCTTCATTTCATTTCATGCTTAGATCCTAGCATGGTGAGTACCTACTTCTGGGCCTTAATTAATACCCAGCAAGCTCTGACAGTATGTAGGCATACGACAATCTTTTGAAATATGCCCGAGTACTGCTAGGACATTGCCCTCAGCCAACAACCCAGCTCTTCGTTGACTATTATACCGGCCAATTCCGATCTCCCGAAATTAAACCCGAGGAGTCGCCCCCTGAGTATAAAATTCCCAAACCAAGGTCTGCGTTCTCATCCTTCGTGGACCAACCGCAGGAGTTTATCAGTTTCCTTGAAGCTTTAATCAAGCACGCCGACCTCAAAGAAGACGACAAGGTTGACTTATATACAACCCTTTTCGAAATGTATCTTGACACGGCAGGCAAGAAGAAAGATGATAGTGAAAAACGGGAGTGGGAAGGGAAAGCCAAGAATCTCATACAAGGAAAAGACGTACGTCCCCGTTCCCAATAAGCCTTCAACCTTTACACGTTAGTCTAACAAAATGCATGGCAGATTCCCATTTCGACCTCTAACGTTTTGCTTCTGTCCGACCTTTCGAACTTCACTGAAGGGACAACCCTTGTCAGGGAGCAAGAAGGACTTCGGTCTGACATATTTCGCTCATACACATCAGCTAAAGATACAGCTGGCGTGATTAGAGCATTGAAAAAGTACGGCCCAGAGGAACCTCAGCTGTACATTGATGCTTTAGCATATTTCTCTTCGAGCCCTAAAATCCTTGCCGAGGCTGGTGATGAACTAGACGCCGTTCTACGGCGCATTGATGAGGATGGCTTGATGGCACCTCTTCAGGTTGTCCGAACGTTAAGCAACAATGGGGTGGTGACAATGGGGATGGTCAAGAAATACCTCAGCAACAATATCGAAAGGGAGAGGAAGGAAATAACAAACGTTTGTCCCCGTCAAAGCCCATTCTCCCTCACAGTCTCTCTAATTAATTGCTGCAGAACCGTCGCCTCATCTCAAGCTATACTTCCGAAACCGAAGCCAAGAAAAAGGAGGTCAACGAACTGGGAACCAAGCCCGTAGTATTCCAAGCACGACGATGCTCATCCTGCGGAGGCAACCTAGACCTACCAACCGTGCATTTCCTCTGCAAACACTCGTTCCACCAACGATGTCTAAATAAGGTCGATGACGATGCCGAGTGTCCGATCTGCGCTCCCCAGAATGCGACGATTAAAGCAATCCGAAAGAGACAGGTTGATGCGGCTGATCAGCACGATCTATTTACTAGCGAGCTACAGCGTAGTAAGGATCGATTCGGCCTCGTAAGCGAGTTTTTCGGGAGAGGTGTTATGAGACCTCAGAGCTCAGAGCGAGAATAGCCCTTCTGGGGTGTTCTTTTGCATTGTTATTTCCCGCTATATATGTAGAAACTTCATGATATGTTAACTTGTTATACCTTGGCGTTTACATGGAAATATTCTCAAGCGAATCGGCTTGGTTTGAGGCATTGTTAAGCGGTAGATACACAGTACCTGGACTGGTAGTTCCCATTATATTCGGCCTCCAGGCGGGAGACTTCTCAGGAATTACACCATTGAAAAAATACCACATGCGGGTCTACCCCTAAACTGCTGTCATTCCACTCCCAAAGTCTCCCATAAGTAATTGAAGATTCTGATTAAACTCCGGTCTATCTCAAATCCATTGTTCCCTAAATTCAATTCCAATGATCACGTGACGTTCGCGACGTTATCAAAAGACGCGTCTGGGACCTCCAACGACGTCCAAACTATTTGATAGGGTCTAGCAATATTGCGCGTTTCGTCACGGCGCGCGAGTCAATATCTCAATGGCACCGGAAAGGGTGATTCAGGACTCGGACGACGAGGATCTTGAAGAAGAAATTCCTACTTCTGCCGACCCGCTGCAGCCATCTCCGTCACTGAGCGTCAATAGCGGGGTGGCTCTCGCTCTAGAACCCGACGAAGGTTCTGGCGATGCTCTTATCGGACAATCAGCCGACGGTTCCTCGCATCAAATAATGTCCGGCGGTGACCTCGGGGTGAATTTCGACTATTTTCTCCAATCTCAGAGCCAAACAGGGCAAACTGCTACTTCACCTCTACAGCCTCACCAGTACCAGATAGTAGAAGCTTCAATTCATGGCGCTAATGGACGAACTTCTGGTATGTTACTTAATACCGATTCCTTCACTAGTAGTACCCAAAGATACTAACTCAGGAGTCGCAGGAGACATCAACAATGGGCCTCAGTCGCCTTTAAACTTACAGTTGAAGAGGGCACAGTCAATATCATCTTTCAATGAGACTGGTGAGACCCGAGAGAGTCATTCTAAGAAAGGTTCCAAGAGGTGCAAGACCATGGATGTGGATAGCCCAATGTCTCATTTGAAGCCACGGTTTTCTCCCAGCGGGGATGACAACCCCCGTGCCTCTGAAGAGCATCAGAATGCGGATAGATTTTTAAACAGGGGGTCAAAAGTTACACAGGATATTGAGGCCTTCGAAATGCCCACGGATGCCGATCCCACTCCCAAAGCCCTAAAGTCTTTTTCCCGACGACGACAGACAGATGACTACGACGATGGCACGGCGAAACCCAAAAAAACAGCACGCAGGTGTGCCAGTACGATTACTAAAGATATGAATGATGCTTGGGATCGAGATCGGCTTGACTTCAAGTCAGGACCTGTTTCGAAGAACGCAGTCGGTGTGGAGGTATCAAGGGGCCTAACAACATCTCAGGAGGAGGAATACGAGATATTGAACGATGAAGGTTTGCATGGTAGCCATTTCCACACGAACTCAGTGGAGAATCAGGTTCACATGAACTTTGCTCCTGGTATGACATCCGACGACCGCAGCAATCACCCTAGAATGGAACCCCAGGAGAATCCACCCAGCACTACAGAGCCATATAAGCCAAACGGGATGGACCATAATTCCACGAGCAGATATTCTACGCCTCGGCGGGAAAACTCCGTGCAAATAGCAGTTGCTATATCGCCCCATGATACTGAGGAGCTTTCGTCCTTCAGCTCCCCTCATAGGCGAATCAACTCCACATCATCCATTATGGAGCTATCCCAGAGAACTCCTGAGGATCCTTTTCATGACCGTCCACCCTATGAGCAGAAGCCAGGTCGAAAGAGGAAACCAACATTTGTTGACGATTCAGACGAGAGCCCAGATGAGCTCAACCTCCCAGATAATCGACTGGAGGAAAAGAGTAAACCTCTGTCACGTCGATCCAGTGCCAGGGTTCCGGAAGAAAACGGCGATGATGACGACGATGATATGGTTATCATTCAACCGAAAAGACGTGCCTCTCGTACGCTCTCACACAGCAATAAACCAAGGGATGAACCCGAAACCCAAGTCGTCGAAGAACAGCAACCTAACAACTCCGCATCCACCAATAGCGACGAAATAGACATGCCTCCCAAGGAGCAATATAAACCCCGTCCTAGTCGCTCACGGGGAAAGCCAGTCGAGCCAGAGCCTGAGCCTCCTGTCAATGAACCAAAGAAAAAGAAAATAAAGAGAGGAAAGACCACATCAGTCATGCTGAAGAAAGCAGTTGAATCAGATGTGGAAGATGACGTCGTCTGGGTTGATGAGAAACCTACAGGAGTGGTCTTCCGCGACCCAATATTACCAGCAAGGCGGAAAGCCAAGCAATCCAGGGAAAGTAGTGTATACGTCGAACATGACGTGGTACCGGATGAAGAGGAATCCCCCACCACTAACCTAGACACTGAACCTGCTCAAGAGGCTCGGAAGGAGAAATTGTTGGATGACACCCAAGGGAAGCCAGCCGAAACTACCAAGCCCCCTCCAAAGAAACGGGGCCGAAAACCCAAAAAGGCGAAAGAAGCAGCAGTCCCCATCGAAACACCGATCGAAGATCAGAAAACAGAACGGAAGGGCGAGGAAGTCTCCAAGGCCAAAATGGACATAGTACCTGAGGACGATGGCGCAACCGCTCCCCAGGATGAACCACAGGACAAACTCACGCCAGATTCCCCCAAGAACCCTGAAGATATCGAACTGTCAAACACCCCTGAAGCGGAGGAACCCAAACCATCTCCCTCCCCAACCGTCCATTCCAAAACTAAAACCCCTCCTCCCCTTGAGACCCCAAAGAAACAAACCACAACAACAACTACTTCCACTGAAGCACAAGAAACAATGACTCCGCCCAACCCTGCATCTCTCAAAGGGCCAGACAAGCACAGTCCCATCTCAACCACCGGCTCAGTTCCCTACCGAGTGGGATTAAGTCGGAGAGCAAATATTGCACCATTGTTGAAAATCGTGAGGAAATAATCCCCCGATTCCACTTTCATTTAATGTCTAAAATGTTTCTTGATATCATCCACTTTGTACGGAGCAGACCGACCGGTCTACACCATTTTATATGGGACTATGGCATCATGGGTGGTATACAAATACCGGGAATATAGCGTCGGTGTCCCGGGGGGTGGGTAATCTCTTTTACCCTTTTACTCAATTTCTTTGCATGTACAAGCGTATTTTTATCCGTCATTTTCCTATGTTTTAATGATACATGATGCAATGTACGATCAGGGAGAGTATAGAATGATGATATATTAATACCAACCAATGATTCCCTCATATATATTCCGTTCTACTCTAGTAGTAGCCGAAATAAGGGTATGTCAATTTATTCATCCATCCCACACTCGAAAGTCGCCCCAAGGATGCAGGTGATAGGTTCCGCAAATAATCGAAATGAAAAGTGTTGCCATAAATGTGCTATAATAGTAATTCCTATTGAAAGGAGTAGTGGGGGTGAGTAAGGAGTAGTATGATGGGTAGAGTATATATATTCTTCGAATGGACTGCTCATCCCGATTCCCATAATATATACGGGAGGTTAAACACGGGAATGGGGATTAACTGTTAATCATCACTTGTAATTGGTCTCTACCCCTATCAATAACTATGCATCTATGGATACAGGTAACGAGCGTAACCACGAAAAGAACGTCTGCCACGCAACAATCGGTTGGAACTTGATCCGCCGCGCACGTCCCAACTCAACCTCTGCCATAGAAAACGGATATCACAAACTCACGGTGAGCCCACGACTCCGATAGACAACAGACAAAAGTTACCATCTCCTCCAGAATCCATTTCGGGCCGCACCGCCAGAGTGACATGTCCCGGAAGCTGCCTGACATCCGTCGCCGCAATGTAGGTCTGTGTCGCCGCAGAAACCATTCCGACTACAGCAAGGACCAAAGCCTGAGCCTATACACGAGTAGTTGGCGCCACACATGCCATCAATACTTGGTCCCTTCCCGCCCGTGGCTGGGGGGTTTTTGTTCACCGGGGCGTCTTTGCTGGGCACATGGGGTGTCGCTGGTGTGCTGTCATAAACACGGGCGTTTCGATACCAATTTTCCTTCGGGTCGTCTAGGCATTCACCAACGGTAACAGCACGGTAACCATCAGCAGAAATACGTCGCAGCATGTGAGACGTCAGATTATACGCAGTCTGCTTGTGGACGTCGTGGCCGATGACAAGGAATGGCTTGTCCCTCGGATTCCGATTAGACATAGCGTTATCGAATATGGCTTTCGATTCATGGATGAGGTCGGGAGAATCATTGAGGTAATCACTGGTGTCGACGTCGAAGTACGTAATATGGTAGCCGAGTTCTTTCATGTCGTCCACGCAACCGGACTTTGCAGAGCAATTGGAGTATGGAGGTCTCATGTAGGTTGGGAAACGATCGAGTACATTCCGGAATGCCATCTCGTTTCTAATCATCTGATCTCGTCGCTGAGAGCGAGTGAGTGTATTCAGATCTTGATGAGACCAAGTATGGCTGGCAATCTGATGACCGCTGTGGAACATGCGTTCAACCAGTGCTCTCCACGGTTTCCTATCATCGTCAATCGCTCCCTTACCGGAATTTATTCCGGTTATAAAAAAGGTGGCTTTGACTCCAAAGGAATCGAGGATGTCAAGTATATCCTTGGTGTATATATTGGGCCCATCGTCGAATGTCAATGCGATGGTGTTCGGAACTTTACATCTGTAGATGCCGGCTCCACCGTAGGGCAGGTCGCCAAGTTCTGGACGGGGAATGTGTTCGGTAGAGCTTCCATATGGTGTTTTTAGAGCGTCGGCACCGCTTCCGTAATCTATCAGAGCGTCCGGGGCACGGCAATGAGCATCCGACTTCCCGCAGTACCCTATCAAATGGTGAGTTGACATATTCTAAAATTCAGGAATATTCGAACTGAGGCATTTACCAATGATTGAACAGCAAGAACCTTCCTCACAAGACCCAAACTGGGGACCGCATCTACCATCCACTTCTCGCTTCACTGGCTGTGATGAAGAGTCATCTAACCCTCGGGAGTCATGGAGTTTGGGCTGTAGGGGCTGCTGACGATCTACATCAGCAGCTCCATGATGAATGCCAAAGAAGCCGTCATTTTTATGGGCAACGTGAGCGGACGCAAACCAGGGTGTTAAGCCAACGACGGCCGATAGGAGAGAGTTTATGCGCATTGTAACGGGATTGCATTAAACGATTGAGGGGTAAGGAGTGAGTGAAGTTTGATATTAACCAACAGTAGTGGTGTGTAAACAAAAGTGAGATATAAACGATAACGACTATGATGTGTATGAAGCTGAGAACAGAAGAAACACGAAGAGGAAATAAAACAATAAGAAGTTGGACGAGGTTCTAGTTCGACGAAAGAGAGGAAAGACCAAAAAGGGTCACTACGGCAAGGCAAGGGCAATCAGCGACGAAGACAAATGTAGAAGGCAGGAACTGGGGACGACTGCCCTGCATTCAAGTTATTTGAGTGCTCAAGTGTAAGTAATGGCTATGAGCTCCAAAGGGTAAGAAATATCAAGCTCTCTGCGGGCATTTCTGTCTTGATTAACTCGAATAGAGAGCATTTTTGGCTATACTAGGACAAGTCGTCCCGAAGGTTCGGAACGGGGTTGACATTTTCATAAGAATTTAAAGTTGAGCACTGATGGGAATGACAGGGAAATATAGAAGACAGGAAGATAGGAAGCGCCGTCCAATATTTAAGGGGGGTCCACCGATATCCAGCCTATAGATAGGAAATGACGATGCAATTCGGAGTTACAACAGTCCAACCTCGAATTCCCCATGGTCGGCTGGCCGAGTAAGAGCCTATTTTCGCAGTTAGCTATATCAAATATGGGGGGAGAGGGTAACTTATAAAAAAATAAATGGCCGTTCCCCCGAAAGGGAACGGCATCTCCCACCCCTGTGGTACACATTCACAACCATCCCTTACACCATTTCCAACAAGCAACAGTATACCGATCCCACGAAAGCCCCGCCACCTTGACGCGACACAGACTCGTAGACACCAGGAGACCGCGAACCATTACCTCTTTACCGCCTTTAAGCCAGCACCTAGAACAGCTTCGTTGAAGAAATTAAAACCCGTCTCGAGACAAGGAGGCAGGAAGGTATAAAGACCAGACAAGCCTAGGCTTTGATCCTCACTCTAGAGAGGTCCCGATCAATACAGCTCATCTAACCCCAAGCCCCGAAAAGGTTTATATGCCAACAATCGAAGTGGCGTTGGAAGTGGAATGTCTCAAGTTTTGCGGCGGTGAGAGAATAGTAACTGTCGCGAGAAGCCCTGGCTGGAGCGCATGTGCTGTCGATAGGTGGAATTGTTGTCCTGGGCCGAAGTAGAAAGCAGTATACGAGCTGAAAGCTGTTCCGTGGCGTAGGTAATGGGTAAATGGAATATCGACAGCTAGTGGGAGATATTTCCGACAGTGGATGTATTCGCGGACACCACCCCGGCAACAGATCCCCACTAACCCGCCAAACCTTCGAAGATAATCTCTTCCCTTACATCAAGCTCCTGAATCCACACAATATTCTGTCTTTTGCCTAACCGATACGACCGGGTTCCCACTCTCGACATCCATACCCTACAACGAAAGTCGCAGGACGAAATTGCCTCTCTTGTTTGTGATGCAGTATCCTCAGAGACTAGTTTTTGTTTCCTCTTCTTTATTTAAAGAAGGGCATTGTGAAGCGAACAAAGAACATCCTCAAAAACCGCTTCCTTCTCCCAGAAGGGAGGGGTGCTTGTAAACGTAGTTACGTACACCTTTGTCAGCGCTCAGCATCTGCAAGCTAAACTTGCAGATGAGATGATTAACACGGCTGATCGGGACCTCTATAAAAAAGCTCAAGCTTTTGGCTGCAGCCATGGCGAGAGTCTAGTGGGCTGGAAGTTGCTCTGGAAACAAGCTGGTCGAAACCGTGGGGTGGAGGGTATGGATTCCATGGCCATAAGACCGATTTGGAGAAGGGAATATGTACGGGACAGCCAACCATCCAAGCCAGGGATTTGATAGATTACCTCTCCAAAAGAAATACCCGCTCCCACATCGGCATACCTAACTATACAAAGCATCGTGTAGTCACAGAAGCAGCAGACCGGAACGTGACAACAAGCAAAAATACATGACGGCATTTCCAAAGGACTACCAGTCATGAGGACCAACGTGACAGCATCTTCACCGGTGAGACCTCGCTATGAACCAAATGTAGACCGAATTTCAGACACAATTTGGAACGATTCCGGCGAGCGAATCTCACGGGCAAAAATGAGTCGGCATGGCCTGTTTGTAAGCATATATCGAGGGTGATAATTGTTGTGTTCATTGCCGCAATGTTGATCTGACGAATGCTAAGACAGGCAACTGCGCTGTTGCTGGAGGGAGAATTGACGATGGCTTAAAAAGTCAAGCGTCGAGGTAGCCTATCAAATATCCCTGACAAAGGCGGCATCTAGGCTCCCAAAGGCGACCCTCAACGGAGAGAGGTGCCCGACAAATTCCACCTACCCTCTCCCAGTATATTCGAACCACAAGCACCAAAACTAGATATCCCAAAACGATCAAAGCGTAATGCCCAGCTTAGAAGAACCGACGCGTGTTCCCTTCGGAACTTGAAAACGCATAGTAAATCGTCTTTCGCTGCCCGTCAAGGCTCTGGACACCGAAAACCCTTTCGTCCACCGGAGCGTCAGCCGACGCGAGTGAAGTAATCAGGAATTCGATAACTATAAACCGCGAAACTCGTATCCCGGTCGAGGGATACCTGGCCAGTTACTTAGGGTTAAGTTCCAATCATCATCCGACCCGAGGGAACCGGTCTGCCTCGGATGGGCATAGGAGTCCAACGGGTATAGGACGGCAATTGGAGAACTGTAGGGAGGTTGAACCGCATATATTTAGTGCCTATAAAGGCAAGAGAGTGGTGGATGAGGAGCGCTGATGGAACCGGCGACTGGTGTAGGAAATTCGAGAATATCGTTCGGATTGGGCGTTGGCGATACAAGGAATCATACGTCGAAGGTTATAGCGAATATAGAGAGGGAACTGAACGCGAAGAGCTGATATATGAGAATTTCTCACTGTTAGAAATGAATGCGAGGCAGAGCCTGGATGTTGAAAGAAGAACACGACGAACTATTTATATGGCTTGATAGGGAGACGCGTAAACCGTAAACGGGTTAGCGTATCCACGGTATCACATGACCTCTTTATCCCCCAAAAATCGCCTTCAAAGAAAAAGAAAGAAAGAGACGAACCCCTTAACACTAAAGAGTTGACAACATCATCACGAATTAATATCTTGCATGGAGGAGGGGCTTATGCTGGGGTAAACTGCTTGGTACTCTCAAAATGGGGAGCGTGAGGCAGCTCAAAGAAGCTTTTAATGCTGCGGATGACTTCCTTGGTCCAGTCTTAAAGAGAGGCACGCATCCTCAATATCCATTGATTACCATGAAACTAACCGTATTTAAGAGGAGTTACAGCGCGCTCATGGCAACTCGATTATAGAAATACTTAGCAAAAAGTTCTCTCATGAAACCCAAGATAATGTCTCTCTCAGAGCTCTGGTCATAGCGAAGACTCTAGAGCTTCTAGGCAACATTCATGCCGCCTTTGTTGCCCCAGTAGATGAACACGATGGAAATGCCGAAGCTACAGATTCCAAGGAGGATCCTGCGCTTGAAGATGCAAAACGACGTCGAACTCTCCATGCTCTCTTAGACTTGATCTCTCTCGAAGGCATATATCCGTCACTCTCAAAAGATGTGGGGATACCCCTGGAACAGAGATTGATATCTGTTCTTCCAGCAGGAGTCGTTGCCAAACAGACTCAATCTTTATCAGGGGATAAACCCCAAGATGAGGCTTTATTAGTTCGAATCTTAACAGCATTAGGCGAAATTTTACTCGACAATCGCCCGAGCATTCAACCCATCATTCGGGATAGGATCCTTGCCGATGTAATATCTGGTGCAGCCGATTTGGCCTTGAACCCCGAGACACTGAATAGAGAGATAAAGGAGGATCACAAATTGTTGCTGCAGAGAGTTATAAATGAGTACGATTCCCAGTCTATCTAGGACCCTCCCATCATTCAATTTACTAAATTATCATAGTACCCCAACAGCAGCAGTACTGCCAGTACTATCTTCGTTCCTTGTATCATCTGCTCCCCCTTGGTTTAAAACGAAGATTTCTATCCTGCTGTCACAAATCCCATTGCGGAAAGATGGCGTCCTTCAAACTATCATATTCGTTACTTCTCAGTTCGCCCCGTCACTCGGCCAGGAGGCCGAGGACTCAGCGTCAGATAAACCCACGATCACAGTCCAGGCAATCATGCAAATATCAAGACTGCTCTCCTCTGTTCCAAGTGGGATGAGTACAGAATCGTATATTCGCAATATCGCGCCCAAGCTACTAGCATTGATTGATGGCGATGACCCAGACCTAAAGAAAGTCGCTTCCTATGTTATAGGGAGTGGAATCCTTGGGAAACGCTCACTAGGTGCCCCTAGGACGATTGGGTTTACTATATTTGTCAAGCCTATTCTTGACGCCTTGAATGGTAATATCGCAGAAACTTCCAACTTTTGGCTAAAACGATTTACAGCGGGGGATTCTTACCCAGAAGATTACCAGCCTAAATTGGATAGCGATATACTCGTGAACGAAGCTCAGTTACGTCTAGCCATCGAGAGACTGAGTGCTTTAACTCTACTACATCCTAACCCTGGTCTTTTGAAGAGGATAATCCCCCCAGCACTACTGCCACTATGGGGTCTAAACTGTTTCTCAAAGGAGCATGGAAAGACTTGGTGGAACGACCAAGCTTCGAAACTTTTAGAGGTCTACTTTAGCATATCAGGTGAAGCAAGCCCACTAAAAAAGCTTGCTGATCACCTCCTATGGGACGGGACATCGTCCTGGACGTTCGGCCATGGAAAGGACGGGGGGATATCTATAAGAAAGCACAGTGTAGCAGGCCCCGAGTCACGCAACCTAATTCTTTTGATGCAGTCATTAGATTCGCGCGCCGACCAGTTTCTGGATTTGCTGAAAGCAGCTCCTCAGGCCGACGAAGTCACTGGCGATATTTTCCTTCACGTGAGCCAGAAATGGCTCCTCGAGCCTGCTCCCAGCGGACCTAGCACAGGAAAACATAGTTTGTTGCAAAGTGATACCGACTCTGAGCGTGCATTTCGAAAGCTTGTCAGTGCTAAAATCGCCGAAAAGCTTCTGGAAGGATTTAAGGATACCTTATCGCGGCAACCTTTGAAGGTGCTGGAACTAATCCAACACCTGATCGGAAATGAGATAGGCCGCCAGAAAGAAGAATTGGAGAAAGAGCATGGCCTCAAAGGCGCGACCTTGTCGTCTCTAGGAAACATTGTCCAAAACAAAGGGGACGGGGGTGATGGCGACGATGAAGCACAAGAGGACGAATCCTCCGAGTTATTATCCTCAGGGTTTAGTCTGCTTTCCACAATCCTCACGTCACCCGAATTCTCAGTCTCGGAATCATCCCTCCCTAGCCTGGAGAAAATAAAATCCCAGCTTGACCAAGTCATGCCGAAGCTACCCCAATCTCTTTCGCAGCCCGCCACCACCGCTTCCATGCTTCTCGAAATCCGACTATTTGAACCTCAAGCCTCCGATTCACAAACCCAAACCGCATCCTCTCTAGCCTCTGACCTCCAGACCCATCGCCAGGCCATATCAAACATAGGCTCATCTCTTCCACCCATACAAGTCGAAGGTCTTTCAGCCTTATCGGGTCTGATTGCAAAATCATCCCCTATCCTCGACATCCCGTCCACGATATCCATTCTACTCTCACTGATAACCGGATCTGCCTCCGACCCTGCCAATAATGACGAGTTCGTCTACCTTAACGCGACCAAAGCCATGGGCTCCCTCGCATCAAGGCACCCGAAAACAGCAGTCAAAACACTAGTTGACCGTTACTCGGACAAAAATGAAGAGGAATCCCTCGACCAAAGATTACGTATTGGCGAGGCACTGCTCAGAACAGTCCAGGAGCTAGGCAATGCCTTGGTCGGAGAAACAGCCACCATATTAGCCAACAGCATGCTCTCCGTAGCCGGAAGACGTGGCCGAAAACCAGAAGCCAAAAAAGCACGCGAGAAGAAAGTCCAAGAGAAAAAGGCGAAACCCAGCTCATCGGAAAATACCACCTTCCCACCAACCCAACCTAAGCAAGAAGATGAGGAAATGGACTCCGAAGCCGAAGACCCAGAACAAGCCGCCCATGCAGCCGGTATCCTCGACGCCTGGGCCGCCGGCGCCCCCTCCGACGACGAACCCGAAGACCTCCGAATCCGTGCCTCCGCAATATCCATCCTCGCGTCCGCAATAGAAACCAACATCGCTGGCATCGGACAATCCATTACTTCGTCCTCAATAGATCTAGCACTCTCAACACTAAACCTCGAGCCTGGGCCTGAGAGTGCGATCCTCCGACGCGCAGCTGTGATTCTAATTCTCGACCTCGTGAAGGCGATTGATTCGGCTCGGGAATCGGGCATTAATCTCGGGTTTGGATTCGGAATCGGTGCCGCGAGTGGTAGTGCTGGCTCTGGTGGTCCGAACATAGCGAATATTCAAGATGTGTTGCGAGTCTTACGGTTCGTGGAGAGTAGGGAGACGGACTCGATCGTACGTGGGCATATAAGGACTTTGATTGAGAGTCTGGATAACTGGGTAGAAAAGGCATTGATGTGGGGGATCGGAGCGCATGCGGAAGGAAGGATGGATACTGAACCGAGATTTGAGATTGATAGTCAGAGACTTGCTGGGTTGGATGTCCAGCCGTTGTCTGGAAATAGAGGCCAAGGGCGTGGGCCGTTGATTGAAGAGATTGAATGATCAGGATATTCTTCTTCGATCCCAGCATGTGTACTGATTAGTAGCTACGACGTTCAGAATTCACGATACTGAAAAGTGGTATTAAATCATAACCTCGTTAATGAATTTCGTTGTAGTAGTTACAATTATCAAGGATAGCTGGGAGTCTCCGTCTCTGCCGTCGCAAAGGACAGGCAATAACAAGAAACCCGCCAACCCAAGTAAAAGTAAAATCTGCTATGGTACATTTTGGGCGGAAATCCGTAGAAAACCATCCCTTATTCACACCAGCCCCATGTCCAAGTGCAGACGATAGATGTAGTGGCGTAAAAAAGAAACCGCGGGTGTAAAACCAGGGAACGGAGGATAACAGCAGCTGGCCGCCATGCAAGATGTTTACCATCCGCCACGACCGCGGCCACCACGAGGATGACCCCAGTTTCCACCACGTCCTCCACCACGTCCTCCGCCACGGTTGTTCCATCCGCCACCGCCACCACGTTGACCACCGTATCCACCGCCGTGTCCACCACCGTACCCGCCACGTCGTCCACCGTGTCCACGTCCGCGGCCACGGAAATTGTGACGGGGTTCGCAAGGTCTAGGACCAGCTTCGATACGAGCACTACGCTCCTCTGCAGAGAGGTCAAACTTATTCTCGATACCGACGAGATCGCAGAACTGGGAGGTTTGAGGATTAGTGTATTCAGGAGGCATCACAGTGTCCTTAATAGACTCCCCAGCATAAGGCTCAGCAGTTATGGTAAAGTTCTCAGGAATGGTCATTTTGCCCTGCTTAACAACGTTGGCCTCAATCCATTCCTCTTCCTTCGCGACAATAGGCTTGTAGTACCCATCGCCCTTGTTTGGGGGAATGGCTGAGTGAGGATCACCTCCAAGGACGAGTTCATCGCTGAATGCGCGGGTAATGGCCAACCACTCCTTGTCATACTTCAGGTGAAATGGGCGTTGCTCAGGCTCCGCTTCGGCCTCAGAGATGGCAGGGATTTCCATAAGTTGGAGGAAATCGCGGTGTTTTAAACATTTGTCAAGTGCGATGAATTGGGTCCGCTTATTCGCGATAGCTTCTGGAAGCACGTGGTCGACAATAGGGGCAGCTGAGGTAACAGCCTCGGCCTGCTTGGCTTCAGGAGCTGCAAAACTAGCTGGGAGCTGGCTGCGGATATCCTCTGAGACTTCGTCCGAGGTAGCGTTCTGAGTCTTTGAATCTGCGATGACTGGCTTGCTGACCTGGGTGGTTGCAGCACCATCATCCTTGACACTGGAGTCAATCGGCATCCCATTGTTGGAATCACTGTCAGAGTCCAGGTCGATTTCATCTTCATTCTTGACTCCCGCAGCTGTGGTTCCTCCTGCAGAATGACTCATAGGGTCAGCCTTCTCGGGAACAGTCAACATGGCGTTATCGGAAGTGAGGTCGACTGAGCCAACTCTCTTCGCGAGATCCGTCTGTGCAGTTTCATCGTTGTCAGATGCCTTCTCAACACCAGACATTCCGGGTTCAACCTCATCTGTGACCTTTCCGACCGTTGTCACACGTCTATCATAGGTGTCCTTGTCAACACCCACCTTCTTCCAGGTGATGTCATAGCTAACATTTGCTCGAGGGTGGACCCCCGTTCTCTCAGCTTCCTCTTGGCGCGCTATAAGGTCTCGCATAAACTGCGCATTCTCAGCCGCCTCAGTCTCAGCCGCAACGGAATGGAAGTTGTTCCAGGCTGAGATGCGCGAGGCATCAGAGGCTGGCTTCGTGGGTGAGGCTAGCTGCGCTGACATGGTGGGTTTTGTTTCAGAGTCAGGCTGCGCTGGCTCGGATTCCTGAACCGGCTTCACTGCCTCACTCGCTTCGGTGGGATCAGTAACCTCAGATGGTTTTTCGGGGTTGGTAGCAGTAACGAGCTCCTGAGCAGGCTTTTGCGGCAAAAAAGCCATGGGAGATGCGTATTCACCGTGCTCAGCGGTGGCCGTGAATTTGACGTGCAAATGTGCTGAGAGCCAGTAAGAAGGACGGAGTCGATCCAATGCATACTTCGCAGCAAGGCTGCCTAGTTTCCCACTCTCGGAGTCTAATTTAAACCCCTTCTTGTTCCGGAAAAGCGTGTTAGAATCGCCGTGATTTTCAATAGCTCGCGGCCAGTCGTGGCTAATTCCGACGTCCACCTGGGTTTGTATCTGTAGTAGCTTGCGCACATCAAGCTCACGGACATGGTACAAACTCCCAACGTCGTCCCTATTGTATGGAAGACGCTCGTAATGAGGCTTGCGATAGTCATAGCCTTTCCAAATCCCGGACAGCCCGGCAATGCGCAGAGGTCCACAGCGAATAATATTAGCGGCTCCCATGTAGTAGATGTTGGGAGCAACCCAGCCGCCGTAGTAGAGCTCAAATAAGTGGTTACTCGCTTCATGATTACCGCCCACAAAGATGGTCAAATAGGGAGCAGCACGAGCACCACTGTAGTATTCATGGAAATCACCGATTCGCTTAAACTTGTTGGGAACAGACATGCAAGTCAAGTCATTGGCGTTGCGCACAGCCTAGATAGAGTCAGTATCTATTTCACGCGAGTGACGATGACAGGATGCTCGCCTGAAAATCCCCGCCAATGATGACCAGGTCGACGCCATCCCAGTTTCGAAGCTCAGCAGCCTTCTTGACAGAGGCATAGATGTTGTGGAGTGTTCCATGGCCCTAGGATGAAAAAGAGTCAGTCGAAAACACGTCCATCATGAGAGTCATGGAACGAAAGACAGTAGGTTAACTTACGCAACCCTCAAAGGCAACACGCAGACCTGGTGCAGACGTAGTACTAGTCATGATGCCTGCCGGTACCAGTGCCGCACGGTTAGATGAAAGTGGTAATCCGCAGATTCGGAAGGTTGTTAGAAGTTCTTTCTCGATGAAAGGGTTGTGGAACGAAGGTACTAGATTCTATGATAGAACCTATCGGAGGATGATGAAGAGAGAAAGAGTGTCATGAAGGGAAAGAAGAAAAGAGAAGGGGAAGACGTGACGAAATAGCATCTCAGATATCGTCGCAAAATACCATCACAGTGAATGTTAGTTCTGAGCGTGAATATTCCGTCGCGGTGGATTTTGGTGTTGTCATGTCGCGAGGTTGATGGATTTTGTTGACGGAAGCGAAAGCGGAAAACGACGACAAACCATCATCGCCAAAAACTCACTTCAACTTCGAGCAATCGCGGTACTACCACGGTACTTGTGACGGGTATCTGAGATCTATTCTACCACAATGGCAACCGCAGATTCACAGGCGAGGCTGCAATTTCTCAAGCACTCTGCCGATATTTTGAAAGTGCAGAGCCCATCGACGGCCGCTCATCTAATGTCGGTGCACAACCACGCTCTACGGGAGGGCTTCAACTCAATTCCACCGAGTCTACAGCGGACTTCCTGTGGAGCCTGTGGAAGCTTTCGAGTATTCGAAGAGCCAAGCAATTCCTCTACAACTCCTACAGATAGCAATTTACATAGAAGGAGCCACAAGCCGACAGCGAAAGAAGGCTCTATCTACGAGTGTCCCCGGTGCCACCGTCGGACTTTCCCTGCTGTACGCAAACAGAAACCTCTACGGAAAGGACAACCCAGTGCCTCTACTGCAAAACCACCTACAACCCAGCCATTGCCCCAAACCCAGAACGATTCGACCCCTAAAGCTCAGCCGGAAGTCTCCAGCACCCCCGATCCCAAGTCAACAACGTCTGGGAATACTAGCAGTAAGAAGAGAGCCAAAGCTCGGAAGCAACAAGGGCTTCAGGCCCTCCTCGCAGCCGGAAAAGACACCTCCAAGACCTCGTCCTCAACCTCCCTAGACCTTTTGGACTTCCTTCAACCGTGAATCCTCTCGATCAGAGATTTTTGATAGACGTCTTCAACGCCAAGACCGGACGAACTATTGTCCATCTCCGAGAGTATCCAGTCCCAACCTGGCTTAGCGTGACATGCAAACCCCTCCAACCACCACCAAAAAAAAAAGAAAAGGAAAAACAAATCACAAATCGTGAACTTTTTTCTTTGGAGGGGAAAGAAAGAGTAACAAAGAGTCGAGATAGAAGACAAAGAAAGAGGTATGGACTGCGCATTGAGCATGACTGACGGGAACAGCCTTGTGAGACTGACGCTTTCTTTCACAGACTCTCTCCGTTTATTATATTTATTTTTCCAGGCTTCCACCGTCGGTCTTTGAACATCTAGTATTATAAATCAGGAGTCATTCCGTGGTGAACCATTATCTCTCGAGATCTTCTACATTCACCAATTCGACACACACAAGTCAAATCTTTCACTATAAATCATCTAGGTTCCGCCGTTCTTATTCCGCCTTTTCTCTTCTTTTATTCACTCACACCACACACGCCACACGAGAAGCGCAACACCGTCGTCATGACTACCAGTTCAACTGAATCGAACCCACCCCCGGTGATCGCAATGGAAGAACCCTCTGCGAGCGCTAAGAAAGAATATCTCAGAACCCCTATCCCCGCGGACCTGAACAAAAAGGTCAAAGCTCTCGCTCTCGATGACGATGAAGACCGAGAGAATACAGTAGACGACGACGGCAACCTCATCGAGAAGAAGGAGGAAGACGGAGATGGGTTCCAGGATGGAAATGAGGTCATTGAACTGCAGAGTCTCTGCATGGCGTGCCACGAAGATGTATGTCCCCTAGGCATCCCCTCATAGTCGACAGAGCTAACATTAATCAATCACAGGGTGTGACACGCCTTCTCCTCCTTAAAGTCCCCTACTTCAGGAGCATCATGCTCGAGTCGTTCGAATGCCCACACTGTTACCACAAGAATAACTCGGTCAAGTCCGCCCTCCAGATCCAGCCCCAGGGCGCTAAATACACTCTTGTCCTCGACAACAAGCAGGACCTTGACCGTCAGGTGATCAAGAGTGACTCTGCAATCTTCAACCTCGAGTCCTTAGGGATTGAGATGCCAAAGGGTGAAGGTCAGCTCACCAACGTGGAAGGTGTTCTTGCCAAGATCTTGACCGCCCTCGAGAGCGAACAGCCTCAAAGAAAGAAGACCGATCCAGAACTTCACGCCGCCCTCGACGAGCGAATCCAGAAGTTGATTAAGATGATGAACGGATGTTCCTTCCCCTTCACCGTTACTCTCGACGACCCGGCTGGAAACTCATGGATCGCCCCTAGCCCCGAGAACGAGGGAGAGAAGTACAAGCGTCATGACTATAACAGAACTGCCGAGCAAAACGAAGAGCTCGGGATTAGCGTAAAGGATGAGGACGCTGAGGGTACAGAGACCGAAACCGCCGGTGCTGCCGGGGAACCGGAAGATCTCGATATCGTCGACGGACAAGTTTACTCCCTCCCATCGGAGTGTCCTGCGTGCATGAAGCACTGTATCGTCAACATGCAAAAGATTAATGTCCCTCATTTTAAGGAAGTCTTCGTCTGGAGCACCGTCTGCGACCATTGTGGTCACCGAACTAGTGATGTCAAGACCGGAGGAGCAATTCCAGAAAAAGGTCGTCGCATCGTCGCCAAGATCGAAAACGAGATCGATCTTTCCCGAGACATTCTCAAGTCAGACAGCTGTGTTTTGTCCAGCGAGGAGTTAGAGCTCTCCGTCCAGCCTGGTACTCTTGGCGGCCGCTTTACCACCATTGAAGGACTTTTGACCCAGATTCGCGACCAGCTCCACGGGCAGATTTTCGATGCCGAGAATTTGGACCTCGAGGCATCCGACTCTATGACGGTGGACTACAAGTCCAAGTGGGTTCGCTTTTTCGACCGGTTGGACAGTGCTATTAAAGGTGAACTAAAGTTCTCAATGACACTTGAGGATCCCCTTGCGAACAGTTACGTCCAAGACCTTTTCTCGCCTGAGCCAGACCCACAGCTCAAGATCGAAGACTACACTCGCACCGACGAGGAGGATGACGACCTGGGGTTGAAAGATATGAAGACCGAAGGGTACGAAGAGGAACACCAGGCTTTCCTTGAGCGCGAGCGTGCCAAGGAGGCTGAGGACGCAGCGGATGAAGCTACTACCTCTACCTAATCTCGACCGTTTGCATGGAGCACACGATTATGACGAGCAACATGACAACGGCGCGGTTTCACTCTGGGCATGGTTTTCTTCTCTCAAAAAGTATCAAAACGGCTCTGGGTTCCTGGGTTTTCCTATTTTCACCATTTTTTCTTATTTTCTCACAAGCATGTACTTCCTGGCGTCTACCCTTTAATTTCTACTCTCGTCTTTGTATTTCACCTTAGTACGATACGACCGATCAGGTAGATAGACTAAATCATGAAGCTGAGTCGAGGATGCGATTGCCTCTTCTCTATGCCTATTTTCCCTACCATCTTGGCTTTTCAATCGTAGCTTAGACGGCGACATAGAACGGCACAAGACATCACGAGAACATAGCCCTTAGTTTGGCTCACGCACCGTGTATATGCCGTAGTTGCTTCTCCTCCATAAAACCGACGACTCACTCAATCGTGAAAGAGATGTATATCATAGCACATCTAAATAGCATTACCAGCAAACAAACCAATCACCCCTAAGAACTTGCGAACGGATTCGCATGAATCGTCACTCTCTCCAACCTCACCGCCTCATACCCCTCCTCGTTTTCTCCTCCCGCAGCAGGCTGCACAACCCTCCCTTTCTTATCAACCTTAACCTTCGCCTTCTCCAACCTCGTCAACGTATCCCCCTCCCCACTACCACCATCCAAAACCTTCCCAAAAACCGTACTCTTCCCATCCAAATGCGGCGCCGGCGCAAACGTCACAAAGAACTGACTCCCATTAACTTCCTCCACCTCTCCACTCGCCGTGCGATTCCCAGACGGCGACTTCCGGGCCGCCATGCTAAGGATTCCGCGGCTATTGTGGCGGAGGGATGGGAGGTGGATTTCCTGCTGGAGGGGGGTGGGGTGGTGGATTGAGGTTCCGCCCTTTGGGATGGGGAAGGGGAGGGGGTCTTGGGTGGATGAGGAGGGGCGGAGGGAGATGTCGCCGCCTTGGATCATGAAGGATGGGATGAGGCGGTGGAAGGGGGTTTGGTTGTAGGCGCCGGAGGCGCAGAGGGCGAGGAAGTTCTCCGCGGTTTTGGGGACGGCTTCGCAGAATATCTCGACTTTGAGGTCACCGTGGGTTGTGTGTAGCTGTTGGATGGGAACGTTCTTTCTTAGCTTCGCGGAAAACGGGATGGAATAGGCTGTGAAGCTGACTTACTGTGACAGACATGGCTTCAGACGCGCAAGGCCACGGCCTTCAGGGCCGGTCTGTATATGTGAGCTTGACAATTGGAGGGTTGATGTCTGGGAACGGAAGCTTGCTGTCTGTGTTGCTGTTGCGCGCGTCGCAGCTTTTTCCTCCGATAAGCTCTTATCAAAAAATCAATCCCCTTGTTGACTCATGACTCATGTTCAACTCTCACAAACACAGAAATCAAATCTCGACAGATTCATGAAATTGATATAAATAGACAAGAATCCCTTCCTGTTCCTGCATCTTCTCTTACAAGTAACAGCCCCTTCCTTGACAAGTCGACAGATACTATTTATATCTGTCAAGCATCGTTCTCTTCTTTCTAGCTTAGTCGTGTGCTCGTGTGCCAACGAGCAAGGATATCCTCAACAGTAACATCACGCAACTTGAATCCCTACTATGCTATGGATCAAGAACCGGTTGAAACTAATCTCTACGGAGAACGATTGACAGCTGGAGAGTTCCTCTTCAGCCCAGCTAAAGAGACGGAGCACATCCGCTCATACAAACCAGGTGGCTATCATCCGGTCAGCATTGGAGATGTATTTCCAAGTAAAGAAAACTCAAGATACAGGGTTCTTCATAAGCTACGTTGGAGTCGCATCGCAACTGTCTGGCTTGCGAAGGATATGGTTGAAGAGTATGTACACCAGCTGTACATACGGTGATCTTTTTTCCCCCTTTCTGTTGTTGCTAACTACGGCGAATAGATGCTATGTGGCACTCAAGATCTTCACTGCTGATGCTGCGGTATTGGCGAATGAAGTTCGGATTTTCCTATGGCTTCGTGATCAGCCTGAAATCAATGCCGGATACTCCCACATCGCCCATGTATGGGAATACTTTCAGATACACAGCCCAAACGGCTGTCATGACGTCCTCGTCATGGAAGTCATGATCCCACTTAGTTACGTGAAACGCGAGGCCAGTGACTTGATAGATTATCATTCAAAGGGGTTGGTCTGTCAACTCATGCTTGGTGTTTCCTACCTGCATGATCTAGGGGTAACTCACGGAGGCAGGTGTTTTCCCCATCTTCGAGTCATGGTCAAACTGACTGGATTTCTAGACCTTCATCTAGGGAGCCTCGGGCTGGTGCTTAATTTTGATGACTATAGCGAAGATGACCTGCTACTCCTCCTGGGCGAGCCTGAGTGTAGCCCTGTCGTCCCTCTAGCACCAACAGATCAGACCGATTCCTTACCTCATTATGTTGTCTCATCTATGCAATGGGAGACCCTTGTATTTGAGCAGCTATACTCCCTGGGGCCGCACGAGTTAACGGCAAAGATCACGAGTCTCGGAAACGGTCTGTTTCCCCACCGAGTCATTCTTCCGGGTCGAGCATGTCCTAACTACAGCCAATAGCCTTTCGTCTGGGTGATAAGCGCCCTAGGCCTCGGATCCCTCGACATCTGCGAGCTCCTGAAATCAATGTCTGGGAAATGTCCCGATCTCAAGCTGCCTCGGACTGGGGTATCCAGGCGGATATATGGTCTCTGGGCTGCATGGTATGAACACGGCTCACTCAGCCCGTTATGCCCGGGGGAACTAACATATTACCAGGTTTTCGAAATCGCTTGCTCTTACCATCTCTTCTATCGCTGGGGAACGAGTAATACATTACTGGTGGACATGGCCGGGCACGGGGGTCCTTTCCCTCCAGAGTGGCTGAACTATATGGATTTCCCAAATGCCCGAGGTATGATAGACAGCCACACCCCATGGGTATTTTACAACCCCATAGCACTTAGAAGTTCATTTCAAACCAGGGATGGTCAAGGAGCACCTTCACGGAAGAACGACTCTGTGGATCAGATCGGATCATCTGCCGAACCATATCAACCAGAAGATCTGTATCCTCCTCCCAAAGCGATTGTTCAACCTCTTCAGGACGACTGGCTAAGAGACGTTCTCGCTGCTTCTCCCATACACTCTCTGCGATTGGACGGGACATAGCTATAATCTTGTACTTAGATATGTCATGAGAAAGAAACGTGGTACTTCGTTATCATGTCACTTTCTTCTTTTGTGGGTTTTCTGTCTTCCTCTGTATGTACTTTGTGTATATTGTTCGACCTGTTAGCTTGTGCTAACAGGGAATAAAGCATCACCATCGTCGCACCCCAAGAATACGTCCAAGTATATCATCGCAGTAGACAAGACTTGTCAGAATCGTGATTACGTTGGCTTCGAGTCCCCATTGTGCTTATCACATAGTGATGAGATAGATCATCCTATGCTAAGAATATTTTGTTGCGGAGAGCGAGTTCTGAGATACTGCTACTTGAGAATATTCACTTGGAGATGGATTGGTCTCTTGCCAAATTCCACCTTCCACCTTCAACCAGCCTCCTCTCACCCTCCTCCACTTATCTAAAGCTAATGTAGATGCTAAGAATAAGATATAAGCCGTAATCAAAAACAATTCACTGCTAACCCGACCGTGGCTACCGTGGGCTAGGTGCTGGATTATCAGTGAATATATTGAGATGATCGGAATATCTTCTCAGTATTCCTTTGCTTAAACATTCTTTTCCTTCCTTCCTCCCCGAATCTCAGCTACGTCGAGAAGGGCCTGTGACGCATCGAAGTCATAAAGGGGAAACAACTATGGACAATAGAGTCATTCACTTACCTCACGCGCAGTTGAAAACTGACATCATGGTGACCAGTAGATGTAGACGGATTGTATAAAAAGAAGGCACCGTCGTTCCTCTCTTCTTCCTCTTCTTCTTCTTCTCCTTCATTCACATTTTCCACACAGCACGGTCTTCATTCACTTCTCCCATCTCATCTTACATCCCCTTACTCTCAAAATGGAACAGCAACTCCCCTCACCTTTGGAAACGGTGATCTTTACTCCGTATCGTACTTCTAGCAAGCGTCTCTGGAGTCTAGAAGACGAACGTGAGGATATCAATATAGAACTCACGAGAGAACGAAATAGACCTAAACGTAGAGTCTCGTTCGACGCCGAGTTCTAGATCCACGCAGCTAAAATAGAAAAGATCACATTGGAGAGATCGGAAATCCAAAAGAAGATATCTCTCAGAGATTTCAACAAACGCAAACGCGAAAATCTGGAGGGTGAAGAATGGGAGACTACCGAGGAGGCTCGGGATCTTTTTGAGCAGATACATGCTCAGCAGATGACCGCCAAGATCTACCAGGAACAGGCTAACAAGTTGAGCAAAACGAGATAGAGGTCCGTCCCTCAGAGAAAGCTTCTTGAAACCGTTTACGAACAGTAAAATGGGCCTTAGTATTTTGACCACCGGCAGCGGAAAGCGCGACTCGAGCGAACAGTCCAAATTTCGGGCAGATCTCATCCAAGCCTACAACAGTAGACATCCCGGCCCCGAGGATTAGTATTGGTGCCCGATAATCGGCGATTGGGCGGACGTTGGGATAGCGGAACATCTATCTCCATACATGCACGGGCAAAAGACCATGGACGCAATTTTCGGAAAGACGTCGAAGGCAGAGCTTTTTTCTCCGAAAAACGGCCTCATAATATCAGGGACCATAAAAAGAGTATTCGATACCGGATTCCTCGTCATTGTCCCCCAGCTCCCGGAACGACCGACGAAGTTGCAAATTGCAAAGTGGCTGGCCCAGAAACCACGACAATATATGACGCGTATCATCGATCCGTCGTCAAAGCTAATGGAGCACAGGCTCTGCCTGTCCACAGCCGTGCGGTTCAAAGACTTGGATAATCGCCCCCTTAATTTTCGGAACGATTTTCGACCGGCTGCCCGGTATCTCTACTTCCACTACTGCTTGCAAATCCTGCGGAGGGCTTGGAAGCAGCCCGTCGAGCAGAGCAAGGCCGCCCTCAAGAATGAGATTGGGAAGAGATATTGGGGTACTCCGGGGAGGTACCTTCCCCGGAACATGCTTCTTGCCTTCGTTGAAGAGCTTGGTCACGAATATGACGAGCTGCTGGAAGGAGCCTCCTGCAATAAGGGAGAAGACATGGCCCTCTTAGCGGCCATGTCGAGGCACGTGAAAAAGAGAACCCCCCTCAACTGTGGGGAGGAATCAGAGGGTGAGGGTGAGAGTGAAGACGACGAGGACGAGGAGGACGGGGACTAAGAAGATGACGAGTAGTGAAGATTGGGGGTGCTTGCTCAGTTTATTTTGCTTGTATTTTTAGCAGTATTCGTTCTTCGCTCAGTTTGCATCAACGGTTATATGTATAGCTAGTCAGCGCGGATTTTGAATTTGGTATCAGAAAGAAGTCGTGGGTTTCTGTTAATATAGATATGATTACACCTATTTTTGCTTCAGCTGTGCCACAGTTGTAGGAATGAGGTTGAAGATGCGTGTTCCCTACCGTGCCATCCCCGCCAGGAGAACCGAACCGCCCCAAGCCCCGACGCCGACAAGAATAGACCCAACCCTTCCCCAATCAACCCTGCATCTTGCTGGACTGTCATCACGAACCACGAGGCTGAAAGTTCGCTTTCTTCCAAATTCTCCTGCACAAATCATATTCACTCTCTGATTTTGTAAAAAAAAGCATAAGGCGCTGTTAATACGCAAGATACCCCATGAGCTGATTTGATTTGAGTGCCCGATGATATCTGCCTGTCAGTTATTTATTCCCAGCAACCACCACTACTGAACGGTAGATTCCCACCTCCACTTTCGTTCGTGAGAGAGTGAGGAAACCTGAACGACAACCCGAAAGAAGAACAACCAGAGACCAAAACAACCGCTTCCCTCGCCCATTCGATCTTCTCCCGCGATCGCTCAGCACGCTCGTTCCATACTTTCTCCCGATCTCAACTCCACGACCCTTATCTCTGAAGCAAAAGGCAATCGTGCTCGAGCACGCTCATCCTTCCTCCTTTCTGAATAGCCCCAAAAAACCGCCTTGAACCTCGACGAACAAAAATCCCAGCTGCGTCATCGGCCCATCGGGGCAGGGGGCACATCACAGCAAACCAGAGAGCGAAACTTCCATCGCTCTGGTCTCCCCTCTCCCTCTCTGCCCTCCCGCTTGGAATGCGCGTTCTACATATCCAACAATTATCCTCCGATCGTCAGTAATCGTCAGAATACTAGAGTACACCCTCTCCGAACTCCCTCTTCAGCCGGGGTGGCCCATGGTGCTGTGGGCGCACCAGAACGCCCCTAGGCTCCGAGGAAGATGACCGCATTCGTGCGCGTGTCGGGGCCACCGAATGGTAACTTTTTGGTGGGATACCCGGGGATTTCTGCGACTTTGGTGAGCATACCCGTCTGGTTGAATGTCGTGATATCCGTTTGCCTTGCGCGAGTATCGTGCTGCCTACGCCCGTATACTAACAAATCCATACCAGCCGCGCATTGAAGGGAAAGTCGAAATACGGCCCAGCGTCGGCGTCACCGCTCCGGTTAACATCTCGCTCGTCACCATCTCACTCCAGCGACGGGAATCCATCCACCCATCAGCCGATTCCGTCACCAAGAAACATCTCGCAGCCCCGCGGAAAGATATTATCGACATAGTAGGGAAGGAAATGCTCCTGTTCCGATGTCCAGCCGGAAGAGAATACGAGGAAATCATGTACATGGACCTACCGTTTGTTCTGTTTATTCCGTTCGGGAGAGGCGGTCAGGAAACATCGAGAAAGGTGCCTCCAGCGAGCTTACAACTTCCGAGTCGAACTGTGGAGACGTACTATGAGATTGTGGTTCTGGTACAACAAGGGCAGGCGGAGCAGAAGAAGTACCCGTTCCCGGTCCCGATAGCGAGATACGATACCCTATCAACGTTTGGGATGTATACTCGTCCGGAATCCGCTGAGAAAGTTACCGATCACCTCGTCACGTTAGGCATATCATTACCGCGCTCATCCTATGGGCCTCTCGACCCAGTGAGCGTATACATTAAGCTTTCACCGAACCCAGATTGGATGAGTAGAGCGAAGAGAGTAACGATACAGAAGATCACGATTGGGATCGAAGAGGAGATAATATACAACCACGAAGGAGACGAACAGCAAGTCAAAACCAAGACTCTCGCCAAAAGGACGGAAGTTGTGGGGATAAAAATGCCCGAAGCAGGCTATCTCACAAACTTAGGGCTAGTATTTCCGGCCAAAGATACGAGAGATTCAGACGGGATTTTACCACGAGGGAAGCCTGCATTCCCCACATATGCTGTCAGCGGGTTTACCACGACGGGGAGTCTGTACAAAATCGAATATTACCTCCTTGTCAAGGTATATATCCCACCGTGCAACTGACACAGAAACCTACTAACAAGCTCTACCCTTCTAGGCACACCTAACCTCCGCAAAAGACATAATTCTTAGACAACCAATCGTAGTCTGTCCCATCGACCATGCAGGATGCAAGGAAGAAATGGAAGCCATCGAACAGTCAGCACGCGATGCCGCCCACGTTAACCCAGACAACCCCATGCTCCCTCTACCGACTATCATACGCCATCACGATCCCAACGCGCTCCATTACCTCGGTGTTGCTGTGGTTGGGAATCTAAAGAAACCACTTATCGAGTGAACGGCTCGCGATTTGGCTTTGCCAATAATCTATGCCCCGATTCCTCCACACATTATCCAAGCGGCTACGCTCATTGCATAGAGCCACTTAAGGGGATCATTTCTCACAATGAGAGGACGACGTTTCCGCGCTACGCCAAGACGGCTACAACCTTTCCACAAACTACAAATAACTCTTGAATCCCTCCATCACCAACGATTTACCCTCCTTCATCTCTCTCATCCTATATATTCTTCTACAACGACCGAAATTATCTAGGGGTTGGCGTTAATCACAAAGAGGAAGACAGCGGATACAATAACCGTATCTCCGGCGCCGGCGTACCCAATCTAAGAACCATGGGGATAGCGATCATTATACAGGACCGGGGCTGAACGGTGACAGGAGTCCATACGACGATCATGCATGACCTTTTATTCAACGAAGGCCTTTTTTTACTTGTTTTTGATTCAACCGGATAGGGAACTTTTTTGATAATTTTTTTGTTTTTGCTAATCTTTTTTGTTTAGGGGGATGGATACCTTGGCTTTTTGTTCCTCGAGCTTTGATTAACTTACTTGGTTCAGCTTCACTTTTTTTGATCAAGGAACGGGGGATTGGAGTGAACCTGTGGGTTTATCTGCTGCTCCGCTTCCAATATAGGAATGAAAGACCCGTTCATGACACTATTTGCTTCCAAGGCGTAGGATGAGGGAGGCACTTCATATAGAACTGCCTCCTTCTATTCTTCCATTCTGATCCAGTTACTTAGGATCTTAATTCCATCCATAACTCCAAAGATAAAACTCCGACCCCGAAGCCCAAGTAGATATATAAAGCCTCATAACCTATACCCTCTCTCTGCCTCACACCATCACGACGCCCCACCCCTATTCCCACCCAACCCCAACCCTCCCATCGCCCTACTCAACACCTCATCATCCCCCAAATCGATCTTCCCACCACTACCACCCCTCTCCATTCCCGCCAAAAACTCAAAGAAAGTACTCAACACACTCGCGTACTGCGGGGAGAAGAGGCCGAATGTTCGTTCGGCGTTTAGGAGGTTTGTGGAGATCTGGGGGGGTTGGTTAGGGAGGAAGCGAAGAGGGAGGAGGGGGTGGTAGGATGGGACGTACTTGTGCGAGAAGCTCTTGGTTTGAGAGGAGGGTTTGGACTTGGGTATCCCGTGAGGGTGTAGGTTCCATGGTTTGAGGGGAAAGATTGTTTCCTTGAGGGAGAGGGGACAATTTCCGAGGAGGGGTATGAGAGAAATATAAATCTTTCCGATTTTGGTACGAAGAGACCCGGAAAGAAGATAGATTTCTAGAGTTATCCGCACGAAGCCTACCTCTCTACTCTTTCTTCCCCTACCTGATTTACTCGGAGAGGGGGACTGGAAAGAATGTGTTGGCGTTGATGGATCGAGATGCCAAGAAAGATCTAATCTGATGAACGGATAAAAAGCTAAAAGTTATTTATGGGTCATGCAAATTCCCCACGCATCACATTCCACCGACAGCTCTCTATTAACTACGATAAGTTACTCCTAGTCAGGTCAACCGCCTGTATAACAACGCCCATAATGGCAGACCTAGACGAAGAAGCTATAACCACCCCCGCGACCTTCCAAGACACCTCCAACATCGACAATGACCTCTCCGACGAAACCCAGGACTTCCGCTTTCTCAACCACCCTGCCTTGTACCACCCCTCCCCATTCCCTCCCCTCACTCGCACACCGTCTAATAAACTGCTTCTAGCCTCTCCAACCCCCTTCAACAACAACAAGCCTCCATCCCCCGCCGCGGCGACAAAGACTTCGAACCAAACCCCACCCTCCACCAATCTGACACCCTAACCGCCTCCCGAAATGCCATGCACAACGCCCTCTCCTACCCACGCCTCCACAACCCCAGCACCCAACTCATAGGCATATACTGTCCCGACGGGAAACTAGCCCCACCCAAATCCGCAAACCTCCAACCCGTCGACGAAGAAGACTCCGAAACCCCGTCCACTGCGCGCACAGCACTCCTCAGTAGGGCTACCGGAGTAGGCAAGGGGACGTGCGTTTGCGTCCCGAACCCGAAGGGGCAGACATTTCGCACGGTAGGCGCGTCTGATCGCTGGAATCGCGCGTGGTTACTCCCCGAGGAAGCGATCTACTTACTTGAGAGGGCGAGTTTGGATATCCGATGGCCGGATACGGAAGTCAAGGACGGGGAAGAAGATGTGGGGGGAGGGATACCGATGAGTTTACAGGCTGCTTATACGTGTTTTATTGGGAGGGAGGGGTTGACGTTGGAGAGGTATGTGGTTTATGCGGGGTTGAGGAGGGGAGGGTATACCGTTATGAGGGCGGAGAGTTGGGATGAGAAGGTAGAGGATGGTGAGGATGAGGTTGCTGGGCGGGAAGTTGTGAGAAAGGATAGCTCGGGGATTATGGGGTTTCTGGTGCGGTTGTTTAAGTCGATATGTGTCGACTCAACGCGCTCTACCGCTTATGGTCCCATGATTGGACTTGGGATTTATCGGAGTTACAGTAAGTTCCGCCCACTTGTTCCACCCGACTTCAATACTAACTACTCTACAGATCACATTTACCGCGCTCTATCCCTAAACCTTGACCAAAAACCCTCCACCGTCCCCTCTCCCTCTCCCCCCAAAACAACCCCCCCTTTCCGCATCGCATTCAACGCCTACAAGCCCTCCACCCCCTTCAAAAAATCCTCCCCTCCAACACCCGACTTCCGCATCGCAGTAATAAACACCAACACCCAACCCACCGTCCCTACCCTCTCGCAACTCTCCGCCCTCCTGGAAAGCACACCTCCCGACCCGCCGAAGGGTGAGAAAATGGATCGTCTGCTGTACCTGCGTCTAAGGCATGGGTGGCGGAATGTTATTCTTGCGGTGGTGGATCAGGGGGTTGTGAGTTTTCTGAGGGTTGCAGATGCGAGGTTTGGTGGGGAGAAGTTGTATGAGGAGAAGATTAAGGGTGGAAATAAGGGTGGAGGTGCTGGTAGAGGAAGGGGGAGAGGGAGAGGAGGAGGTGGGAGGGGAGGTGGTAGAGGAAGGGGTGGATGATTGATGTATGATATATAGCTGACGGCAACGATTTATATCCTAACAAGATACCCATTCTTCAAGTTCGCAAAAGATAGATATCGAAAGAACGAGTAAAGCTTCATACAAATCCATTCAAACTCTCTACTAATCCACTTGTCCCCGTCCCATCTTCTCTCCCGACAGGGGTCGAGGAGCTAATATATATCGCTCCATGAGTAATTCGGAAGATAATATGTAGGGAAGGGTGTTCTGATTTTCCATCATATTTAGACGCTCGATCCACGGAGTGTAAGAAGTATGCAAGAGGATAGAGCGTATATGCTTAGATGGGTGGGGGGTTCGTTCGCTCGGAGGTTCGGGGATAATCGGACGCGCTTTCTGGCGTCTCTTTTCTCAGGTGGCATTCAAGTCCAGACGAGCAGCTTTTCCGAGGGACTAACACGAAAGGAGAGATATAACAAACAGCAAAATCCATATCGCATTCTTCGTCTCTGATCGTAAGGGACAACATAATCTATGCACAGCATAAATAAAAGGAGGAAGGAAACAGCGCAAAATCAGGCTGGATAATAGTTAGCAGAAGTTTCTAGGAGAGGATATGACTCGACAGACAAGGAGAACGCTGAAGACAAACGGGTCATGAACCTACCATCTAAGTAATCAGCAGCCATCAATAGCTCCAAGCAGAGCTCCGGTGGGATATCCATGTCGGGCACGTCTGTCTGGTTTTTGTGTTTGTGGTTATAGCATAAATACGTGCAGACCTTTTCAAGGACGACACCACTGTAACATAACAAAGGGGGTCAGCTGTCAATGTTTCGTGGGTCTGAATGGGCTCAGGGGTATCTTCGTAAGTCTCGCGAATTCCTTTCCAAGGGACGAGGAAGGAGAATGGAATTTGGAGTGGACGAACTTGATAGTTGCAAGCGCGCAGCGGCCAGATACCGCCTCACTAAATCGACCTATCGCCGTGAGTTAGTTTCTGGAAGCTAGGGGTTCTCAGGGAATCTATATTAGAACACTATGACGGGATAACTATTTGGGGTAAGGCGGGAAGGAGCGGAATGGAATGACAAATGAGGGATAAAATATCCTCCCCCTTTGAAAATATATTTGGGGAGAGCTTTGAGGGGGGTCGGGTCCTGAATCCGTTGTGTGGAATCTGCCCCTCACTGGGTATGGCCTTTGAGGGAATGACGACGGGTCGGACGAAAAGGAAATCGGGTGAACTGACTTTCTGGATCCAGCATTCGTCGGATTGTTCCAGACACACAAGCTACATCCCTTGGTACGACGAATTCAAACCCATCGTTCGAGACTAGCGTCACGTATTCAGACGGTCCGTCCGACATCGTCGCCGTCTCCGTGGTTTGTGGGCTATTTGGGAGGCTCTTTGACCGTGGGAGTTCAGAGAGTGATAGGGAGCAAGTCAGTGTTGGAGTGAGAGTTAGATGAGAACGTTCTACGCTCTGTATCGGAGTGAAAAGGAAAGAGAGAAACTTGTGATATTGCCGTCGCGAAAGTTGCGACTCGATGTTTCCCGCAGATGTTGATCGGCAAGATAAAGACTAAAAGAAAGTATGGTCTGTGCTCAAGCTGATGCAGTGACATCAAGTCATGTGATCCCCATATCGACTTCATCGCATTGAAATAGAGAGACCATGGTCTCGACACTCGTTGTTACTGTCTATAATTTCTCATGTGGTTGGCGTATATATGGCTGAAGCTGTTTCTTGCAATATCCTTTCCGTTCCTACTTCACTATCTTCTCAATTGAGCCCTTAGCGCTGTTTTTATAGGGACATTTCACCATGATACCCCTAAAACTCGTCCCTGTTCGGGGACAGGTCTCCGACTTATCTTCGCGGCTAAACCCTCTGCGGACACAGAATCTATCAATTTGCTCTCTGAGCTGCCATTGTTCTTCTCCCGATTCATCCGTTGTACCAAGCCAACCTATCACACGGGGGTTCAGCACCGGCATAAAGCGCGCAGCTCCTCCCGTTATCTTTCATTCTGAGATCAAACATTCGGCCCGTCTAGCAGACAGAACATGCCTCATTACGGGTGGAACGTCTGGTATTGGCTACGCCATCGCTGAGCGATTTCTTCAGGAAGGTGCACGCAACGTCGTGATTACTGGTAGGAGCAAAGGGCGACTCCAAGCAGCAATGGAGGGCTTACACGAGTCAATATTGGATCCAAATTCTCCCAAAACCAGCGATAAGGGGCAAGATGGCTCACAGGACCCTTGCCAGAGGATTGAATTCTCACCGCGTATAGCTGGCTTGATCGGGGATGTAGGACTCGCCCAATTCTGGGCCTCAGAGTCATGCAAAACAGCAATGGTATGAGTTTATCTAGAGGGGCCAGGTGGCAGAGCCAAATAGCAACATAATAAGCTGACCTTCATAGTCCGGATTAGACATTCTCGTCAACTGTGCAGGTGTCTCGCACGCCTCCTTGCTCATGCGAGCAGAAGACGACCACATCGACTCCATGCTAAAAACAAACCTCCAGGGTGCAATATTCGCAACCCGCGAGATGGCGAGGAGAGTTCCCCGGCAGCTTAATCCTAGTAAATATTCGAAGAGTATAATCAATATCTCTTCGCTACTTGCGTTTAAAGGCGCGGTTGGGACGGCGACATATGCAACGACAAAGGCAGGGCTAATTGCGTTGACTCGCTGTATGGCGGTGGAGGGGTCGAAACCAGTGAAGGGGATGAGGATACGCTGCAATGCGATTACTCCAGGGTATATTGAGACGAGGATCCTCAAAGGTATGTTTGTAGTTTGTCGAAAAGATCATCTAACGAGAAAAAGAAGAAACGGGAAATGGAAAGATTAAAGGTACTAATTTATACACAACTAGAAATCGGAGAACCCGCACGAGCGAATGCTCTCGAGTCTATCCCTCTAGACAGATTCGGTACTCCAGAAGAAGTCGCCGACGCCGCCGTTTTCCTAGCTACAAACGAATATGCTAACAACTGTATCCTCAACATCGACGGTGGTCTTGGCGCCATATGAATCAGCGCTTGCTTCATAGCAAAACCTCCCAATAATATCGAACAAAAAAACGAAATCTTTAAAAAACAAGAGAAGAAAAATAATCCCCAAAGAAGAGAATATAAAGAAATCTAGGCCACCCAAACAAACATTGAAAAGATCAAAACAGACACCTGAATGCTCGAAATACTCTCCACACCGGGCTTTTTCTCCTGTGATATGCCCCAACCCCTGAATGCCACGAATACTCCGTTTTTGAAACTCCGATAGGGCATGGAAATGATCATGCTATTGAAAAGAAAAGTTTATGACCCCTTTGGTCTTTTTTTTTGTTATTCTTCCTTTTTGTTTATCAATCATCGTCGATTAGAATTGCTCCATCAGCCGCATCGTCAAGGACAATAGGTTTTGACGAATCCGCATCATCGGATGTTGCTGCGAACTTTTTCGCGGGCGGCTCGCCATTACCCAAACCTGCTTCGTCGGCGTCACGCTTTCGCTTGCTAGTACCGTTGGTTTCGATCGAGACACCGTTCATCTCGGCGACGGGAGCTTGCTTAGGTTTAGAGGGGATATCTATATCCTTCTGCAAGGAAACGGGTTTGCCTTCATCGGTTACAGATCTGGGGCTGGGCGTTAGTAATTATATTCGAATACTCTTTAATTTTCAATAGGGAGTCCTTACTGTTCCTTCACAAGTAACTCGAGGTTGACTCTGGGATTGTCGTCATCGTCATCGACAATGGTGAGGAAGCTATCGTGCTTTACTCCAAGGTCACTCAGCTTCTTCGGGAGGTTATCGTCCAGATCCGGATCGTAGATGGTGCCAATCTCGTTGCTGACGGATATTTCCTCTCCATAGCCTAGTCGCATACGAAGGACACTCGAAACAAGGTCATCCAAAGTCGCTCGTTCCGGGTCGACAAGCACCTGTCCTTGCGCGACGCTGCAGACAGGGCAGTACGGATTGGGAGGCTTGAGACTATCAGTGTTGATTGCGCGTACGCCTGATCGCTCCAAGAAAACCTATTGGATGCCGGGGATCAGTTTTATATTCATGTTCAGTGTATTCCGGGAGGAAGGGTTACCATCTTGGCGTCCTTGTAGTCGCCTCGAAAGACCTTAAATGCTTGCAAGACACAGAGGCCTGCGGTCATCGCATTCGTAGTGGCGATTGCGGGTATGATGTTTCCGGCCATTTCTGTTTGGTAGAGTTAGTGTACAGTTTCTCTTAACGTGTCGACAGACGCGCGAAATAGGAGGTATAGCTTACGTTTAATCTCGAATTTTGACTTAGTTTCAATGCCGAAAATTGTTGACCGAAGGTTTGCGCTGGCTGCCACGAAATCAAGTGTGTCGACATCATCTTTGTCAAAGGTCAAAATTGGTCTGTCTCCTGGCTTTGCCTCAGCCTGGAGCGTTTGTAATCGACGGCTTAGACGGTTTAAACTATAGGGACAGGTGTCAGTCAGAATATCCCTGTACGGTGATAAGGGATTAATGCCCCGGGTTTGTGATGGTTACCTGTCCTGGAAGACCGCGAAATCTTCAACGAGAGTCCACACCTTCTGGTCATCAGTGGGGATTGCTGACTCCATTGCTTTTGCTTCTTCTCGGAGCGCGTAGTATGATAATGGCTCTGGGGCCTTTCGCGATTTCCACATATCCTCCATCCCTCGTAGTCTGTTGATATCATCCGTAAAGACTTTGTTGAAAATTTTTTTAGCAAAATCGTCCGAACCCATCGACTCCCTAATCAACTTTAAAGCTTGCGCCTCTTGCTGTAACTTCGAGATCTCTTCGGCTGCAGTGGGCAATAGATATTAGCGGGGTATGGACTATAATAGATTAGTGTTTTTGGCATACCATTTTCTGCATCTTTGGAGTGGTCGAGCTCCTCGGTGTCGTCCTCACTGGTGCCGAATAGCTCACTTCATGTGTGTTAGTAGATGCGCAAGACTGTTGCGCGGGCCAAAGAAACTTACGGAAGTAGATAGCTTTTAGCCCACACGATACAGTGGATCGGCTGGCTCGGGGTGCTGCGAATTGTACAGACGGGAAATGTCTTGGGCACCTCCTTCGAATTGCAGTCGTAGCATTCAGTTATTCCCTAGAGAACAAATAAGCCTCGTAATCATATACAACCCCCCCCTATCCCCGCTCACCTTTTTAATGACCTGAACCTGGCCATTAAAGCCAGTGGTTCCACTCTCGATCAAGGGCACGTTAGCCGCCAGACACATCTTGTTCACATGCCGCCGCGCTTCCAGGTTGTCCAACGCGTTAAAGACGATATCGAAGGTCCCGAACCAGTCGCTGTTGAACTGACTGTCCTTAATGTTCGCATGGTAGGCTTCGAGCTTCGCCTTGGGTTGAAATTTGTGGGCGACTTCTTTCGCGACCTGTAGGGGACGAACGTCGCCGCTTGTTAGCCTATCTGAGCACATTTGGAGCAGCAGATTTGGAAGTATACGTACTAGAGCTTTCGGCTTCTTGATATGCTCGACTCTAAAGAGAAATTGGCGGTTGAGGTTGCTGAGGTCTATGGTGTCGAGGTCGATGATATGAATCTCTCCGAAGCCGGTGAGAAGCAGGTTCTTCAGCAGTTCGCATCCAATTCCCCCGGCTCCAACCATAAGGACGCGTGACTATGAGGTAATCGTTCAATATCTCCATGCTTTCGCGATTTAGTGTCTGTGGTGTTTTATGGCTGTCAACTTACCTCTCGTATGCGACTGGCGAGCGTCCCAAGGGCCTTTTTCTGGTGCACATCTCGCCCCATGTTGCGCGTAAAGATAAGGAGCGCAGATAACTCAATGCGAAGGAAGGAGAGGGTAACGGAGATGCTAGAGATAAGTGCTCATGAGAGAGGTATCGCCAGTCTTCAAGTGTATTGAAAAGTAGAAATTATGTTTATTCCAATGCGGAGGGAGAAATGTGAGAGGAAAAGTGACGTGAGTGAGAAAGCTGAAAGTTGACGCTGAGCGAAAGATAAAGTGGTTCTTGGCGCGATCTTTGTCCTTCAGTCCGATCCACGGTTAACTCAACCTCACTACATCTTACTCTGTACTTACTTCTTCTTATTTACTCTGCAGGGTTTCTTATATTACGTGTCTTTGTTATGAAAGGTACTGCGGGCTTGCAGATGGAATTCCACCCGGTCCCGAACAAAGGCACGAAACCCATCCCGCAAACTGACAGACCTCCGCCAGACCGCATATCGAATTTCGGCACTAGACATTCTGATGCACGAGGCTGCAGCCTTCTGTTTGCTTTCTAACTAGCATCGCGGTGGCAAGTGTTGTCTACCTTTCCTGCAGCATTCTATGCCTTCCTTTAGAACCCTAATGCACATTGACCATCGGGGAGCTGTAGGTTAATTCCCCTCGCATTGAGACGGGACGGGGCATCTAATCGCAACCAGCCTTTGGCATCAGTGGATGGTGCATTATGGATGTTTTTCTGCGATGCGAATTGTCAAGAACGATGCCCAATCTCCGGAAAGGGAGGATTCGCCTATTCGCCCGTCTTTTTGACGCGCGATACTTTCTTCTCTCGCAGTGAGGCGAGCTGAATATGCGGTGTAGATTTCAACAATCATGGAGGTCAGTTCGTCTCGTCGATGTTGCCAGCATGCCGAAGGGCCCGTCCCGACGAGGAAGGCTGCACCTTTCTGCAGGCCCAAAGTGAGCCATTGGGACATTCAACTTGCAGAGCAGGCCCCGGAGGTCTAGAACGCCAGTTTTCCCAGCCCAGCCGATCCTCTTATGGAGCCTTTTGTGTGCTTATTTGGACGAATTCTGTACAATTGGATCCCATCGGTCTTCGGAGAGAAAGTTTGAACGGACGGTCTTTCTGCTCCACAACAACCCGGGCTTGATGCGCATTGCCCAACGCTTAAATCATGCCCTGACCAATCCACCATGTTAGATATCTTAGCTCGATAACTTTTAGCTATGTTTGTGTTGAGCATCACTCACTCCCTCTCTGGTCTCCTCTTTCTCACCCGACTTTAGGGCTTCCCGATCATGTGACCAATCCCCACGAAATAAGCTTTTTGTTATCGTGTGCTTATGTCATCTATCTAAAAAATAGCGAGAGTGCTTCTTTCTGTTTTCATTTGCACGAAAGGGATGCGAATGCTCAACTGAGGGTGCATTTATCCATTCCTCAGCTTCAACTCCCTTTGTTGAACAAGCAGTGGATCGACCCCCCATGTCTATCTTCCTCCTACTTCACGCAAACGTGTCCGTGGTGGCGATGCCTTGCTAGCTCTCGAAGCTTGAATCTCGTCGTCCCACATAACAACATCCCTACTGCATACTAATCATTCTCCACCCCTCCTACCAGACACGAAATTTATATCCAGATAACTCTCTTGCGACCGCAGTATCTCCTTCCGAGAACCTCACGAGCCGAAGACGGAACTACGAGCGTTGAAGCCACGGTGAAAGGGGGACTACCCATTCAAGTACGATGTCGGACGACGAGCCAGATCTCGAGCTCCTAGAGCTTCTTCGCCAGTCCCTCGGGATGGGGAAACGGTCCAACGAACTCGTACCAGCAGAGACAAGGGTTTTAGAGGGCGCACAACATGTATTCGATAACGCCATTGACGTCGCTGTTGATCCGTTCGCGATAAAGGCGGCTGCCCGCACAATCCTACACCAAATGCAGAAGAAGGAATACTCAACAAAGACATGGTCGTCGCATGAGCTACACCCTAAAGGAAAGGATGAGTCCACCGTGGATTTTATATTCACGATGGACCTTTTGAATTTCTCCTTCTGGTCTGACGAGAAGGACGAATCAAAACAATTTGGGATCCAATACCGGGGGAGGAAATGGACGGGATATTGGGGCTTGGTTGCGGCGATGCAAAGAGCTCTTGATGAGGGTAAACAATGAATCTCTGCGACAGCCCCGTAGTGATGTATATTAAAGCTGAAACTGACAGAGATCCCTATTACGAGCTCTGATTTTTGGCAGAACGAGGATGAGTGCACTGACGAAGTCTTGAGACACGTTTTCCGATCCGCCACAAATGAAGAGATACCTCTTTTTTCGGAGCGGATGGAGTGTTTACGCGAAGCGGGAAGAGTGCTTTATGACGTATGCGTCCCTACTTTCTGTTCCATTGTTATCTCAAATATTAAATATGCTCATTGTATCCCTTATCGGGCCGATGCTAATTCCCGGAACCACTTTAGAAATACCGCTGCAGCTTCACGAACTGCATCTCGGAGGCAAATGGATCTGCTGCCGCCCTAGTTAACCTTGTCGCGGAGAGCTTCCCCTGCTTTAGGGATGAATTCCGGTTCGAAGGGCGCAGGGTCAGATTCTATAAGAGGGCACAGATTCTAGTCGCAGATTTATGGGCTTGCTTTGAAGGGAAGAGCTATGGAAAGTTTCATGATATCAACAAAATCACAATCTTCCCTGGTAAGTAATCTGCTGCGAACCTCCCGAAATCTCCACGAAAACCTTCCTTAATATACTTACCTTTGTATGTGCAGACTACCGCATTCCCCAAATGTTGCATAATCTAGGATGTCTCCGCTATAGCCCGTTACTAGAGACACACGTCCGGCATGGGAAAATTATCCCAAGTGGAGGCAACTGGGAAATTGAGCTCCGCGGAACTAGTATCTGGTGCGTCGAGATGATAAGAAAGGAGATACTGAAGCAAAACCCAGGGATCAGGGGAGGTTCCGCTCTGGAGACCCCTAAACCGGAGGTTCCCGAACCCCAGTCAGAAGTGGTAAATGGCCATGAAGAACTAGAAAACGACGCAAACGGTGACGGGATTGAAGCCACCGAAGAACCGAATGGCGACAGCAACAGCGGTGATAATAAGACCATGGTGAATGCTATCCTTATAGATTTCTTCCTCTACGACACAATGAAGGAGTTGGAAGAGGAAGGGAAGGTCGATATGCCTCACCACAGGACGAGAAGCATCTGGTACTGATCTATATACCCCTATTTCCCCATTTGGTTTTCGTGGCTGGCGTCATCTCAGAGTATATAATCGGCATAATCACTCGTCTTTGCTTGTTGGCTGCTCTCTCTCTCTCTTCTCTCTCATGGAGATCTATACTGATAGATATTTTTTTTAATAACTCATGCAATCCTGGCTTACGCATATTAAGCTGGTCGAAATGGCTGTGTCTTCTAATTACTTCATAACTTGGGTCTCAGTTGTGACTGGTAATTGGGTCACCCTCCTCTAGAACGGAATTGAAAAGGGGTATCATACATAACATTATTCTACGCCATGTTATAAACTAGACAACTAGCTGTTGTCATGATCGGGGCTCAGCGAGCAGCAGCTCGTTTCTTACCCTTCTCCATCCCCCTTATCCTCTCCATGATCTCTTCTTTCCACTCACTATAATCCGCCTTCCTATCCTCACTCAACCAATCAATGCGGTCCTGCATCATAGTACCAAGCCCAGGCTGAAGACCTCCTCGAACCTTATCTTTACCCGTAGCAACCTTTCGACGTCTTCGCCTATTAGGACCCAATGGACCACTATCGTCGCCATCGTCGTCGTTCTCACCCGCTTGGGTGTCTCCCGCGTCGAGCGCATCATCACCTTCCCTATCACCCGGTAACGGAATATTCTCAAACCACTCCATTCCCTTTGACCAGCCACATTCCGTAATATAATCTATCCACAAATCAACCTCTTGTCTCAGATGTTTCTGATCAGGCGATAGTCCGACACTCGACAGCGCCGTATCACACATCTCATTATACGTTTTCCGGTCCAATTCGCGTGGAGGAACAGAGGAACTAGGTTTCACCCCGCTCTTCCCCATGAGATAATTTCTCCTCCTAGATAGAACGATAAAATATGTCGCAACGATCATCGTCTTAATCATGTCCTTCTTCACCTCTTCCTCGGCACCACCTTTATCAAACGGTGTTAAAAACTCATCAAGATCCTTGTCTTCAGCACGCTTTTCAGCTGTGTTAGATTCAGGTATAAAAGAGAGAATAGACGATACTCCAGCGAAGATATGCGGAGGGAAAGACGAGGATATTGCCGGACGAGATCGTCCGGTTGAGGTAGAAGTTGGTGTGGAAAGAGTTTTGCATATACGCCGCACTAACGGCATCGCCCACGTTGGCGCATCTTTAATAGACGTTTTCGGCGTCTCAGTTACTGCGTTCTTGGATACTCCCGCTCTTGTTCGCTTCGCGGGAACTGTTGAGGAAGGGGTAGGGTTCTTCGACTGTGCTTTCTTCGGGGTAGAGGAGGGAGTTGTGGCGGCTTGGCGTTTTGGACGAGTCGATGATTTTGCTAATGACTGTTCGAGATATGTATAGAGCTTCTTATAGACGCGTGGAGGGCATGGAGGACGGGAGACAGGTGGTGGGAGGTTGAGGGACGGCGCTAGCCTTTAAATTTATAAGCATTATATCTCAAACGGTTCAGCGGAGTAAAACAAACCGTTTACACGCAATTTCAGCGCAAACGTAAGGCCTGGCGATCTCTTCCTCCGGCTTCAAGCTGCTGGCATAGCTTCGCGATTGAGCGAGAAGACTGATAGACAGGTTGACCAGCTCTGGAGGGAGGTCATTGTCATGCGTTGGAAGCAGTTGAGACAAGGCCTGTTCGAGAGATTTGTTACTCATTTCTTCAGGTGATTACAGCTACCTAGTAGCAACAATCTCGTGAGAAATTGAGTCCCTGTGTAGAAATTCTTTATCTCTTCCTGATCGTCTCTTCCTCTGATGTTGACATCGATTAAACTTCTATATCACGTGCCATTATGTCATGCAAGGAATTTTAAGGTTGGTAGACGCTAGTCTCAGATTAGCCTAGCGTGTAATCCCTTACTTCTCCGCGTTTTCTTAATGCAAGATCATCGTCGAGATCCCGTCGTCTGGGTCAATCGCATGTCTTGGATAAAGACACAAATTCATATCGGATCACGGCATACGAGGTACATTTCGAACAACGCCTCATACGACAAAATGCGGGTGCAACGTGAACTCCCCGCATTCGGGAGTAAGGGTTTCGTACTGACTTCACGTTCCCCTCTCGCCCACCCACATTCCGTCCAACTCTATTTCCGTCATAGGATAGCTGGATTAGCCGAGCAAGTACCAAATATTAACCCGAGGGCCGCACCAGACGCTACTCTCCAACTGCGGGACCGGATGATAGCAGAACCCGCCCCTCTCCTCAGAAAGTGCGGAATTAGGGAACGGGATTGGTTAACCGAGAAAACTCGCAGTGTTGGCTGAGTTGGCCGACTAACAGAACGGTAGATAACAAGGGGGGCTCCCAGAAACCGCTCTGACTATGTCAAAAGCTTTGAAGCCAGCCGAACTCGCCAAACAGCGGAAGAGATCAAAGTCTGTATCCCATAGATAACGTTCGAGATTTCGAGTGTGCGTGGTACGCTGCACAATATGAATTTAAAGTATCAGGAGATTGCTGCCATAGCACAGAAAAGGAGGGATGATCTTCTAGCTGCCTCATGTCCATTACCAGATTTCGAGGAGGGCAATCTGCCTCAAGATCTACGGGCATTTCTCAAAACGCCAGGGCTTTTCACCCCCGAGGAATTGACTATTATCAAGTCCAACGCTGACAAGATTCTCCGGAAAATAAGGGAGAGAGAATGGACTTCGGTAGAAGTGACGAAAGCCTTTTGCAAGTCATCTGCCGTTGCGCAGAAGTTGGTAGGGTTTAACACAGCCACTTACTGAGTTCCATAGTGGCTAACGTACGGGATACAGACCAACTGTGTGACCGAGGTCATGTTCAAAGAGGCACTCGATAGGGCGAAATATCTCGATGATTACCTCGAGAACAATGGTTCGGTCATTGGACCCCTACATGGAATACCTCTATCTCTCAAGGACAACTTCATGGTCTCTCCTCATCCGACGTCCAATGGCATGGCGGCATATGCCAACATTCCTACTCACCAGGACTCAGAATTAGTCACACTACTTCGAAATCTAGGAGCTGTACTATACGTCAAGACCAATGTCCCCACAGCAATGATGATTGCCGAGACGATCAATAACGTATGGGGAGAGACACGGAACCCTCTCCATAAGGGTCTCTCGCCAGGTGGCTCTTCAGGAGGCGAAGCAGCTCTTCTCGCTATTAACGGCTCTCCCCTAGGTGTCGGTACTGATATCGGAGGCAGTATCCGGATTCCTAGCGCATCGTGCCACTTATATGGATTGAAACCATCCACTGGTCGGTTTTCAGTATTGGGAGCCAGGCCGAGCATACCAGGCCAGGATTTTATAAATGCTATCTGCGGGCCTATGTCATCGTCTCTCCGGTCTGTGCAGTTGTTCTGCGAAGCAGTCTGTTCAGAACAGGCCGCGCCGTGGAATATTGATCCGAAAATAGTTCCCATCCCATGGAGGAAAGATGTGATACAGCCCAAGGGACGAAAACTGCGGTTTGGGATTGCCGCTAATGGCGATGGGATAGTAACATGTCATCCTCCTGTTGAACGAGCACTGGATATGACAGCCAAGGCTCTGAGGGATGCTGGACATGAAGTTTTCGAGTGGTAGGTCATAACACTTATTAACTACTATCCGTCCAGCATGCTGATTGAGCATCAGGAAACCAACCGATCACCCCGAGATCGTCAAATTAGTAGGGACGGCGTTCCACGAATTCGGCAGCGATGCAATTATGCCCCTCCTTGAAGACTACGACGAACCGATCTTTAATGCCATGAGACGGGTCTTCGAGAGTGGTCGAGATACAGGGGACAGGCTCGGGCCCGCCAAGCTAAGAGAGCTGATCCTACTCCGGAACGGCTTGCAGAAGAAATATCTAGATCGGTGGATGGAAACGCGGAATGGTGCCGATGGCCCCATGGACGGTATTATTTGGCCCGTGGCACCCACGCCGGCTAATAGGCTTCGATTCTCGGAAGAGGTTCAGTATGTTGGGTATACTGGCTTCGCAAATATCCTCGGTAAGTTTCTCCCGTAACCATTCCCGTATGTACGCCGTATGCTGTAGCTAATGTGACAATCCAGAACTGACATCCTGCACCTTCCCCGTAACATATGCCGACAAGTCTCTGGATGCGAAGCGCGGGAGCGATTGGACCCCACTGAGCGAAATGGACCAGCATATTCAAAGCGAGTATGATCCCGAGTTCTACCACCGAGCACCCGTATCTTTGCAACTAGTAGGGAAGAGGCTAGAAGAGGAAAAGGTTCTGGAAATGGTTGAGGTTGTCTCGGACGCAATAGGTTTCCATAAGTGTAATTAGAGTAAGTAATAGGGGTACATTTTTCTCAGGTGATCTGTAGATTCCAGTAAGGATCATAACTCTAGTCTTTCTCGGAGAATGGTAGATACTTTTAAATCCCAGGGATGTGCATGTCCCCCGCCTCGCCGGTTCACGTACGTCAGATTCAGATCAGATGCTTCTGACTCTCTGGTACCACCTCCCGAGCCTGTGATGTTGAGTGTAGCTTTCTCTATCCAAACAGAAAAGGGTACGAAATTATCAGACGCTTTATCATACTCGGGAGCGAGAAATATTAGACCGACGGGCTACAGAGCAGGAATCAGATCTCTCTGAAGTCGATGATTGAGGGGCAGTCGCCAATTCCTATCTTTGAATCCTCATGGCAAATAGGAGATTTTAGGAGGGGGGCGGGGGGTGTTCGATATATCTGCTCTAGCGCCTACTTCTACTAGAACCGTACAGTTTCTGATCTGGGAACGGTCATTGAGTGGTAGTCTGATCACTATGAGGTATAGATTTGGATGTGCGAACGTAAGAAAGAAGTGAAGAATTGAGTTGAGTCTCTGTAGTGCTAAATACATATTAGAACTAGCTATAAAATATAGGTTAATCTCGACAAACCGCATGAACAATAAACCTAGCCATAACACCGCAAGCCAGTCGTGTTGATATAATCGTCACAGTTCATTTTGACCATTGCCAGCTTCAGGATTAGGAGACACCCAAGAGGCCTGCTTCTTACCGGGCTGCGAAAACTCCTTAAAGATTCTCTTAAAAGTCTCCATCTTCTCCCACTGTTCTTTCATTTCACCAAGCTCGGTCTTCAGAGCCAGGTTCTCACTCTTTAGAGCCGCATTTTCATCCCGAAGTTTATTAAACTTTTCGTTCGCCTTTTCGCGCTCCCGCGTCTCCTCCCAGAGTTGAGCCACGAATTCCGGCCGAAACTGCTTTTGCATGCGCTGATATTCTGCTACTTGAGAAATATCAAGGCTCGCATGATTCGGGCCCGAACCGCTGGTCGAGCTGACCGAGTTAGGGATAGTTTGCCCGGTGGTGATCCGGCCAATAAGCCCAGTCCGTTGAAGGCGTTGAGGGCCTCCACGCCTTGCTACCTGTCTAGAGCCCATTCGAGTGAGCCTGGATCTTTTCTCGGGACTACCCGTAGGGTCCTATTGTGCCAAGATTATGTTGTTAGATTGTTCCTAATAACCTTTAGGGATATTAAGACGGAGTCTTACCTCCTCGATAGAATTTATTAACTCGGAACGCCTCTTGCGAGTCGAGCGCTGAGGCATGACCTCGGGTTCTGCATCCTCCCATTCATCCTGTGATTCAGGAGAGGCGGTACAAGAAGGGGGTTGATCGCGAGGTCTCTATTGTTGCCGAATAATAAGTACTCGACATGAGCAAATAAGATCATGGTGGCAGATAGACATTACTCACCGTAGGCAACTTCTATAATTGATTCAAAGGTCAATTGTTAGCTGTTTTTCAGCTCCTAGGCGGTATATCTTTCAAAAATGGGTGGCGCAACTCACTCCGAACCTTATGCGAGTTGCATCTCCACCACGGTACGGAAAGAACTCCTGCTAAGAATTAGATTGAAATAAAACTTATTGAGAGAATGCGGTCTCTCCTACCTTTGCAAATTGCTCCCATGTCATCCACTTATTCTCACCTCGAAGGCGCAGGAGTCTTTCATCCTCCTCGTCTGTCCACTTTCCCCCCTGGCGCGATTCAACAGACCTCGGCGGGGTGGGGTTTGTCATTCTGCTCTCTTTTCCGGGGAGAGATATATTAGGGGTAATCTCGGATTCGAGGTTGATCGCAGAAGATGGCTCTGTCGTCGTAAGGAACGGCTCTCGAACAGACTGTAGCCTTTTCTTGAGAGTGAGTATATCTTCGACACGAGCGTCAAACGAGCTGACAAGATCCGACAACTTCTTGTGATGCGTTTGCCTATCGGACTATGTGCAAACGGAAAGAAAAGTAAGAGCGAACTCTTGACGAAGGAGAACGAAATTGTTGGAATTTCCGGTCTCTCATTCTGATCTGGGCGATTGCCGAAAACCTGATCTATCACTTGAAACAAAATAAAAAGCAAAATCTCAGCTTCTCGATCGCTTTTCATTTTGTCTGAAGGCGCAAAACTCGACTTGTTGATTGGAATCGATTCGAGCTTTCTGATCTCGTCACATTGCTGTGCCGCAGCCATTATGAAGATCATACCTCTTTTTTCCACACACCAGACAACAAACCCTGGTATTCATGCAGAAAGAAGTTGGTCAATTGATGCGATTTTCTCTCAGGTGTCGAGTTTTCTCGTTCAAACGACAATCAGGCCCCTTTTCTGGGACCTTGAAATTTCCGTCTCATTCGTCTTGAGATTCGGGTAGTTTTTATGTTGACGACAATAGCAGTGCCGAGACGCGGTTGAAATAGAGAGGTCAGCCTCTGTCGCCGCAAGTCGTAAGGACTGATCCATCCTATTCGGCCCCGTGGATTGAGCTCTGAGATATACTGGTTTTCATCTCTTAAACATCGCTCAACGTCTTTCAAAAGACTGAAAAAGAAAATCAACGAGACGTACAATCAGGTCGATCACAAAAATTAAACATTCGTATTATATCATTGAATCGAAAATAACTTGCGGCCTGGCATTATTCTTAACATCCACCGTAGATACGTGTCAGTGACCGTTGTACGTCTCAAGAGGTATCGGGCTCTGGCTTCACAGCCAACTCTGAAATCAGACGTTGAACGTCGTCCATCTTCTTCAATCGTGACTTCAACTCTTTCAACTCCGTCTTCAATGCTAGGTTCTCGGCCCGAACTTTGTCGGCTTGTCGTTTCTCGCTTTTGAGTTTCCGTCCCTGTTCGCGAAGCTGAGCCCAAAGGTAGGGCCCGACGACTTCCTGTACTAGCTGAGCGTCGGTCTCGTCCGCGAGTGTATTACCCCTTTCTCCGTTGGATGGTGAATCGTTGGCCGAACTGAGATTTCCAGAAGTGGTTCGCTGAACAGCTTTGGAACTCTGCTGGAATGTGTTGAGAATCTCACATTAGACGTCCTTGCGGGTCTCTTTGCCGGCTTCATATCGTCAGGTCTTCTCCTTTCACCATGCGAGGGGTTTCGAAAGCAAACAAACCTTTACTTCGTCTGGAGAGTCTCCTGATTTACGTTTCCTTGTGAATAGATTTGAGAGTTGAGGTGTAGGTACGTCTTCATCCTCCCACTCGTCCTCCTTATCATGGGTGGACGAATGGACTAGAGGACTCTGCTGATTTGCAGGGGGGTTTGGTAGATGCTTCTGACTGTTAGTACAGACTATTACAGGTGGACGAAAGAAACGAGAGGCCAGACCACCTACCAATTTATCGTAGTACTGACGGAATGTATCCGAGCCGAAGTTAGCTACTTTCTCATGTATTTAAACCTCTTCAATCAAGTAGGATTTCATCTCACGATCTTAATCTTATTCCGTATCGCACTCTCAGAACGATTAGGGAGAAAATTCTGCAAACGGTTAACATGCGACACATTACGTTAAAAGCGAGGTTTTCTTCTCACCTTCCGGATTTCTTCCGTTGCCATAGTCGGGGTTTCGGTCAAAACGCGCCAGAGCAGTTGATGCTCCTCATCTGTCCAGAGCTTCGCGCCTTTTCGGGACGAGCCGGTTGAGGCTGGGTCACCGCCAATGTCTTTATCAAAAGACGCGGATACCATAACCCTAGGAGTACTCCTAGTAGCAGCTAATGGCTTCGACATGATGATTGAAAATGAGGTCGTTCAAGACGCGATTTTGGGATCCAGGCAAGGGAAGAGACGCGGCAACGCGTCGACGGGCAAACGAAGTCAAAAGATAATTATTTTAGCAATAAAAAAGCGGGAAAAAGTAGAAATTCGGAAGGAGGCCAATCGATATAAATTGACTTGTAGTTTCGATGTTAACTTCGGGATAGATTAACGGTAGGTATCGTTCAAAAATCTACGAGCTGTCATGTTGCGCAAATACAGCTCCTATGGGGTGGTCTGTGCGTTCGGGTGTTCTTCCTTCAAGGCACAGGCTCGGCCCGGGTTCAATTTTCTAGCTATGTATGGATCCAAATCTGCCCATGCATTCCCTGGAGATATATACATCTACACAAAGGCTGGTTGAATCTTGCCTGTTGCCCTGTCATGCAGTCTCTGAGGCATCATTGCCTTATATACGTGTTTCGCCCACGAGCAACAAACACTGCGCGTGTCCTTTGGATCAATAATCTCCTCTACCCCAAATGCATTTGCCGTGCGCACCGGGTTCATCAACCGGCGATACTCCTCTTCCAGCTCGTTATATCGTTCCGCCTTTTGCCCGCGCTTTTCGGCCTCACGTAATTCGTGTCGATGACCGACTTCAATCCCACCCTCCAGTGGAAGAGATCCCCATTGCCCTGAGGGCCAGGAAACCTGCATGACGGGATCGCGGGCGCCTATCATGATTCCGCCGGCGACGCCGTATACGCGCCGTGTGATCACATTGAACAGTGGAATAGTTGTGGCATAGTACGTTTTTGCAAGTTCCACGCCCCATCGCATTGTCGCAGTTCGCTCAGCTACAGTGCCAATAGCATAGCCCGCTATTTTTGCCGTCAGTAACATTTCCCTGGTATAAATTTTGGTTCCTGGGGGATGTATGCTCGCAATGTTGAAAATGATAGAAGATAACTCGAGATAAGATTCGTAGATGGAAGACTTACGAATGTCGATGAATTGTAACACTGGTAGATTCATCACGTCACATAGCTTTAGCAGCCTTGTCAACTTTTGGCTTCCAGCTGCATCAAGAGCTCCCCCGTTAACCTCGCAGTTCATAGAGATGACTCCTACGGGCCGACCACCTAGTCTTGCTAGACCACCGATTGCAGTCCGGCCCCAGAGCGCGCCAATCTCAAACCAAGAGCCTCGGTCCACAACACTTTGGATGATGGTCCTTGGGTTATACATCCGAGCCTGTCGTCGAGGAATAATGCGGCGTAATGATTCATCCTCGCGAGATTCCGGGTCATCACAGGGAACCGTGGGCGGTTTTTCCCGTCCGTGGTTTGGTAGATAGCCCAATACTGTGCGAAGCTGCTCGTAGCATTCGGCCTCGTTAGGCGCAAGGTTGTCTATAGTTCCGTTCGTGCAATGGACCATGGGCCCACCTAGAGATTTGAAATCGAGGCCCTCCTCAAAAGTCGCGTTCTTAACAACCTCTGGACCAGCATTGAAGAGGGAGCCAATATCTGCAGCCATCACTGAGAAGTGGCAGGAAACGACACGGGCTGCCCCAAGCCCAATCTAACATAAATTAGCCCATGATATTGCTGTAATAGCTACCCTGGTGGTGAGTTATACCGCAGGTCCAACGACTGCTCCTAGGTTGGGGATGCCTTGGTTCAATTGGTCTACCACATACCGGTACATGGGCAAGTACGGCATGTAGCTCCAACCCATCTGCTTTATAATTGTCACACTGCCGCCACCAGAGCTTCCATCCACCAATTTAACAACCGGCAACTTCAACGACAGTGCTAGTTTTTCCGCATAAACGGTCTTCCCCGCTGTCGAGCCGTCCGCATGTCCACTCCTTAGCGAAAAGTCATCCGCAGTGAGAAGTACCTTTCGTCCACGGAGGCGGCCAAATCCCTGCACGTTGTTACCCGGTACGAACGAAGTTGGCTTCTCCTGTGCAGGACCTGTCTTTTCCCACTCAGCCGTTCCGGCTAGCGAGCCAATCTCTCTAAAGCTTCCCTCGTCAAGGAGCTTCTCAATGCGTTCGCGAACCCATAGTTTCCCGGCTCGCTTTTGATTGACATATCCACGACGCGAAGTATCTGGAGTGGCAGCAATCGAACGCAGCGTATCTATCTGAGAACGCACGTCGGAATAGTCCGCAGGTAACTTCTTCGGGTCAACTTGTGAAGAGATCTGTTGCAGCCGTTTGGAGGCCTTGTCGTCTGACATGTTGCGGGGTTATTTGCCAGTCGGGCGACTACATCTTAAAGTAATGAAATCCGTCTCTTCCATTTTGAATTTAAACTCCCCCAGAGAGATGTGGATCTGGCAGTTACACTCATTCTCCGCTGGATCATGGCCGATCCGTGAACCCCGCCGAGGTTGTTTGCCGGTAAAGATCCGAGGCCCAGATAGTCCCATCCCAGGCGCTCACATAAATACCTCTCTATGTAGGCGTCACTTCGCATTATTGTGTAGAGCGCCGAATTGTTGTTGATCTACCTCATGTTCCACCAAGAACAATGTCCAAGATGTCGAATAAGGGCATTCAGCGACTTTTAATCGCCAACAGGTACCACTGCAGCCTCCTACTTCATGATTGGCCATCGGCAATGAATTTGCTGACAAAGCAGAGGTGAGATTGCAGTTCGTCTCCTTCAAGCTGCTCGCGAGATTTCTCCAACCGTGGAAACGTTTGCACTATACACCGAAGATGACGGCTCTCACTGTGATGTTGGCCGTCCCGACCATGCCATATTGGTCCCCTCTGCGGCATCCTATCTCGATATCACGCTTTTAACGAACCTAGCTCGTCAGCATGGTATTACCGCCGTGCATCCTGGGTATGGCTTTTTGAGCGAGAGTGCCGACTTTGCTAAAAGTATGCATGAAGCCGGAATACTTGTGATCGGACCGGGGCCAGAGGCTCTGGCCCGCACTGGTGACAAGCTGCAGTCCAAGAAACTGGCGCTGGAGTGCGATGTACCTGTATTGCCTACTATGTCTCGACCCACGACGAATATAGTAGATATCCGAGCATTTGCTGCGAAGGTCAGCTACCCGGTGATGGTCAAGGCCGTTGATGGAGGTGGGGGGCGAGGAATCCGTCTTGCACGCACGGATGGCGAGCTCGAGAGCGCTGTGAGAGGAGCCACGAAGGAGTCTCCATCACAAGCTGTATTTGTCGAGAAGGCAGCAGGAGATGGATTCCACCACATTGAAATCCAGATTGTTGGTGACGGAACCGATGCGTGTCATTTGTGGGAGCGAGACTGTAGCGTGCAACGGCGATTCCAGAAAGTGGTCGAAGTCGCCCCGTCACCTTTTCATAGACAAAACTTGATGACCAAGGTTGTGGATGCTGCACTGCGTATGGCAAGAGCTATTCGCTATCGTTCACTGGGAACTGTCGAGTTTCTGGTAAACTCGGAAAAAAGCGAATTCTACTTCCTTGAGATAAATCCACGCATTCAAGTTGAACACACTATCACCGAGGCTGTTACCGGTGTCGATCTTGTACAGACACAACTCCGTCTAGCGATGGGACACACCCTCCGCGACATTGGTCTACAAATGAGCCCACATCAGGTGAATGGCATCTATTCAATCCAGTTGCGTCTTTGTGCGGAAGATCCGCGCAAGGGGTTTTCCTTGAGCATGGGCAAGGTGACAAAGTTCCATGTCCCGAGCGGACATGGTGTCCGTGTCGATACGCATATTGACATGGCGGGAGCAACTCCCCTCATAGTCGGTGCACAGTTCGACAATCTTCTAGCCAAAATCATTGTCACAGCATCTTCATGGGAAGCAACGGTACTAAAAGCTCGACGAGTGCTGAAAGATACGTTAGTTGCTGGCTTGCAGACAAACTTGGACCTTCTACGAGGTATCATGGGTCGTCCTGATTTTATGACAGGTACCGTTGACAATCTATGGCTGGAAAAGAACCTTGGGCCGACTCTAGAGCTGGGAGAACGGATTTCGAAGAAGCTGGGCGTGCGCAATGACTCCAGTCGAGCTTCTACAAATTCAGTCACACCGGAAGTCATGCCATCGAACATCTTGCTTCGAAAGGGTGACTCATGGACGATATCTCTAGAGCCTCTTGATTCCTCTCCAGAGAAGGAAGCGAAGCAGCATCACTTACGGCTTAACCGGGTCCTTCAGAACGATTTCCCCACCTCCTTATCAGCCGACGTTGAATACAGTACCTCGTCTTCCACTCTAGCATACAGAATGCAAATAGCGAGCACCTCAACGAGTGCGTCAGCCTTGTTGTCGGCATCACACCGTCGGGGCGACCCTAATAACCCAAATCATCTCGTCATCCCCTTGTCTGGAAAGCTTGTGGAACTACTCGTTGCGCCAGGAGACCGTGTGGCGGAAAATCAAGTAATCGGCTTCATTAAACAAATGAAGATGGAAGTTGAAATCCGAAGTCCACGAGCGGGCAAAGCGGGGTGGGTATACGAGATGGAGGAGCAGGAAGAGGATGTGGCCGAGGGTATGCTGTTGGTGGAGTTTGTGGAGGAAGTCCGTGGAAAGCTATAACGGTAACTACGCTAAGTCTATTCGAGGACCTGGTGTCACTCCAGAAATGAACGGGTTTGGCTTTTCGATAAAACTACATGGCTTCAATCAATTCCCATCTATCTGTGAAGTATGTACAGAAAATCTCCAGCTCTTACTAAACCTCTAGTTGACACGTCCAGCGTCGGGAAAACACTCTCCCATTAAGAAGACGAGGGCGTCGAAGCTACCCAAGAGTCGTAATCAGGTTGCGCAGCACCGGCTACCGAAACAGCGTACATTCCTTCTCCATTGTCGTGCTGGGCAATTGGGGAGTCAGGATCCGATGGTTCGTTAGGGGATTCCAGTGACTGGACCCAGCCTATCTTGAGAGTGCCCTCGGTGGTGTCCTGACCGCCAGTCTCGCCATCTTGAGTCCAGGACCAACAGCCCTGGCAACGGTAGATGAGCTGGAAGTTGGTTTCATTGACCGATGATGATATCTGAGTCAATGTCGCCTTTCCAGTGTAGAGGTCGGGCATAACATAATTTCTAGAAGATTTTGGAGGTTAGGTATCACGAATCATTTTTTATGACGGACTGGGGAGGAACTTATACTTACGGGGCGTAGCGGAAAGATGTCCTAACATCAGTCCCATCAGCCCAGGATAGGAGGAGTAGAGCCTCGGGCATCTGTCCGCCGTGGCTGATGCCAGTCCATCCGCTGCCGTTGTTGATCCCTCCAACCTACGGTCTTTCGGTAAGTACGTGACCCCTTTAATGTCAAAGTTGGGGGCATCTATATCACTTACAACGAGGCCGATGTACTCAGTCGCCGCAAGAGTAGCAGCATCTTTTGGGAGGGCCCATCCCAAAGTAATTCCACCTTCGGTCATGTCGGACGATTGCGTAGCAAAAATAATGCCAGTGTCAGGGTCCGTGTAATTTCCCTCGGTGGATCCTTGAGCTAGAGCTCCCTGTGTGGCTGGGGAAAAGAGCGTGTCAGTCGAATACTATCCGGTAGTCGAAAGATACGTATGATGAGGGCTCACCACAGGCAGCTAAGGCAAAAATGCCCTGTAGGAATCCTGACGGTTTCATGGCGTGATATTTGATAACTTTGTAGAGGGAGCTATTTTAAGCTTGATCACACTGGTGAAGGGAGTGTTAAGAAAGAAACAGACAAAGGGCAGCAGCAGCCAGCCTTTAAGAGCCAGAAGTCACCCAGTCATCTTAAAGGCATTAATAAATACAACAACGGCCGTGCAGGACGGGGTTCGTTGACAGAAGTCAGTTGAGAAAGAACCCGGCGCTAAGGCAGTTAGGGCAAGAAGAATCAGGCGAGGATTGGTAAACCGGGAACATGAGAGGCTCCCGCATTCAGAGATATCCAGAACTACCTTAATTCTGTGGGGGATCTGAAAACTAACGGAAGTGATGTGCAGTGTTTGGATTTTAGCTGTTCAGGGAACGGGGATTCAGCGGATAAATAGTGTGAAGAAGCAAGAACATGACGAAGTAAATGCCCTTGAACCGTGTACTCCGCATTCTTGGCCTCATGTACATGCATTTGACGGCGGAGATCTCGATGGTGATATATCCCCACAAACAATATATAGTTAGATCGAGGCTGGGACGGAGCTCTAACGGCAAGGTGCAGTAGCTTGAACCCCCCGAGTTGAAAACAGAGTCGTGATACCGTGGACTTTCATTAACGACAGCACAGTATTTGGGTGCAAAATGTTCCGATCAATGTCAGGCCGGTTGCATTATCAATCGAGGATTAACATTTGTTGGAATTTAGGGTGAATCCCCGAAGGAAGGCAATCACCCGTCCCTCAACAGAGTCTATACTCAGGCAGTAAATACTATTTAGGGCTGACCTACACCCCACCATCTCCCTTGCCATCGCCACTGCATTATCTCTCGACTGTTCAAATCCTCGTCAATCCGCTCCCTGAGATTGATTTAGTAGGTATGACCTGCCGGTCTTAAGGCTCTTCTTACCTGCTTCCAGAAAAGCTCGGAATTTCTATCCCGGTTGCAGAGCTCCCTACCCCCTTCACGATCGACCCTTGCGGCCTGAGCTACTGAAAGCGATATTGGGAGCCATACTAACACCTGACTATAGTAACGTCTGTTGCACTGAGAGGGCCACGGGAAATGGATGAGGACAAAGCTATTTCCCGAGAAGACTCGAAGATGAGTGAGAAGAGCAATTGAATATCAAATTGATCGCGATTTCAACTTGCTTCGAAATCTTGGTTGTAAAACCACGATAAGCACGAAGCTCGTCTGAAGAAGCATCATCAAGAGCTTTCAGAGTCGACACGATCGCGAACTCGAGAAAAGATATGATGACAATTGTTGAAAGTCGAATTGAAGAAAAGTTGGTTCGGGATGAGTGAAAAGCAAGCAGAGTCGAGCGCGAAGATTACAAGATGAATTAGATCAGCAGTCAATCACTGAGTGACAGCTGTTTTACGAATCAAGTTAGCTTAGGTTCCGAGAAACGAACGTTGCTCAAAGGCTGCCACTATCAGTCCAGTCCACCTCCTCAAGTTCTCAGCGAGACCATATGCGAAAGAACGGTGTGCAACCGTGGTATGATATATATAAACCGTTAGTCGATATATATTTTCGCCTTGTTGCTTCTCCGCCCCGGAGACCCACTTGGCGTTTGAAAGGCTGCAAATAAGATGGAGAAAACTTTGAGCCGCAGCTTAGCCGCATGTCTTTGTACATTAGTACGCCAAGTTCGACCCCGAAGAGGAAATGCGACATGGAACCAAACTCTCTTAATTTCCAGAACCCGTCATCAGGGCCAGGTGCTCGATATCGTGACCAATAAGCAGAAGACCCGATCAGAGTGGTCAGCTTCTGCTTGCGCCAACAAGCAAAGAAGAAGTTGAGAGAATACCCAATCAGAGCTTCTGCTTGCATGAGAGAGGCATACGATCTTGACCAATAAGCAAAGAAGAAGTTGAGAGAAGGACCCAATCAGAGCTTGCACGAGAGAGGCATACGATCTCATCCAATACAGCTTAGGACTGCTACTCGGAAAACGGCTGCTGAGGTTGCCAGATGCTGGCGAGCATCTGAGGCTCCCAATGTGTTTATAAATCGTACATTTCTCTCTCATATCAATTGAGTACCGTCTTCTTCAGCTCTATTTCCACTGAGATAGTTCTGTCTTTCCTGCGACGCATTTCCCTTTTCCATTCTGTACCTCGTCTCCCTACTTCGACCCATCTGGGGATCACAGCTCTGGCAACATGCCTAGTTCGTAAGCTTGTCCCTTCCAGATGCCACTCATCCTCCAACTTTCCATTCCCACCCCCATGTCCATGTGGAAAGAGATATATGAGCAATGCTGATAGATTACTTGTTGGACAGTACGGAGACCGTAGACATAATCTTACTCCAAGATGTATCCACCAACGGGACGACTTCTTCCTCGTCTTGTCCTTCACCTTCGTCCTCTCCACCGAACCCTCCGACACAAAGCAGCCTCCCTTCCGATGCCAGTCACTCTCTACCCCTGACTATCGAGAATCTGTCTGAGCACTGTCCTCGGTTCGACAGTCACAGAAGCAACAAAGTGGAGGCGTCCAAGTCGGATCATACTGAATCTTGCAATATTCTCGCCGCCCTTAGAGCTTTCGGTGTCAACGACGATCTAGCCTCAAACTTCCTCGACAAGGTCACCGCCAGCACAAACCTAGAAGGTATGACACCCATAGAAAGGTTCTTAGCGGAAGAAAACAACAGACCCATAAATGAAGCTCAACCTCCAACCGAACGGGATGAAGGCCGACAGAGCTCAGGAGAAATTCGGTTGCCCTTTCTCGACGAGAATTATGAGAGAGAACCTTTGGAGCGCCGGAACGCTTCCCTATAGACTCTGCAACATCGAATGCTAGATCATTGAGGCGAAACCCGGTGGTGGATGTCTCGTTGCATACTTCCATGCAACGGCGGAATGTCTCCTGTATCAGGGTCTTTTTTATGGGACATGAAAAGAAAACAATGCTACCGTGTAATTTATTCACGGCAGATGGATGTTTTTTTCCCTTCTCGCTCTCATGTTTGCCTTCATAGAAGAGAAATGGATCGGAGAGTCGGTTGGTAGGACGGACGAAGAAGAGTTGGTCGGGAAATAATGTAGCGTGTGTTTGTGCTTGGATTAAACCAAATTAGTCCCTCTTTTAAAGTCATATGAGGAATCCTCAGGCTCAAACAGACAGAAAATAGCCAGCTTTGAATGAGAATCCATGAAAGAAATAGTCGTTCGGAAAGGCAGCCCCATTCTAGAGAAGTTTCTCATATCAAAAATCGGTGTCAAAAATGGAGAAGGAAATATAGGGTGAATGATATCACCTTGATGATACCAACCTGCTCTCATTAAGTGAGAGAGTCTCAATAAGAAAAAGGGAGGGCGTTAAACAACATGAGACGGAATCTTCTCTATAGGTAGAACAAGTCAGAAAGGAACAGTCCAAGTCACTCACGATAGAGAGATACCTAGCTAAGTGTTTGGCGAATTCAACCACATTCAACTGGAGTTATGAATGTCGACATCGAGGATGCCCTGGAGGAAATGCAGTATTGGAGGAGACGTGGAACGATGATGTCGTGAGGAAAACGCAGCGCCAGGAACAATCGGCTTATGTCAGGAACCTGTGATTGGTCAGCATGACGTCGACCCATTCTGTCTCAGTTAAATCGAGCGTCTCAAAATATGCGAAATCTCCTATCACAACCGACTGCAAACCCCGTTGAACAGCTAACCGTTAAGGCATAGGGTATTGAGAGGGGTTGTATATATATTACTATTATATATCTTTACCCAACACAGATTTCTCAACCCACGCGTATCTACTCGGAAGATCTCCCCTCGCTCACTTATGTGCGCAGTATTTCTTCCACCCAGGCTCTACCCCATACCTTATACACTCATAACTCCATATTAAAGGGGAAAGAGACCGCGTTACATTTTCTAAAGCAGATCCATTCTAACTAACAGCTGCATTTGAAGTACATAACAAGGGACTTCTTCAAACGAAGAACCTTAATGAGTAAGCTGAAGATCCAGGAAAACTTCAGAGCTCTGCACCATATCCCCAAATCCCCCACTTCCAGATTCCCCTAATGTCCCGACACTACTCCGTACAGCCCCGAGGCGGTAGGGTCCGGTCTAGCATTTACACTCGTTGTAGCCGCACTCACAGCCGTCCGAGCAACTGAAGAAGAAGGATTCTCCCTGGAAGTTTTTGTTAGAAAGCTAAAAGGTGGTATGGTGAATGTTGCGACTTACCTCAAAACCGGTTCCGAGGCATCCAATGTCTCTCTTCCCCGCGGTTTCGGGTTTGGCGTTGGGGTTTGGCGCCGCCGCGGCGAAGCCAGCGACGAGAGCAAAGGCAAAGGCAAAGAATGTGGTCTTCATCGTTTCGTTTTTGAGGATGGTTACAGGAAGTGATAGATATCTTCGTTCGAAATGATGGTCTGGGAACTAATTGATGGCTGGATGTTTGTGCCTCTTTTTGAAAGCGGATAGAGGATTCAAACGCTCATATATATACCCCAAATTCAGCGCTTGGAGAACAGCTGGGCTCTACCTTAGAAGTCTGGCATTCTGCATCGTGCACCCAAAAGCTGCAGGCAACAGGCGGCTTGACGGCCCGATTTTGATGCTTTGAGAGGCCTAGAAGGTATTTGTAGCCTTGCAGCTGCTCACCGTGATACTCAGTCCTCTGATATTCTGCATTCACAGCATACCAAAGTGAGATCTTAGGAATTTATCAATATAAGACTTTGGGGCCATTGCGGGGTTGGTAAGAGCAGGACATGGGTAACCTGGGTTTGTTGATATGCAAGGTCAACCAAGGTAATTCGCAACCAACTGAGATTGAAATAATCAGCAACAACAATGTTGGTTTTCCAACATCTCGATTGGTAGCTTTAGGAAGCAGGAAGTCGAGAAACGCGATGGATCTCAACCCTGGGAATTTGTCTTCTCGCCTTTACACTACTTCATATGTCGGTTAGCATTTAGGCCTGTAGTTTACTAGAATGAGACCATATAACCGAGCCCTTCCCTACCTTCAACACTCACTTTGAGTTCGAAAATACTTGTTGGCGTCGGAAAGTGAGATTGGCAACAGCCCAGTACCGTCTCGCTCTGCTTCTTGAACATCCATCTTGTTCAGAACGCCGGCAAAGACAAGTACCGAGAGTTGTAGCAGCTGGCCCGGAGGGCGGGTAAAGCTGTTAGTGCTGACCTTCACGACAGCACCGACTCACTCTCAGTATCAATGGCCACAATACAACGGTACGGATGAGGTGGTCGGATATAGGCTTGCTCTCAATAGTCTTGATAACAATACTCTTCGGAGTTGGAGATGAGTTCATGTAGGCTGAATAAATGTAAAAGTATCAGGATGTAGTAGATATAGGATTGTTACGTAAGATAATCTCCCGATCTTGCGGTATTAATAGCCCGAACTCGAATGGTGCGTGCAGCAGGTCGCAACCCCCTTTCTGACAGACCCCACTTCAGCGAACAAATCTTAACACGTCTTGGAACCATTCCCTCGACGCTGCCCACATGATATCATTTGTTTTGTTCATCTAAGAACGGGTGTGTGGGCAGCAAGCATTTTCCTAGCTCCCGGGCAAAGATCCGGGCATGTCTTATCGACGCATATACGGGAAGGAACCCCGGCTGTCCCGGGATAAAGGGATTAGGACTCAACACCACAGGCAATGGGCATTTTTGTCGCTTCGAGAACTTCGGAGAAAAGTAGCTAGGCTGTTTTATGACTGTCAGATAGTAATTTCATCAATAATAACTAGCCTTTCCTGTTTTTTCTTGGCTTGGGTCGACTCCTTCGCGAAGAATAACGAGTAGGGGCGGGGTCAAATACGCACCGGAGACGATGCGGGGACGATGCGGTTGGTTCGGTTCCAAGAATATTGTGAACAAGGGAAAGAGGTTCGTATCGTGGTGTGGCTCTCGCCGTACTTTCCCGGAAATACATTCCATGCCTCGTCTCCGGTTGCATTGGCCTCATCTGTCGATTAAGCAAGATGCTGTATCTGTGCCTTGTTCAGCAGGTCCCCTACAAGAACCCCATAGGACGGATCACGTTCCCGGGAGAGGTTATAAAGGAACTCTGATACCCGGAAATGTTCTAGTGCTTCTTTGAGTCAGTTTGAAAATGGCCAAGCGCCTGAGCGACTCGCATATGCCACATTGATGTCCGCTCAAGTTCTTGTGTCTCGACAAGGGATAAGACCCTGGTAGGTTCTCGATAACTATACATTATGTGAGACACTTGTACTGTTCGACTATCTGATTGAGAAGGTGCGTCGGTGGTTAGTGCATGACATACTGTCAAAGTGCTGGTATGAAGGCCGGCAAACAATCATCGGTCTTTCTTTCCGCCGGGCAGGGCCGACTCCAGGATGCTATTAGGAACGAGAAGAGAACTGTAAAAGGACAAGCCGCACTCGCCACCCCTGAAGACTGGGATTGGACCACGAACATCTGTTTGGAATCTGCGAGAAACCAGTTGAGTGCAACCTTGGCACTCTGATTTGCTGTGACTGTCTCTGGATCATCTGACCAGTAGGAGCCGGAGCTCTCCTACGTGGCACGTTGGGTAGAGTGAGTACAAGAGAAGTTCTTTGATTTGAACTTCGAGAAGAAACAACCCTATATTTTACTCATTGCTGAACAGATTTGAGAGCAGGGTGGATCTCTCTCCGTAGGCTGTCTGAAGGCTGCGGGAGTTTTGAGATGCAAGGAAAGAAACTTATCAGCATACCTGGATTTATGAACCTCTCCGAACAGGGGCGTGTTCCTCTCTTTGAGCGCGTATAGTAGAACATATAGAGAAAGCTTACTTCAGCTCGATCGACGTCGACATGAATGGGACGGGGATCCTCAGACGTCCAGGGGTATTCGTAATAGGACCTATGGCCAAGTTTCACAATGTCGCCTTCGTCAAGACGATCTTCATTCTCGTTGGGTCCGGTAGAGAACAGAGACGGGCAGACGGTGCGAATGTCGTCTCCAAAACTCGGGAGCCTCCCTTTCAGGATGATCTCTTGATATCAAACTGACGCATAGTAAGTGATTACTGGGCCAAAGAGACCAACGAGAGTAGGATAATAAGCTGCTCCATGCGCGTGGCGTTCCCTCCCCATATGAGGCCTCATCACCAGGCGTGAACTCCAATCTGGGCAGCTCCATACCCAGACGCTGCAGTTCCTGGCTAGGCATGGCGCTAACCCCTCGTGGCATTGCCTTTATCAACCCTTCGGATGTGATCTTTGGCTAGACAACGCAGAACTTCTTCTTGCAATCCAGGAAACCCGTGAAGTAATCGATCTTCTGTGATTTCGGAGAAGCGTATTGGTGGAGACACCCCTGCTCTGGCCATTTCAAACTGCAATATCCGGTTTCCAGTCCAGTTAAATTGATACTCAGCGACTATGTATCAATGATCTCTGATACAACAGTTATTATGACTTATTTTATGAGAAAAGTGTGACTTGAGTTTAAATCGCAATCTCAAGGCTTTTCTCCCAATAACTGGGTGCTGCGACTGAGCGAAAAGAGATGAGCCGAGAGAAAAATTCTCTGCTCAACACCCACATCGCAGACCAGGACGATAGGGGCAGTGGGCAAGCAAGGTCTTCATCGATTCTTACCCGGTAGTTGGAAGATGAGGATGTCGCAGAGAGAAACTTCGCTAAAATCTCCTTGTTGGCACTAGGTCTGAATTAGTGTGGGAGGCATGCCGCTTTAACCACCCCGGGTGAGTCAGGCACTGGCATCGGATCGCGGGTGTTCCTGAACAAAACAACAACGAAGGGAGGGGTCCGCCTATATCGAGTGTGGTTGGAAGATTGCATCTCCTAAATATGCTGGAGTCTACAGAAAATAAACCGGCCCAGGCATCAGAGCCAGTACTTGATTACGGTTGCACACCTTGGATATCCAGCAGCCAGCGCTCGGCAGACCTCTATCGCTCTGGGGTGAAGCTATGGAGGAAGGAGGATTTGTTGGATATCGAACAACAACTCGCACGATCCCAAACCACAGAAAAGTTCACTATCCGCCGTATTGATGGCAGCGTTGTCCACATCAAGAACCCAATGTTTGGGGTGTCGAAGCCAATCTGGTTCGTTTTACAGAACCTTGGCTCAACGGATGGAGTGAGAAATGGGGTCATGCTAAATCAACTTTAGGAGGCCTTATGTGAAGTTCCGGGAGTACTGGAATCTTGTCCGGGCTACACCAGATGCGGACATGCCATCCGAGTTATACTCCTGCACATATCTTATAGACTGGACCAACCAGACAAAACGCGACTACGAGGGGCCAGTCGATGAGGCACGCTTACTGTTTGAAGAACTTCGCAACCGATGGAACGCAAGCGCAACGTGTGAAGCCTTCACCTCACAATTCCGTAAGATCCTTGATGGAGATGCGAATAAGAAGGTGACCAAGATTGTCTGCTTCGGGCTAGGTGATCTGAACTTCAAGCCACCCGACTGTTGGAGGATAGAGAATTTCTCCAAGCCTAAAGATGAATGGCTGCCAGAAACAAGCGGCCTAGAAAGGGTCATGATACACCATGCGATTGCATTAACAATGGCTGATGTCGTCCGTTCTTCTCCCAACTCTGGGGGCATGGGAGTAAGGCTGCTTACCCAAGACCCTCAATATTCGGATGAAACCAAACATATGTTACGGGACGCTGGGTTCGAAGTTCTAGGGGACCATGGAGCCGGGGGGTTTGCAGAAGTGGATGACACGTCTATAGTATTCTCAGCGTATACAAAAGCGCCAGTCCGGGAGATCATTACGGATTTCGCTCGGCCGGCCGTAATTATAATAAATAAGAGGTCAAGCGACACGGTCTTCAGCACACTTGGGTATGGGTGCTTTGTACCGCTCCTACTCCCAGTTGTTCAAGCTAACCTATATCTTATGTAGGAAACCATACGGAGACCCAGAATCGCCGAGGACGAGGGACATGTGGAAAGAATACCAAATGGCGAGGTTTCCAGTTCCCCATGAGAGTGAACATATAGAGGGCTCGCTAGATGGGTTAGCAATTTGTGCCAGATTTGGCTAAGACAGGCCTTAGAGGCAGTAACAGATACAGTAATTATTCCATCGCGATCTTCGTCGATATCAAGGATCAGACTTCAACTTCTAAACCAGACTGGTCTGCTGTGAGATAGCTTACCATATACTTCTTCTCTATCGTGGCGGGTGGCTAGGGAGATGGAGGAGGAAGTAGTTCCCCCATCAGAAACCCGTTACAGAGGAAGATAGTTCCAAGAAATCATTACGGAATGGAGCGGGGGCGACGGGAAACCATTAAGTCTACGGCAGTGACCAGCAGCAATAGGGCCTTCAACCTAACTACTACTATGTTGATGACAACCCTTTGTATCACCTGCAACCTCCGTTATTTGGCTGTACCCAGAAGGCAGCTGAGCGAGTATATCTACTTAATTATAAGGGATGAAAAAAGACATAAACGCCGTTTCGGAGCTTGTTGAGCAATGGAAGGATGCAAAACTGGATGGCATCATTCGGCCGAGATAATGAGAGAGACAGTCCTAAGAGCTAGCGCAACGATAGGTAAGCTTCGTTTGTCGACAAGAGTATTTACTCATTGATGGACCATCCGTAACTAACAAGTATATAGATAGCGATGAATACGATTTAATCATTCAAAACCAGGGGCTTCAGGTTGCAAACGATTTTACAGCTGCCCCCTGGATGCTCTGACGCTTAGCAGCTCTCTTAGGAGCAGGTTAGGACTCAATCTTGACACACGCATCATATAAGGATGATTTTCCCACCTAGGTCCCAAACTACGGTTCCGTCAAATTTTCGGATGGTACTCTTGACGCTATCAATTAAGGAGGGTTACGCTGGTGGAGGCTACAGTTAAATGTCATCCGCAACAAAATCCTATATATATTCCGCGTACTAACGAGTGTGATAAAGAAAAAAAGTCAAAAACAACACTATATGATACAAAGGACATTATCAAGCCCCGACCCGTTTCGACCGCCGCCAACACTAGTAGTATATCGACTTCATCTCGCCAATTATTCAACCATCTCGTCCATTGACGCAACGCTCGGAGATCTCCCGTTACACTTGCAGGCGCCTTTGGGTTTATCGCAAAAGGGGCAAACAAATGCTTTCCCACCACAGCCGGGACGCTTGGCTTGGCTTGAAGGGGCTTCACGGTCGAATGCTGACATGATTGGGTCTCCTGTGTGTGTGAGCTGGAACCCCTGAAATAAATCAATGGGAGAACATACGTTAAGCAAGGCTATGGTCACTCTGTAAAGTTGAGATGGTTCGGATTGTCTTGTGAAAAGGAATCGAGTTGTTCTGGGGGAAGTTCTGGTAGAGGCTCTGGTGGAGATTCTGATTGAGATTTGATTGCAGTAGAAGAAGCTGAATTGTTTTTGGTAGTGGTAACGGGGTACGACAATTTGGGGGAATCGGCTGGGTTTATATACATTTTCTTACCTTCGGGCAACAGCAATATTGCATTGAAAGGAAAGGCCTTTCTGGGGAGTTCGAGTCATTTGGTAAGGCTGCGACGGATGCGGCGCGCCACATATCGATATTCCACGGTGTCAACAACCCCCAAGGCTTCCACGAGTTGACGTCGGTGCTTGCAATACGCCGCATATTGATATCCAACAGAACTCTGGGGTTCAGAGGCAGCTGAGATACCTATTGAACGATATAGCTACTGCGACCAACGCCCTAGAAGTGTGCATACTTTTCGAGTCGAGTTGATTTGCTCGTTTTGAAACTGAACCGCTGAGCCGAAATACAAGATCAACCCTTATGACCAAGTTAGGGATAAGGGCTGGTATAGGTGTATGTTCCAAGACTTTTACAGCATCACGAGACAAAAGTCAGGTGCATTGACAACAACGCTTGAAATGTGTCGATTTCAATATCCAACAGAACCCAAGGCTTTCAGGGGTAGCTATGACATCTATCGAACGATACATAGCAGCTCCGGTCAACGCTCCAGGAGTGTGCACATACCCTTGGGCCTACTTGATCCGCCCCTCTTGGAGCCTGAACCACCGGGTCAATAAAAGATAACCCCTTATAGCCCTAAGCTGATATATGCGTATGTTCCAACCCTTTCTCTCGGATGCTACACCGAAAGGCAAACGGGGATCGAAGACTTCATTCTCGGTGCCTCTCGGGGCTCTACGAACCAAAGTAGACCATAGGAAAAGGGGACCAAAGGCACAGTATCGGAAGGGAGAACTATTCTCTTCAATTGGCGCTGTCTTCCAACAGCATGATCCAACAGTGTCACGACATCACGACGGGAGAGTCAGGCATACTGACAACAATGCTCACAATAATGTGCCGCATTTGGATACACTAGAATTCAATGAATTCCTGAATCCCAGAGCTAACTGGAATATATGTTTCTTTAATGCCAGCTCCGATCCATCATCCCGAGTCACGAGTCGCTGCAAACCCTTACTTTGCAAGTTGATGCTCCCTTGAATTATTCGCATACGATAACACAGCCACAAATACCAAAGAGTTCAGCCACTGTGAGACAAGATGATCCGCTCTGATTTGCCCTTGCGGAAGTGTTGTCGAACCAACTCGGGCAAAGCAAAGATCAATCTCATTGGCTCGGAGTATGCCCCAACATATGCCTTTGTACGGCACAGCGGAATTGGCGCCTAGAGCCAAATAAGACCCAGCTGACCCTAGATGTGGAACTATCTAGAAGAGCCTTGTCGTAATGCATCCGCCATATGTGAACTGGGTATGTACAGCATGACGTTTGAGCGGCCGCGCGCGATTAGATACGTGCCTGCCTGTAGGCTGGAGTCGGCTCCTGGCAACATGTACCTCGCTGACAAACTCTAATCAGACCCCATGGAAGCGCCGCTTGGGGAGGAAGACAAGATCGATGATGAAGTAGTCCCTGAAAGGCACAGCGTTGCATTTTTTTAGCGCACCTGATCCGGAAACAAACGTTGAGGCTCTTCCAAGCTGTTGGACTGAGCCAGTACCGCAAAGGTGGAAGCCTATTAACTCAGCCGATTACCTTCATAGAAAAACTGCAGCGATGTATGCTACAGAACACAAAATGTTTGCGCAGTGGGAGAAGCGGTTTATTAGATGTGACTAGACAGAGATATCAGTGCTGAGCCTCATACTAAGCAGGAGGTCAGGACATGGACCTCAGGATATATTGGATTACAACGGATCTACGATTTGACATTGGGAGCTAGCGATGTATTCCTTGCTCTTCCTCTCTGATTTCTTTTCATCTCAAGATGCATAAACTAACTACCGATCGGCTGCTATGCTGGAGTGTAATGCATCGGTTCTTGCTCTTCAATACCACCATGACCACTCTCCTCATGGTGTTGAAAGAATGGAAGGTTCCATCTTAGTCCCTGAGCCCCAGGAGTCTCGATTACCTGGCCTGGTTCCGGCTCGACTGCAAATCTATCACCCTCCAGGAGATCATACACGGAATCGTAGACGATGGCGATGAGTTCATCCTCCTCGGTGAATTTACTGTGTTTCTTCCCAGAGAAGACGAGCCACGCTGAAAAGAAGAGGTTGACAGAAATTAGAAAATGCTGGAGGGCTAAAAGGGAAGGAGGTGGCTTACCGAATTCATACTCTGTCCAAACAGATGTCACGTACGTGCCAAACTTCCGCTTGGTTCCCTGGCCGTCTCCTTCTCTACTAAATATCCTTTCCACCTCCTCCCCCTGGGGACAATCTCGAACATATGAAGTGACAAACTCCGGAGAGAACTCTTCAGCATCAATCGCGCAAAAGTGCTGCATGCCCCGATAATTGAGGTATTCTGCGTCACAGAACTCTGGAAAGTCTGGGTCATCTGGCACCTTTCTTGTCGCGCCGGTACTCTGTCTGATGAGCTCGCGAAGGTCCGGATCGTTGTCCTCGTTTTTGCGTTGATAGAACCAGTCATAACGATTTACGAACAACACATCCTGCTCAGGTATATCAGCTTCTGCTTTGGTTTAAAGGCGAGCGAGTTGCACTCTCACCCTGTCAATATGCCGATTACCAAGAGAGGAACCGCTATATTCCCCGATACGACTGCATCGCTCGATGATATCCACTGGATCATAATCTTCATGGAACATTATCCAACCGATGTGTCGGTCTAGTGAAGCACGAGGGTACATCCAGTTCACGCCGATGGTTGGAGAGGTCCAGTGGCTCCCAAAAACCTTGCGGACGTTCCACGCGCCATTTTGCGCAGCACACCGAAACGGACCAAGTGGCCATTGTTTAATTGTGCCACCCTCAAGCATATCCGGGACGTGTTCCGCGTTTCCAAGGAAACCCTGGGATTTCGAGCCGTTATATATTGAATGCAACTGTCCCCAGAGAAGCACGCCTGATCGAATGTCAAAGCTGCTGGAGTCGGGATCTAGTTCCCCAGATGAGTATCGCAAATCCCGAGCAAAAACTCTCTCAGAGCCCTCCTGAGTGACTGGGAAATGAAACTCCATTTGTTCATTTTCCATCTCTGCTTTCCAGTTTTCCCCCTGCGGCGTTGAAGCCTGCTTGGTAGTAAGTACCGTTGGGGTTAACTCCCCATATTCTTCTCCGAGCTCACGCTGAAGATACCTATCATTTTGTTTCGCCCATTGGTACACATGACTCTCGATATTCCACATCCTATCCTCCAGCGACTTATTTTCCAGCCAGTCAAACTCATCTTTGCGCTCTTCCTCGCCATAAACAAGGTGGTTCCAGGTTGAAACCTGGCGTAGCAGGTCTGTGGTGTACTGCTTCTCCAATGGCTCCAAGGTTTGTAGTTGAGCGGTCCACCCTGAGACCGCTTCGTTGCCGGAGTCCTCGTGCTTTGATATTTTATTTCTGAGGTATTTCTGCGAAGCCCAAAGGTTTCTCAACTGCGTCAGCTTCTTAAACGGGGACAGGGAATTCAGAAACTTTGCTGTCGTATCCACGACAAGGAGGACTTTCCCCTCTTCCCGCTCGAAAGTGTCCGCTTCCCACGCCTGGCGCAATGTGGTCTCATCGTCAAACTCCGCCCCAGGAAGCCATGGTTTTTCTTCGTTAACGGAATCCGTCCGAAAATGATGCTGAATGGATACAGGTATCTTGTACTCTTCCTCCATAACCATCTTCAACTGGCGCATTGTGGTAGACGCGGGTAGAGGTCGCGGTAGTTCATAGTTCATGAAGCTGGGTCTCCCGCCTTTGAACTTCACAGTGCCGTTCTCAGATCTCCAGGCCAGAGGATCATCATCAAGTAACTTGCCGACCTCCGGCGGATAGGATGACGGACAGTAGATCACACCGTATGAAGCAAAGTGGGAGATATACACCTTGACCGTGAATGTTTCCTCGGGTGGCATCGTGAGGGAGAATGGTGAGAACCTAAGAAGGTTAGTTAGGAAATGGAACCAGTTCATTTGGGTGCTCAGGCAGAGTAATTTCAAAATGAACGTTTCTCGGGATAGCTCCCCAGGCAATGGAGATGGTCTTTATACACAGAATGTCCGGACTGGATTATCCGATTACATGTTGGCATGCCAGGTCGAGTTTTCAGGCGGCAGCTTCGTATTCTCGAAAGAATACCTGCACTTAGTCGATCGCCCGCATTTCTGCCCGTTTCTTCTCGTTGGACATGAGAGAAATACGAGCCGTTGTGCTGATGTTCTCTTCAATGACTCTCGAGTCCGTGGCTCGACGAAGTTTGCGGAGATTAAGCTATTATCTCTTCTGGTACAGTGTCTGGCAAAGAGTTTGAACCCGCTCCTATGAAGTGGTCTGTGCACTCAGACACTACTTGATAATGTTGCGCGCTCAATGCATTTCGATTTATTCGACTCAGAGAATTCAGAATCAAGCAGTTTGAATGAGTAACAATTTTTAATAATTAACAAACATATACTAATCAGCTGGTTCAATCACCAGCTGGTTCCCACACCCCCTACAGGGTTCCCACGGTGGTCAAGATGGTGTTCTTGGCACGAGTATTTTCATGCCAGGCTCCAAAGCGCGCGGCAAAAGTTCTCAACTCTTTTTCGAACCTCCAGCTTTGATACATAACCTCTCTATTTCCGAACCCAGCTGAATGGGTTTTTGCTAGTCCACATGGCTTATTCCACGACACGATGATTACAATCCAGCGGGGCCTCAGTTGCCTTCATATCAAGGGGTTCCATCTCGGCCCGAAATCTTGCCCGTTTCGCCATTGCCCCAGACAGCCGATTCGAATGATGACCAATACTTCAATTCCCCTTCAACATGAACCCCGAACGTTTCCAACGTCGGGTTTCGACCTAATCAATGCATCTGAAGAGGTGGAGGAGGAAACGCTCCCCGGATATTACCCCGAAAAGTACTATCCGGTGCGGCTTGGAGAGATATTTAAGCAGCGATACCAGGTTGTCGGGAAACTGGGTTATGGCACAACATCCACCGTGTGGCTGGCCCACGATCTTTTGTCAGTTACTACCATACTTATAAGATAGATGCAGATGCCGAAATGGGGGGATCTCTAACTACGTACTGCGCAGGCAATCTCGCTACGTCACCCTCAAGATATACGTTTCCGGCTCCAGTAGAACCCGGGAACTTGAGATATACGACCGTTTGAATCGTATGGAGGAAACGCCAGATCACCCAGGAAAAAAGTGTATCCGCAAACTATTCGGCTCCTTTCAGGTGGATGGTCCTAATGGTAACCATCTCTGTCTAATCCATGAGCCTCTAGGACTCAGTCTCGCTCAAATTGCTGAGGTTTGCCGTGGACACAGATTCTCCCTCGAGACTTTGAAACCCTGTCTCCGTCAGGTTTTGATTGCTGTAGACTTTCTTCATGCCAAGGCGGGAATTATACACACAGGTATACGCGCTTTTAGACACAAATTTCTTTAATAAGTGTGAAACGATTAAGACAGACCAGTTTTTGACGATAGCCCTAGACTTACAAACTACCAACCTCCTTTCTGGAGTTTCTGACCCCGAAATATTGTCAGTTTTCGAAAATGCCGAGTTTATTCAGCCCGCGCCGAGGAAGGCTCTCGAAGACGGCCGCGTAATATACGTGACCCGCCGAATGCCACTGAGGAATACCCTCCCCCTTCTATGCGACTTTGGAGAAGCCCGATTCAAAGAGGAAGCTGGGACGCCAGGGGAAGATATAATGCCAGATCTTTACAAGGCACCAGAGGTTATTCTAGACATGGAGTGGGACTTCAAGGTGGATGTTTGGAATATGGGGATGGTGGTATCCATCACCTCTATCCATCTGTTTCTTATTTCACCCGGCTGAACATCTTTTAGGTCTGGCATCTTGTCACCGGAAAACCCCTGTTTAAGGGCCGAAGCTCCGATGGTACGTTTCAGGACGATCGGGTTCACCTTGCGGAGATGGTTGCCATCATGGGTCCTCCTCCTATGGAATTCCTCCAGAGATTAAAAACAGCAAATTCGTTGTGGAATGAAGACGGTAAGTTATTTCTTTTTTTAATAAAAAAATCCGGAGCTGAGACTAAGTATAACTTACTTATTGCTATTGTTTGTACGTATCAGGAAGCTGGAAAAACACCGTGCCCATCCCTGAGAACACAACTCTCGAAATTCTCGGCGCTGATATCGTCGGGGAAGACAAGGAGGGCTTTCTGCGCTTTGTCCGCCGTATCTTGCAGTGGGCTCCCGAGGAGCGGCCTACTTGCGAGGAGCTTGTGTTTGATCCTTGGCTAATGGAGGGTCTTGGAAAGGCCTCTTCCAATGAACAATAGACGGGTATCCGTTTGGTGCCTGTTTTATAGCGAGCGAGTATGGCAAGCTCGTGGACGAAGGAGCGTCGACGGTGGAAAGAAGAGTGAAGGTGTGGCTGAATGTCATGAGATTCCGGCTTCTGTATATTACGAAGACAGGTTGGATTAATATGCATTCTACGGATAGAAAATCGAGATATCATCTCGGGAACTTCAACTACATTTTCTTAATCCTCTATGGTGATCGAAAGACCCAGGGTTGTTCATTATCGACACTACATCTTGACCTCTGCAGTATCGTGAAAACATGTTTCCTTCAGGAACCATTGCAATTCCGCCCCTGGTACTACGAGATGTCGGCATCGGTCGAACCGATACCTAGATCGCGTGAATGTACATGGATTAGGGTGAAATCAGCCGTCACTGAATCCCCTAAGATAGGGGGTACAGAGATGAGAATTAGAAATTCATGATTCATCAATAATGTACATTTTATATACTATCTACGGCGCCTCATAGATCTGTCTTCCGCCCGCTAACGGCGCATTGTTCTGCGTGGAATCAGGGCCAGCACATCTCGCCCAGAGCTCTTGAGAAGGGTAAGGTGGGGAAGGCGTTTCCTCCTCCTGGGATTGCAGTGCAGGCACAGGGTTCGAGCGGGGCTCGTCTCCTGTTGCTGGTTGGGGTGTGGGCCTGGGTTTCTCGTCGGCCGGTCTGTATCCTGGAACAAACTTAGGCGGTAGATGTTCTTGCGCGGCGGGGGGTGTGGACTGGTCTTTTCTGCGACGAAGGTATACGATGACACACGCAGCGATTGCAATCACCGCGAGACCACCAACTACGCCTCCCACTATGGCGCCTACTGGCGTGGGGGATGATGGGGCGGGGTCTTCTGGTGTGGAGGTTGTCGTGGGGTTCGTCGATGTAGTGGACCCGGAGGATGTACCTGATTCGGAGGGTGAATCGGATGAATCGGAAGAAGAGGGACTGCTGTCGGTTTGGGATGCGGACGAGTCATCGGCATCAGTAGTAGTAGCGGTATTAGTCGTAGGACCTTCGTATCCGGAAGGGTACTGCGTCCCTGTTGAGATGCCGTTACTCCCACTGTAAATGGGGAAGGCAATGGGAGTGTCCATGTCACTCCACGTAGGCGCCATAGTCCAGGTCACGTCGCTTTCCGAGTGGCAGAGGAAAGCACTATAATCGTTGCCGTAGAGAAAGGTTAGGCAGTATGGGTAGTCATCGTCACTAGAATCGGAATATTTAGCACAGTGTTGGCAACAAAATTGGGGCCCGTATTATACCATTTAAGCGTTGTATCGTCTCCGGCGGTTGTATGTTCGTGACAAACGGTGGGGAGGGGAAACTCGGACCCAACGAGATGTTCGTCACTGTTCCAAAAGCAGGTATGCGATGGCTGCTCAGCATTTGACCATCCGACATCTGAAAAAATCGCGCGATTAGTAGGCTGTCAAGGACTGAAGACATTGATGAGTAGTACCAAATCCCGAATCTTCATACCACCCACAGATATTCGGCGAGATGCTCTCTGCTCTCTTCTCCACAGATGGAGCGTCGGTGACGCGTGGGATGCCATCTGGGTCGGAATTGGAGGTCGCAGTCGTGAGAGTTGTTCTTGAAGCTGCGGTCTCGAGATATCGGGACTGTGCTACGGCTCCAAGGCCCAAGAGCATCACATAAACAACAACCATCTCGCCAAAAGAGCAAAATCCTCAACCGCAAACAACATTACGAGTGGGAGGTTGAGATTGAATTTTAAAAGATCACAAAAGAATCTGTCTTTGCCATTTGGAGACTAAAAATAGCTGTGGGGGGTGGAATACGAGGATTCCCCAGGATCTGTCCCGTCCGTAAACAATCGATCGACGTCAATCAAACACAAGGCTCGTTTCAGGGGAATATCGGCATATCGGTGTATTTGCAGATAAAATAATAAGAAACGGTTTGACGCAGCCAGAGTCGTCGAGGCGGCTCTTCATGTCAGCCTTCTAAACCGCAGAGAAAACATTTCGGCTCGCATACCAACGATTCCTTCCGAAGTGAAGTGAGAAATCAGAAATTCCAATTCGAGATTTCATGAAGCTTTAAGAAGCCGTAAATCTCTCTTCCGACAGAATGTGTCTTTGACAGTTATTAAGATTTGACTTGAGTTAGTCGCTATTACTTATTCTGTCATTCACAAGCAACTGAGATCGATGTCGCGAGATTCAAGTCAAGAAACTTGAATCGCGCGCAACGCGATCTTATGTAGCTGCTTATCTCCATGTACTGAGAGCGTCGATATGACGGACGCATCATGAGTTCTTTGAAAGTGAGGTGTCTATGAGAAATGTCTGATACCGATTGCCAGGTATCATGCAGAATATATGTCTGATATGCCCAAAATGGCTATTCACGCCTCTGCAAGATACGAACCAATTGCCCCCCCTATCTGGGCAGCTTTCGCACGCATCCTGGTCGACCCCCAACCATGCCTTTTATTAGTGATGATACGGATCCATAGATCCCTTCACCGTTTCCCACAACTCGTCGAACATTTCCACTAAAGACTGAGGCAGCGGGCCTGCCTCTACCGCATCGATACTGTTGGTCAGCTGCGCCAGCGTTGACGCACCAAGCACCACACCGTCACCCTCTTGGAGCTGGGAGTGATGAATGATCCAGCGAAGTGCCGCGGCATGGCCTGTCATACCTTCTGCTTCAGCTTTTGCGACCACCATAGCCGCGCGCTCTTTCAGGCCATCTTTCCCATACGCGTTGCAGTAAAATTGACCCACTACAGTCTGCGTGATGAAAACTAGTTTCAGCGATGCCCATGTAATTATTGTCGTTATTATAATATTCCAGGAAATTAGATGATTGCCTACCTCGGTACGGAACCGTGAACCAGGCCTGCCATACTCGAGCCCGGAAAAGAAGCCACCGGCGGCTGGGCTAGAAGAAGAGAGTCAACATTAATTTACCCTTCTTATTTATCTAGATATATTCAGGAAAGCATACCTATACGCAACAAACTGGATTCGATGCTTACGCAAAACTGTAATCAATTGCTCTGTACTCCTTATCAGGGCGTTATAATGACCCTGATATACCACTGGTGTCACCCAGCCGTGGCTGGTGCAGATGTTCATGATCTGCTCGACCTCGCCGGCCGTGTAGTTTGAGATTCCAAAATATTTGAACTTCCCCGCCTCATATGCTTTGTTCATGGCCTCGCAGGATTCCTCGAAAGGTGTGTCCCTATCAGGACTATGAAGATACATCACGTTCACCTGTCATTTTTATAATTAGTTTTTGCTTCAGTAGGTGTTCACGAATTTCACGCTTAGAGACTTCTGGATGGTATGGGTTAAGAACGAGGGTTGGGGGCGAGAAAAAGGGGAGGGTAGACCTTTGACGTCTTCAGAGTAGCAAGACTCTCATCCACACTTTTCTGGATGTTTCCCGCTTTGTGGGCTCCAGAAAAGAAAGACAGAATCTTGCTATCGATCACAAAATCCGTCGCCGCATCGATCTGGCCTAGGATTTGCTCTGTTGTCCCTGGTGCCTCTGTCGGGTATATTCTTGCGGTGTCGATTCTGTCATATCCCCGAGTATGAAAGAGGTTGGTATATTCCCTGGCGGCTTCCGGGGTGTTAAAATGGCATAATGGATCCTTCTGGTCGCCGATAGCGATAGAGCCTAGGTATATTTGAATCCCGTTTGTTTTGGACATCGCGCGTTTCTACGGATCTCTTTCAATTGCAACTGAGGAATGACGTTCGTATACGGGGTTGATGAGGAGGACTTGTTGCATATCTTAAGGAGGGGTCTCCGGGTGGGTGGGTCGGAGATGATCAGATGCTTCGGGCAAGGATCCCGGTCATTCCAGAGGAGCCCGGCCTCCTCGGACCGCCTAATTGCTCGGGCACCTCAGTTTTCCTCCCGAGCTACTTAAATGCCCTATGGTATAACTAATATTGCTTTGTTAGAATATTACACTGTTTTTCTCTAGGAATTCCCAATTGTGCACATATTAACCCTCATTGAATTGCAATGTCGCTCGGGCACCCATATTCAAAGATGAGCTCGAGAAGCCCCAAATCACCGGAAACAGCCACCAAACCCACCGCTAATATTGATAGTAGAACCCTCTTAACCCCCTATCGAGTCCCTGAGAAGAAGTTTTTGAGAATTTTCATCTATTTCTTATCATGAGCTCTCAGTAGCTATTGAATGAATGAGCTTGATGAGATTTTCTTTCTACGTCGTGATTAAAGTAGGTACCTTGACATCCAGCTGTTTATAAATGTATAAAGCCATTGCTAATTCACACGCTACCAAAACATGAGGGAAACGTTTCCATCTCTATGTGTATACATCGATATATATTGGTGTACAGCTGTCTATGGCGATGCAGCAGTCTCACGCTCCATTAGGTTGCCAGTCTGGCGGCGCCAGCTCAACCCCGCTCGGAACAAATCCTGGAGCCACTAAATCGCAAGCTATGTTAGACAGGAAGACCATTTCCAACAGGGTTGGAGGGAGAAAGGCGTATGTATTCCTTACCAGTTGTCCCGACAAGCGTCCAATTTCCCCAGCTCTGCGCACTCTGCCACTCCTGTTTGCCCACGACAACCTGCGGCTGCTGGTTGTTGAAAATATTGGGGCCTAGCGCCATCTCTCTCACTGGTTGGCCATCGTCTCTTGAGAGTCTCATCGTGAGAGGAGCACCTGCGTAGTAGTGCCAGATCTCTGGGGCATCCACACGGTGCCAGATGGAACGGCCCACAGAGCCCTCGAGAAGGTAGTATATGGCGGTGCTGATGGAGCGGTTGTTAACGGTTTGCGGGTCCTCGAATGTTTGCTTGTAATAGCCCTTTTCTTCATTGGGAATCAAGTCGAGCTTCTCGATGACCTCCTGTGCGGTGTATTTCTCAACAGGGAATGATTCCTCACTGTCGCCGTGGCTCGGGGGACTGATTGGCGGCCGGGAGAGCGCGGCTGGAACGAGAGAGGTCAGGAGAACCAACAAACCTAGCAACATGGTAAAACGAAACATGGCGCAGAAGGCTTTGATGTTTGCAACGTCTACGAAAAAGGTGAGAATGAAAGAGAAGAGTAAGACATGAAGTCAAATATGTATATTCTGATATTAGCTGATTAGTAAGTTAGTAAGATTTGCGTATTTTCGACGTGTTTTTATTTGGCAAGGTTATCATTTATTTGTTTTTTCTCAGCGATGTCCGTCGAGTTCCGACGGGCTTACCTAGACACCACCCTGGCCTATCCCTGAAATTCCCCCTTTCACTCCTCACAAGATATGGCGACAACGACGATGGGCGAGAATAATGACACAGTCGATCTGGGCTACTTGGCGAAAACTGAACTGAAGAAAGAAGAGCTCGAGGTGAATACGGAGCCCTGACATAGATACGACAAGACAATCTCTCGCGTATATTTCACTCTGCATGAGAGGAGTACTCGATCATGACGAGTTCTCTATGGCAGAGCTGGCAGGGCAGTAACGAAATACAGCTTTGGTCCCGGTCATTCCCACAACGGCAGAGCCGCAACGGCAGAGCTGCAACGGCGCGCTTCAATATCGGTATCCCATTCACCTCCGAAACCGCCTCCAACGCAAAACGGGGTGACTGGAAAGGGGGTTGTGGCCAGAATGTACGGTCGATGTGGCACCGCGGCAAGTTAGGGCTCGATTATGCGCTCGATTTTTCTGCTGGCAGAAAAGACAAATTAGTCATCCAGAATATTACACCGCCTTTTAACTTGAAGGCGGTGTAAAGGAAAAGGGGTGTTAAAAATAAAGACCTATTATTGGTCACAATCTGATCTTGGCGATAATGGACCCACCATGTGCAATGCAAAATGACCCTAACTCTGGATTCAGACTAGCTGCTTAGCATTTGTCTTGGCCTCCTTGATCCCGGCTAAACCGTTTGAGAGCTTGGATATAAAACTCTTCTTTCTTTTTAATCGCTCATACTCGTTCTCTCCTCCTCTACCATGGCTTCAACTCTTGAGTCGGCTTTTTCAAGCTCTACTCAGACTGTCTGATAGTTCCATGGTTCAAGTTCCATCCCTCCTCTTGCCCTCCTGTTCTGATTTATCAGTGCGAAGTCTATGAACCCGTTCGTCCGCTGGCCCTATGGCTCTGGGAGGTTCCTGTTCCTGTTTAGTTCATGAAAACCGACCGAGTCAGTTCCTACCTCTATTTGGCGGAGGCCACTAAACCGGTAGAACGCTTTCTACCTCAGTTGCTCTTTTCTTCACTTGAAAATTGTTTTAATTATCTTTGATGAGTGTTGTCTATATTCTACCACAAATACAACTATCTCAGAAGAGTCCATTTGTGATGTCTCCATTTCTTCACCAGACGGCCATGTTGTTGTCAGATAGCTTTTTAACTTCTCGGGTTAAAAGGCTCAAAACATGAAGAACCATGGTTGGTGCTCAGGTACCCATCTACAGTTTCAGGTCAAAGTTTTCTGCTCAACGCTGGTTGGCAGCGGGAGAACTCCCAGTAGCGCCGAACCAAGGATATACGTCTTGTCTCCGACATCTTCATAGTTTTGACAGCCCGATCCAGGAACATATGCCTCAACTACGAATATTGCAACACTTCTAGGAACACATTGTAACGTCGGATGAAGACACCACGCCTCTACTTTTGGTGGCGTTTGCTCACCAGCATCGCCTATATAATGAGAATGCCCTCAGGAGATTCTCTCTCTTGTCTTCTCTCGATCAACTCACTCTCATTCCTTTCGATCTCGATATCACTCACTTTCCTTAACTTCTGGGGTTGAATACACTCATTAAATATACTACCTCCTTGAACCTTGACCCAGACGGTCCTTACAGCTCAACGCTATCTTTTTAAAACCCAACCGCTCCTTTTAAGCAAACAAATACACCCGCAATAATGCAGCTCAAGACTTCCCTCTCTCTTCTTGCAGCAGTTGCTCCATTCGGCTTGGCTCTCCCTTACGAAAGGCGTGGTGAGAACTCTACCGATGCCGGCGAGGGCTTCGGTGCGCCCAGCACAGCTGGTACCGGCACCGTCGACACATATCACGGAAATGTCGGCAATCCCTGGGGAAGCAACATCAAAGAAATCTCCGGTGACGAGGCGGACCAGTACAAATACGTCGCAGAAATCTCAGGGCAGCACAGCGAGCCCTGGACCGTCGTGTTCTGGAACAAATTCGGTCCCGACGGCAAACAAGACGGGCACTATGGCCAGTCCGCACTCACATTCACCCTGAGCCCGGACGAGACCAAGTACGTCGCCTTCGACGAGAACACGCAGGCCGCTTTAGGCGCTACCAGTGGCGGCGAGCTACCCACGAGCGACATGGGCGCTTATTCGTGCACATGGGGTGAATTGGATTTCGGCAATGCGGAGAACAACGAGTGGTCCGGCTTCGATGTTTCAGCTATCCAAGCCCAGATGGCTGGTGACGAAGTCCAAGGAATGCAGATCTGCGCAGATGGTGGAACTTGCTCATCGATCACTCCTGATGCGGCCCAGGTTGATAACGCCTACACGCAAGGCGAGGTGGATGTTGGTGGAATCGGCGCAAACTTGCCCTCTGGCCCTGTGAAAGTTACTATTGTTGTTGGGTATGAGGGTTGAGAAAGCTGTTCTCTGCCAGCCATTCTTTTCATCAAAAACTTCCCTTTTAGAACGAGTTTCAAATCAAAAATTTTCATTCAAAGCCATACAAAGTACCTGCCACTTCCCAGTAGTTTTCTTCTTGACGGTGTTCAAACTACCTCAACATCTATGACCCGAGTACATCGCACGTGACCATTCACGGCACCTACCACGACTTCGCCAGATTGATCGATCTCTCCTTTTCATCACATCTGTCTAGCTCTATTATATTATTCAACAACAGCAAACTGGCGTGACATACCACATAACTCCGTGTCTTGGTGGACCGCGGGATAGAGAATGTCGATCATCAATATCCCAGCCGTCCGTCCTATATGTCATAGCTCTCGGAGACATGGAGACATGGGATGTCTTGATATTACTTCCGATTTCTACTATTATCTATCATTTTAGCCAGATCTCCATCCTCAATTATGATACACAGTTGGCTAAAATGGGGATAATATATTTCCATTTCTTATTTAAAGCTCAGCGAGAATTTCTCACAGTCGCAAAAATGCAATTTGACTGCAAAGCAGGAATAAATACAGAATTTGGTTCTCAGAAGGAGGCATGCGTTTTCAACCACTCAGATCCGCTCTTCTGAGCTTCTTCCCATTTTATACCTCCGCTCAGAATCAGACAAGTTGTCCATCGACGCCATCCCCATTCCCGAAAGCTTCAAGTTTCCCCGAGATCGCAACACTTCCCAATCCCTTTCTTTATCTCGACGGTGAAACTAAGGTCGGCTCCACCGAGGAATGGTATGAGTGCCGGCAACCTGAGATTCTGCAGATGCTTCAGGAGTATCAGTACGGGTACTACCCGGATCACTCTGTAGAGGAAGTGACCGCCCAACGGACTGGTGATTCCTTAAGTATATCTATCGATGTTGGGGAGAAAACCGGTGAATTTACGGCGGAGATCAATTTACCCGATGGTGCGTCGAGTGGTGACCCCGTTCCAGTGGTGATTGCTATCGGGGTGGTCGATAACAGCGTGTACTTGGATGAGGGTATTGCTGTTGTGACGTTTGACTATTCGAGCGTCGCTGCGGATAGTGATAGCAAGACTGGGGCTTTTTGGTCATTGTATGATGGGGAGGATATAGGTGTGTGGCTAAGAGTGTGTGCTCGACAACCACGTCGCTAATTTACTATAACCTAGGGGTTCTGACGGCGTGGGCATGGGGATTCCATCGCACACTTGACGCCCTAATAATTGAAGTTCCTGAAATCGACGGTACTAAGGTAGGCGTTACAGGTTGCTCACGTCTAGGGAAAGGTGCGCTTGCAGCAGGCCTTTTCGATGAGAGGATTACCCTCACTATGCCTATGAGTAGCGGAGTCCAAGGGCTAGGCCCCTATCGATACTGGGACCTCAGCGGCCAAGGAGAGACGTTAGAAAACTCCAAGGATGGAGCTCCTTGGTGGAGTAACGATGCGCTTGGGACATTTGTCGGGCAGTCCGAACGACTGCCGTTCGATGCACATACTATCGCCGCTGCGATTGCGCCGCGGGCATTGATTATCGACCAAGGAGAATCCGATCCGTATGTTAATTCGGAGGGAACCGCGGCGGTAGTTTTCCCTGCTGCGAAGGTGGTGTATGATTGGCTGGGGGTTGGTGATCGGATAGGGGTCGCCATTCGAGACGGAGGGCATTGTGATCTGGCAGGAGAGTGAGTCTTCGAATTTTGTCGTGTTGTTAAGATTGATGCTTACAAGTTCCACGCAGTACCAATGTCTTGCCGTTTGTTCTAGAGATCTTGAAGGGAGAGCCATCTAAAAGAGATTATACAAATCTCGCTCCATGGAGCGCAATGACAGAGGCATATCCTTGGGCTTCGGATGTTCCATGAGATAGGCCAAAGAATTTTTTCGTCGTTCATGATATCTAAGACCATCATTTCACCCTAGACGTCAGTACATAGGATCTTCTGGTCCCTCTAGTTACAGATGGGAAAGGTGACCAACCTTGCCCAAGGTGTCGACGGATCTCTGACCGCCCTTGATATCAAAGGTATCTCAGTCATAGGCCCCGTCGTAATGGATTGCTACGATTCCCTCTCGCTGAACAGGAGTGATATCTCGGGTTCTATTGTCCCCAATACACATTCCACGCGCGTGTTCCAGCCTATATTTTTTTAGAACCTCTCTGAAGAGCCCATCTGTTTTCGACCGCTGTAGCTCGTTCGATGTAACAAGAATTTCAACGTAACCCCTCAGTCCGAGTTGATCAAGATCAAAACCAACCCACTCTATATCCGACAGGAGGGTCTTCCATTCTAGACGCGCACATCGGCGCGCATGTTGATATCGTGGCAAACCACATTCGCTTCGATGAATGTACGGGCGATGATTTGGAAGATGGGAGGTACTCTAGCAGCCAGACGGAAGAAATTTGTTTATAAGGTTAGTTAAGGGGGGCATTTGTGTCCGCCATATGGTGGGTCTCTGGGGCTAATCGTGATTGGCTATGCGGTCTTGGCAATATCAAGAAGGTGTCGACGACGACACTTTCCAGTCTTGCACCTGTCTTTCAAACATCATGGGATGAAGAGTATTCATGCAAAGCCCTCTCCGTACTACGTACAATTGTCGAGGGAGTTACTATCAACCCAAGGACGTGATACCTCTCCTTGTGTGCGATAACAGTGCCTCGTAGCCTCTTGCAACGTTCAGGAACCAACGTCGACGAAGAGCAAACAAACTCATACTCATTGATTCAGAAAACCGAAGCGCCGGAAATATCTAACTATTCTCTTTTAGAACGCTTAAATTCATACACGGGGTATCAATCAGGCCGCAGCTTTCGCCTTCTCCGACTCCTCATCCCACTTCCTCATCCCTCCTTTAAGACTCCACGCCTCGACGCCCTTGAAGCGAAGTACGCTCGTTGCTACACGGGCAGTATCCCCAATATAATCCACACAGACGACTCTTCGGCTCTTGCTCTTTGCGAAGATATCCTCGACCACTGTATCGTGACTGGGCTGCTCAGGCTCTGGGCTACTCGTAGCACCGAAGCCAGGGACCCAATTCACCCAGCTTGATCGTTTAGCTTTATTTGGTGTCGTTCCGTTCGTCTCAGCCGGCTTAGGGGCTTGGCCATTTGCCGTGGGTTCTTTCTTTGCGAAGAGCTTATCTATTTCTAGCCATTGGTGTTCTAGGACGGTGGAATTTTCGAATGGCGATGGTTGGTCGTCAAATAGAGTGGATAGAGGAATGTTGATGGCGCCAGGGAGGTGTTTTGCCTCGAATTCTGAGGGGGAGCGGAAGTCAAGGAGGGTGATGTCCTCCACGAGCTGAGGTAGCGCGAGGGCAGGCTTAGGCTTATGGTTTGTCTTGCCATTCTTGAGTTCGGTCACCGTAACCTTAACGGGCGCCTTTAGGGGATTTTTCAACTCTGTTAATATGTCGAGAGCAGTGGGGTATAGCTTTTCCACGAAATTTGGGAGAGCAAGCTCCCATGCTTCGTCATAACGGTATTTATCGACACCCACGAGGTTCTGGAAGAAATATTAGAAGTTGAAAACGAACTGCTGAATGCAACATACCTTGTTGTTAATGGGAGGGAAGAATTCTTCGCCAAGTTTGTCGAAGTACTCTTCAATATACTGGTATGGCAGATCACAGCATACAAATACGCAGTGCACCTCTCCGTCCTCGCCAGCGAGGTCTTTGAGGGTACCAGCATTTTTCCGCTTCTGCAGGAAGCTATGCAGGCCAGACAAGTTGAACCCGGATGATGGCCCGCAAACGAGGCCTTGTCTTGTCAGCTCCATCGAAAGACTAAACGAAGCTAGAGATCCAGCCTCTTCAATTGTGTCAACGGCATCCTTCCATGGGAACTCGACAGGTGCAAGCAGGGCGAATGATCGTGGACCCGGTACTCGGTCACCAGGGGTAGTGCAAACACTTCAAGGTGCAGAGATGTTAGCATGGACTCAAAGGATAATATAGTGAATTCACTCACCCGATTCGAACGATGGATGGCTTTGCACCTTTCAAATACGTTCCAATGCCAGTCATGGTACCTCAAAATTCAACGTGAGCGGATATCCTAAGGAGGATGGTCGATTTAATTACCAGATGTTCCCATTCCAGCACAGAAAACGTTGATGCCGGGAAGCTGTTTCATGATCTGTGGACCTGTCCACGCGACATGGGATGCGTAATTCTGGTGTAGAAGGAGCTGTTATTATCTAACCCGCTACCACAGCCAGCATCTCCAACAGAGGCCTTACCAGAGTGTTTTCATATTGATTAGGGTTATATATCTCGTCATCCTCCTGAGCCATCATACGGGCCTTCTGGATCCCACCCCGTGGGTCAGTGGGTTCAGGTTGTGATGGTCCACCGAACAGAGTACTACACGCAGCAAGTGTTAGTCTTCAACCTCGCAGAACCCCCTTCCTACCGGGACTTACATTTCCAGCCCAAAAAACCTCATCAGCTTTATCTTCGCATCGCTCGTTTTGTTGCTCAAGAATGCCCTAACGTCATCGATGTTATGCAGGACCCTTGCGAGAACCGCCATGGATATCACAGTCGAACCTGAGCTATACTCGACAATGGTTTTGGTATCCTTGGTGACTCCCCCACCGGGTTGCAGCATCCGTAATGCTGGCAACGACTTGACATTGTGCACCGGCAGCATGGTCAACATCTTCGCATAGATACGAACCCCATCTTTTCGGAAAGGGTTCAGCTTGTCTGGGATCTCTACCAGGGGTAATGGAGGTTGGCAGTCAGGGTTGTGGTAGTCGACCAGAGCATTGGGACCGGTGAAGATATTCTGGGGGTTGTCTGCTTTTGCCATGGCTGCTCGCTGCCCAGGGTGGGATGATATGGCGTGCTAAGGAGAGGATGGGTAGAGAAAGCAGAGTGGGAGGGATAAGGGATTCAATTTCTATGAGGGACTTCAGTCTTTTTAAGGACAACAATCCTCCGCTGCCAGTCGTTCACCGCTGATCTTTTGCAATATCTTTTTACAACCCTGAGGGGACAGGTTCAAGGAACTTGGGAGACTGAATCAGCTGCACGGCGGAGTTTAAAACGGATACAGCCGAACTCCAGACGTCAGATCAAAGGGAACCTATCAAGGAAATTGGGTTTGAGAGGGGATATGCGCGGGATGATTACCACACGGGAATGTATTGGCAATCAAAACCCCCATGGGATATATTTAGTGTCATTCATAGGCATATTGGAGCTTGGCAGGTGTCTGGCATACAGTCAAGGTGGGATGTAGACCATTGCGGCCGTGGTGACCCCCTTTGTGGTGGTCGAACCAGGAAGCGTGGGAAGCGAACCACAAGGTCCTGTCAGGCCCGTATCTACTTCAGGGGAAGTTGGTTAGTACCCCCCATCAACGTCAAGCTGTAACTGAATCCGGTGGGCCGTTAGTGTCGATTGTGTCAGAGAAACTGCTCAGATTTACTCATATGAAAGCGTATCGGGGTGATCGGAATCTAGATCTGGACGTTGGCATTCGCGATCAGGGAAAAGTTTGCCGTACGTGCTGGCAGTTCTTCTCCATAATTCGTCATTTCTTCAAACCTTCCTTCTTTCAGTATGAGCAGAAAAGAGAAAGATGAGGAACTTGGGGAGATATACTCTGAAGGTACTTGATATATCGAAAATAGGGGGCTACCAAGGTACACCGGAATGATCTCAAGGTACCCACAGCTGGCCGAAATTGTGCTGTTGAATGAAAAGATAAAGTCTCTTTGGATTCCACCTCTCGGTTGCATCTTCGATGCTTCTGATAGCTTTCAAGGTCGATTGTTCTCTGTTACGACAGTACCTCATCTGGTCATCGGTTTATCCACTGTTTGCCCGGCTGAACCATGTCAAGCCTGCAGATCGACTCCTGGGTAGACCACATGGTATGCTTGAAGAATGTGCTCGAGAACAGAGCGATGGAACGATAGAAAGGTGTCTGTGTGACATCTCCGCCCCCAGTTCTCTCACCTCAGACTCATGTACCCTGCAAGCATCACAATCACACATTAACTGCAAGGTAATAACGTGCTCTAGAGGAAGCCAAGCTCCATCTAACCGTCAGTCCGCTGAGGCTCCGACACCCTAATGAGACCCTGAAGTTATTAGTCGAGAAGATTTGAGAGAATTACAATAATCGTGCTTTGACGTTGAGAAAGAAGAATAATCATGCGAACCAACCAAGTCGTTTTTTCGTTGCAGAACTGTCAAACTTCGGGTTTCCCCACGACGAGCTAGAGCGCATTTTCCGTGAAGATCGTGGAGTTTGTCCACTTTGTCCCTTCGTAAACCGTTTTAGGGTTAAGAATCGGACCATTCCATCCACTATTTTTCGTCAACGCCTGAAGAAGCTGCTGAAGACATCACAAGTGACCAGGATATCATCATGCCTTTATCTGTACTTCCACAAGGTCCGAGACAATGTACCTTGTGGCCCGTTTGCGTCATAAAAGTACCTCGATGGACCCGGACTCATGTACCTTCATATCCGCTCACCGCTGTCGGACTTCTTGGCATTTGGAGCTCTTTCTTCTCTTTTTTACAGCTTCGAAAAGAAAAGTATATTAACAAAAATATATCAAGATAGGTAGAGAATGGGAAGTGTGAGTCGTGGACGGCAAGAAATCAATTCATAGACAGCCAGAATGTTATCATGACCGCATTGACCCCTTGACCGTTGCTATCGATTCCCTCACAGCTTTATTCAGTAGCAGATGGAGAAAACCGAGCCTCCCTCTTCCCCAGAGGGCTCATCCTCTGTGGAACAGACGTCTAACTCTTCAGAGAATAATTATGAATTGAACGAGCAGACGAGATATGTTCCCCGTTCAAAGATAATCACAGTTCGTGCTATGCTTACATTCCCCCCATGGAGCTCAAGCTGATGCCATATAGATCTTCCTGGCCTGCGCAAGCACAGATTTACTTGCTCTGATTGATCAAACTACTCTGGCAGTCAGTCTCTCGATTATCGGTTCGGCACTTAACGCGGGTAGTAGGACGTCTTGGATCGCAAATGGATACTTCATGTATGTCCTCACCTTGCTCAATTGCATTGCTTTCGCAGAAATAAACATCGCTAACAGAGGTAACTTGCCAAAAGAACATCCACCTGCTTCCAACTCCTCTACGGTCGGCTCTCAGACATCTGGTCCCGAAAAGTAGTCCTACTCGTAGGACTTTTAATATTCTTCCTCGGTTCTCTCGCAGCTTCATTAGCTCAGGATGTCGTCCAATTGATCGTCTTCCGAGCCATCACCGGCGTGGGTGGCGGTGGGCTTATGACCATCGCTCAGATTATTGTGAGCGATGTAGTAACGTTAAGGGAGAGGGGGAAGTATCAGGGCATTCTTGTGAGGTTTCCACCCCCTTGGTTGCGCGGGTACAATTGGCTGACTACGGGGATTTACGAAAAAGTAGGGAGCTGTTGTCGCGCTGTCGAATGGAATTGGGCCAGTCATTGGAGGTGCTCTCGCATCTGCTTCGCCCGATTCATGGTACGTATAAATATACCGTAAAAATTGAGCTGGGGTAGGCCGTGGCTAACAAGGACCTTAGGAGATGGATATTCAGACTCAACCTTCCCCTTTCACTCGTTACTGCGACCAGCGTCATCTTCTTCATGCCATTGAGACCAGTAGAAGGATCGTGGGTCAAAAAAGCAAAAGCTGTTGACTATCTCGGCGCATTCTTAACACTTTCCGGCTCTACTCTCATAGTTGTAAGTTAAAGCTTCTGCACAGTGCGATATTTGTGGCTCAGATTATTAACTACCCCCTAGCTTGGACTTACGTGGGCTGGAGGTGAATATGCATGGAACTCTCTCCATGTCATATGCACCCTCGCCATTGGGTTCTTCGTCTGCGTCCTGTTCATCCTTTGGCAATGGAAGGGTCACCCGTTACCGCTGATCCCGCTTCATATCTTCAAAAGTCGGATGGTCAACGGAGCATCCTTGACTATGTTCGTAAATGGATGGAACTTTGTGGTTCAGGTATATTGGCCCTAGCTCAAATGCATGACATACTAGGAAGAGGACTGAGTTTGAACTAATAATGCTGCCCAGGTTTACTATATCCCGACATTCTATCAACTGTTCTACGGTTATAGCGCCATCAAAGCAGGGTCACTTTTACTCCCCCTTACTTTGGTCCAAAGTAAGCTATTAATCCTTCTACACATTAACCCCACCAGCACTAACTCTCCACAGCACTCAGCAGCACCCTATCAGGCCTGATCGTCACCTGGCGTGGCCGATACCGAGAATCCATCCTCTTTGGCTGGCTTCTATGGGCGGTGGGACTAGGTCTATTCTCAACCCTCGACGAACACGATGGTCTTGGAAAACAGATCGGGTATGCCCTTCTGATGGGTTTCGGAGTCGGGCAGACATTACAGCCTAGTCTTGTAGCTATCCAAGCGGGTGTGGTCAGGAGAGATATGGCAGTTGTGACGGGGACTAGGAAGTATGCACCCTTTTTCCGCCAGCATAGCGTACAACGGCTAATTATCCATAGCTTCGTGCGAAATCTCGGAGGAACCCTAGGCTTAGCCATCGCAGGAACAATCCTGTACGCATCCTCCCCTTCCCATCCCGGATCGTCAACTAACCCCCCACAGAAACAACGCCCTCAGCACCGAACTCTCCAACTCAAACATGAACCTCTCCCCCTCCGAAATCCGCGACGTCATAAACTCCCCCCTCTCAATCCTAAACATAAACAAAGACCAATCGTCCCCCGACAACGCCAACGACGAAAACGCGCTCCTCCTCCGCCAAACTCTCCTCGCGGGATACAAGACAGGATTCCGAATTATATTCCTAGTTATGGCGGGACTGGCTGGGTTGGCGTTTATAATGGCGTGGTTTTTGATGCCGGAGTTGGGGTTGGATAGGAAGGATGATGCGGACCTGAAGAGGGAGGGGAAGGAGGCTATGAAGAAGAAGGAGAAGAAGGAAGAGGAAGAGGGTGAGGCATGAAACTTACACGGTTGCAAGGCGAAGAAGGAAGGAATAGATAAAGGTATTTGATGAGTATAAAAACTAATTAGCATGAAGGATAGATAAAAAGAATCCACTTAGGAGTTTTTTCCCAGAAAGCTTGCTCTTCATCCTTTTGCTCATCATGTTACCTAGAGCTGTGTACAGCCAGCGGCGCCATATATACCGCGGCAGGACAATATCAAGCCGTGGTATAGTATTCAAGAATTCCTTGCAGTCTTGCTCCACCACCCCTAGCTGGTCGCTGTCAGGAGTCAAAAACACCCTCTCTCCCAGTAAAGTGAAGTCTTTCTCAGTTCATGGTACATGCGCAGGGCGGTAGAACCTTCGGAACGATCAGATAGAGAGCTCAAGAGCACCATGATGCGTCTTCATTACTGAAGGCCGCACTTGACAAGGAAACAAGGAAACGGTGATCAAGCCTAACGTCTTGAACGAGATAGGCAGCTGGATATTCAACCTGAGAATCAGACAGACACCCAGGAATCAAAAACCATTGTCTCATAGAGTCAGAGAATATCCAGATTCAAGTCCTCATACTCGTTGAATGAGGAAATAAAGCTCATGGTGGTGGAATCAACCCTCTTTCCATCCAATATATATATCACGTGGTCATGGTTGCCTGCGCAACCAAACTCGCCATGACATAACATCGTATTCGTCTCTCGATATCAATCAGAACAGAAAAACCTCAACGTCGCACTCTCTCAGCGACAACCACCACCATCCATCTCATCTCTCTTCCTCACAGAATCCTCAATCTCCATTCTTAATAACCCATACACAGTCCCAATACATCCATCCACAATGGCACCGCCCCGCCGCCGCCAAGGCAACAACAACGCCACCTCCACAAACCAACAATCAACCCTCTCCTTCGGTGGGACACAATCCCGCATAACAAAGCCCACAAACGCACCTGCAAAAGACGCCAAACTAAACTCTTCAAAGACATCCTCCCCTTCGCCCGTAGTAACTTCCCTACAAACAACGACCTCATCTCCGAAATTCACGACAGCGAAGGATTTATTGAAGAAGACTAGGGAGGGGTATACCATTCCCCCAGCTTCTGCGTCTACGTCTCCAACGTCAGAGTCAGGGAAAGAAGAATCAGTCGAAGAACCAGAACCAACGACAACCACCACCACACTCCCACACCACCCCTCAAAACCCACCGCCTCCTCAAAACCTCTAACACCCCTCGAATCCCACGCCCTCTCCCTCCCCCCCTCCGCCCTACAATCCTACTGGTCATCCATCGAGTCCTCCCGCAAAGCACCCCGCGTGCACCAAGAATCCACGCCCCTCCCGGAAAAAATCCTCCGCCACTTCGACCTTTGCAGCGAGTTCGGACCGTGTGTTGGACTGACGAGGATGGAGCGGTGGAAGAGGGCGGAGATGTTGGGGTTGGGGCCTAGGGTTGAGGTTTTGAGTGTGCTTTTAAGGCAGGAAAGGGGGGAAGGGGAGAGGTCGAGGTTTGATGAGTTGTTGCAGTGATGGGATTATGGTAATGGGATGTGTGGGTGGTGTTTGGTTGGGTATGGAGTTTCGGATGGATGATTTATTGATGGGTTTTGGGGTTTGGGGTTTCAAGTATGTATGTATGTACATGTACATCGAAGGCGAGGGCGCAAGGTACCAAGTAACTGGCTACATTGTACTACGACTCTACATAACGTAGATACATACATACAAAACACGCCTACGTCCCTACTACCCGCATTACGCACGCAGCTGATTCCGTTCCCCTCTTGAATATAGAGACAGAGGATCAAGAAACCCACGTATGACCGAAGTATAAACTCAAGGTCCAATCATAATATTCAACTCAGTTCATTTGTTGGTTGATATGAAATATCATGCAGTAGATCCGTGTAACAAGACGGGCAGCGAGCGGTTCGTCTGAGGCGTCATCTGGAACTTGTCTCAAGATACAAGTACGATGAACCAACCACCTGTCGCTCGTCGAGGTTGATAGTCATTGAGCAAGAGTGTTTGAATAAAGAACATCAAATCGAGTCTTCGAAAGCAAAGACATATGCATACCCAGAAACATCTCCAAACCGACCCAAGAACATCGCATCCACTCACCGTCACACGAGGCGAAGTATATCCCACAGCACAAAAAGGTATCATCCTCAAAATTGGAAACCTACTTTGAATAAAATGAGACTCGATGACGACGAGCAGTCAGTCTATCCAATCAAAGCCAAAAGTACCGAAACGTACATGAACCCATTGCGAGAAACAAAGAAGAAGTAGGTCCCAACTTGACCAGAAACATGGGAAGTTCGAGAGTAAAAGGGTGTGTGGCACGGCATATGTCCCACACTCAAGACATACACATACAAGAGCAGGTGTAGGCAAGCAAGCCTGCGCCACGTTCTCATTCCACGAGGTGCCTTGGTTCCAGGCTTGATTTCGACTGTCGGACAAAAACAGTGATTATGTATATTGTTCGGTGTGGTGATGGTGATGGTGGTGGTGGTTGGATATAAATGTGGACGTGCGTCTAATGACAGTTCAAACGTCGTACAGACCTAAGAATAGATAGGGGTTTCTCGTGGAGATAGAGGTTATGCTCGTCGTTTCTGGACGATCGTCACGTTGGGGGAGTAACGTGAGAGGTGAACGAATAATTCGAGAGCTATCGATGGGAGACATGTCTTCAGGCGTAGATCATTGTGCGATGTCTAAGCGGTTGTCGTCATCGAGGTATGTCCATTGAGTCGCAGAGGTTAGAACGACGAAGCGATCGATAGGTGAAGAATATCTGCGGCTGGAGTGAGTAACGCATCAGATCAGTAAGTAACGTTCAACGCAGCATTCTTGAAGCAATGCCTAGGACTCTGTCTTCCACAAGTTTCAAATAACCGATATCCAGAGTCGCGCGCATAATGAAACATATGTACTGCTGTCGAAGATGACAATGCACAGTAGACTCAATCAACGGATAATGTTTCAAGTCCTGAACCTCAATCATTGTCCAACAGCGCTGCATCATGCCCAGTATCCCTATCTAGCGGGTGGCGAAAACCCATCTCATCGAAGACACACATGAAAGACAACCAAAAACCACGGCAAAGCAAAAAGAAGGCGAAGCGATGCATTATCAACCCATCATCCGTCCATCGTCCAACCCTTGAAAAGTTCCAGACCGGCTAGAACTGGGTCAATAGCAACAAAAACACAGCCCAAAATCTCACTCCTCCCCATCCCATCGGCCAATCAATCAAAAAAACTGGAAATTCCTCCGCCCCAACAGAAAGGAGGCAAAAAAAGGGACTTTCCATCTCTTGCTTGTGGAAAGGAATCAGGAACTGGAGAACAAGGTTTCCAGTTGGTGCAGATGCGAATCTCTGGAAATGAGATTCAGGGGTATCAAAGTCTAAAAAGTGTCGCATCGCAGCGGCGAAAAGATGAAAAGAGTGGTAGAAAGGCAATTGAGAGGGCAAAAATAGATCATGGATCTTTGCCATGGGTAGAAACAAGCTTATGCAGAGGTTAAATTCCCCGTGTCTGGTTTGGTTCGCAGGAGTGGACGGAGATGAAAGTTGGGGAGAGAGAGGGAGGGAAAGCCAGAGGGAGAGAGTTGATTTGTGCTGATGCTTTCGGGATTCGAACCACAAAGAGAAACGAACGAACGAGTGGATGAGGGAACCAGAGAAGAAAAGTCACAACGCAACCAAAGAAAACGAGATTGAGATGTTTAACTCCACAGTAAAGGTCCGAACCCCGTGTTCCACAGTTGAAAGTCTGGAGTGAAGTTCTGTTCTGATATGCCTTGTTTCTATGGATGATATGGAAAGATGGAAATTGAAGGGAGGAAAGGCAGGACGATCGTTGGCATCCCCACTGGCACACTGACAACTTCGATCTCCAGGCTCCGATCTATCGGGTTCGGACCCTTTCCTGGAGGTCGAGATCATGGAAGAAGTGACATGTGGGAGGGAACAATGCACGAGAGCAGAATGGCGACGAAGAGGCAGGCAGAGAGAGAGCTTGCTTGTGATATGAAGATTTAATCTCGGTAATTCGTGTTAATATATACGAACGCGAAAAAAAAAAGAAAGATAGAGCAGGATGAGAGGCCTGGATTTTGCGGAGTAACCCTGTCAGGGCGGGAAGATGAAGTGACAAGCGTTGGCGACGTTGTTGTCGTAACTCGTAAAAGGGAGACGGGGAGAGAGATCGCGAGAAAGCTTGGATGCCGCTGTCTTGCATCTTGTTCCGTCTTGGCTTTGGGGAAGAGAAAGGATCTCGGCTATGCGAGTGCATGTGACGGATGTCCATCTTCAGATGATGGGGAAGACAGCGCGATGGTCATGGCGACATCAACCAGTATCTTGTCGTTATCGACGAAGTTACCCGCTTACCGCTAGCTGCGTCAAGAGCTGAATGCAAGTATGCTGTCCAGTGTCAAGGAGTATACACACTTTTCCTCCAACCTTGGACCTTTGATGCAATGCACGGATCACAGGGGACGGGAGTACTCCGTTGATGATCGGGAGGTGATGCTCTCTTGCTGGTCGTGTTTGAGCATCGCGATACGCCCAGCTGTGGTGAATGCCTCAAGCCGTGCAACGCGACGACAACAACTCTTCTGGAAGGATCTCAAATTTCCATCGCCAGTTCGGAGATTGCTCGTCCTTACTAAGGCAGGATAAGACAGATGATTGGAGAGAATGGGTGGCGACCTTACGTATGCAGAGCGTTTCACTCGCGGTGGACGTTGTGTTTTGGGGTTAGCGTGGAAGCTTAAGTACTTAAGGGTTAGGGGATCAACCCTTCCCGCCTTCCTGATGCAGAAAACACTTAGTAAGACCACTAGCCAGTGACTTCCCCAGACGAGAAGTGCTCACACCACATGGAAGTGGCTTTATCTGTCGATCCACCGAGTATCCTCGGATATGTAAAAACACCACCAAGACATCTGCTTGCCACATCGCTAAAGTATTGCCACTACCCAGATTCCCTCTTTGGGATCGATGTCTCACTTCGCTCCAGAAAAGAAGGACAAACTTCCTCCACATCCTCGTTTCTTGGCACACCTTAGCCCCCAGTCTCTTACCCCACAACACTATCCCCGAACGAGCTACCATCCCCTGGGTTAATTGCGGGGTTATCTTGCTTCCACTGGTGGGAGATACTTGGACAATCGGTGTGTCTTCCCGCCTCTGGAGAAGTATCTTTCTCCGTTATTCCTTTTTCCCAGAGATGCAAATCAAATGCTTAGTTTTGACTTTTTCTCATTTCCCACTCCGTCATCGTTCCCTGCCGAAATAAGCCGTGAAGCGACAGAGCAGGAAGTCCAGCCAACCAAGAGAAGGACAGACCAACCCCCTTTTCTCTCATCCCAGTCGACGGGGCAACAGACGGAGTGAGAGAGTGAGATGTTGATACTCCCAGCGTGTCGTGGGCGAGTAGAAGCTGAGAAGGGACCTGGATCGGAAACATGTCTGTTCCTGATCCCAAGTAATCACCGTCTCGTCCTATGGATGCGACAGACTCAGAGTTCAGAGTAAACCAGGTCAACGGAGAGAAAGGGGATGGCTGGAAAGACTGGAAGACTGGAGGTTGGGATCATGGTCATGGTCATGGTCATCGACATCGACCTGAGCACCAGTGGAACCGCGGCTCCATAGGTACCAAGGGAAGCAACAAAGATCCCAAGGTGAAATTCCCGAAATTCCCATCTGACGGAAGTATCGGGTACCGCCTCTGCCCGCAGCCTGTACCACGTCAGACCAAGTACCAGGTACCTCAACCGGATGGGCCGAGATGGTTCCTCCGCATGTGACGCCGCTTAGGTCGGGTCCTTCCTTCCTTCCTCTCTCTTTTTTATGCTTCTTTCTGACTGGGCCAGACTTTGTGTTTTTTTCTTTTTCTGGGTCTGTTTTCTTTGCTTTTTTCCCCTTTTTACTTGGGAGATTTGCCTCAGCAGAGGTATCCACGGTAGTAAGACTGGTAATGGTAACTCTCTCTCTAGTAGTACCCCCCAGCAACACTACTCCACTATCACTATTATTACCCTCCCCTTCATCCCTATAAGAGGAACCCTCCCATCTTCTCCACGATCTTCTTCCCTTCTTTTCTCTTTCTTCTTCTCCTCAACCAAACGCTCGTTAATCTTGGTCAACTTCTGTCGTTCTACTCTACAACTACAGCAACCTCTTAATCAACCCAACTCAATCGTCAAGATGCAGTTCTCCAACACCCTCATCGCGCTCGTCGCTGCTGGCGTTGTCAGCGCCCAGGGAATCCCCCCAGTTCCCTCGTGCTCTCTCAACTGCTTCACCACCGCCCTCACCACTGATGGCTGCTCCGGCTTGACCGACTTCAAGTGCCACTGCGGCAAGCCCCAGCTCGTCGAGCAGGTCACCCCTTGCGTCGAGAAGGCCTGCCCTGTCGAGGACCAGTCCTGTACGTCCTTTCCATACCCCATGAAGTGATTGTTTACTAATAGCGTATAGCCGTCTCCGACGTCGTTGTCTCCGTCTGCTCCGAGGCCGGTGTCCCCATCGAGGTCCCCCAGCCCGGTGGAGGAGAGGAGCCCGCTCCCACCTCCGCTCCCGAGCCTGAGCCAACCGAGGAGCCCACCGACGCTCCCGCCCCTGAGCCCACCGAGGAGCCCACCGAGGAGCCCTCCGAGCCATCTTACCCCACTGGCTCTTCCTCCGCCACCCCCTCCTCCTCCGCAACTCCCTCCGGCTCTGCCACCCCCTCCGAGTCTGCTCCCCCCGCACCCACCTTCACTGGTGCTGCCTCCAAGAACTCCGTCGGTGGTGTCGCCGCCCTCGCCATGGCTGCTGCCTACTACCTGTAAATTTTTGTCGGGGATATCGCCATATATCGTCGGTAGCTTCCTCCATCTCTCCATTACTACTGCTTAGTATCTGAGTTGGTTGTCGTTGCGACCGAAGGAGAAAAGGTGTTTTTTAATTTAGAGACGAATCCTTATCAGGTGGAAATCTAATATTATATATATATACTCTTACTTTTTTTTCCTTCCTTGCCCATATATTGGCGCCCTTTGATCGATGACCTTTTACGTGTTGAAGTGTTTTCCATGGCTTTTCTTACATTTCTCTCTATCTTATCTTTTGTGACCTGTCTCTTTCCCCCCTCTCTCTCTCTTATCTTCATCGTCATCATCGTCATCGTCGTCTTCCCCGCCTTTCTTATCTCTCTTCATTGGGGTCGATTGAGCGGGTGATGTGATGCATGATGCGTCGAGGCTTTTTGAGAAGAGGCTGGGGTTGAGCTTGTCTTCCGTTTATCTTCTCCAATTCGGTCCCAAACACGCGGTAATCTAATAGCCTTGGTGCCCATCGGTCGCCAAGGTGCAACCAACCAACCAAACCTATCAAAGCTATTTTTTGTATAAAAATACCAATTGGGAAGATTTATTCTTGATATCGTTGGTTTTCTTTCTACCGATCAATCAATCGCTCAAGAATGTGTCGTAAGTCCCCTTAGTCGCTGTAGTTGTAGTTGTTACTCGATACATGTCTCCTGTGTACATTCTTCACTCAGACAGGAGTGACGTGACGTGACGTTCCCTCGCAAGAATCTTGGCACCACCACCACGACAGTGCCAACCACGTTAATTGGCTAAACCCTTGTGCAACCACACCGTTTGACCTCGTCGGCGCCACCGCAACCACTAGGCTGAGTGGTGACTCTTCTTTTTTTTAGTGAGGGGGGAGTACACTGAAGTAAATAAATAAATAAGTACGAGAGAAAAATTAAACGAAGCTACAGCAGAAGATATTTTGAAGAAGGTGACGAATATATATATATATATATTTCTGAAACTTGGTGTTTGGTATGAGATTTATTTCGATGATGTTCTTAGGATGGTGGTGGTGATGTACGAGTGTTCAGCAAATATATATTCTTCACCGGCAGGTGCACCACCTATGACCAAGCATTACCAACACCACGGCACTGACAGATACAAACAACAAGGTTCATTCATCCATTCGTCCATATGTACCACTACTATCTCCAAACTATTTCCAAACTATAGCTATGTACCAAGAATCGAATATATCTACATATCCCCACCAAACACCTTCACATCAACATCATCCTCAACACCCACCCATCCCTACTGCGAAAACTCCCCACTAATCCCCCAATAAACCACATAATCAAACCCTTGAGAATCATAAAACGGCCCCAACTCAACCTCCTGCCCATCAGTCGTCAACCCCGTAAACGCCAACCCCTCACCCTTGGTCACACTGCTCAAATCCATACCCGGCGTCTCAGTCGGCGCACTCCCATCAGACCCGTAATTCGCAGCGAGCACGGTAGGCCCGTACGCGATCGCCGCGATGGACTCGTCGTCGTTTGCGACGATAGTGCGCAGGGACATTGGGAACGTGATCGTCACAGAATCCGTAGGGGACCAGGGGCCGGGGAGTTCGGCGTAGGTTCCTGGCTCCGCGGTCGTGGAGGAGGGTTGGCCGTTTACCAGGATCTCTGGGGTTCCGGACCAATCCGGGATGCGGATTAGGAGAGTGAAGTCCGCGGGGGAGGAGGATGGGGATGTGAAGTTCAATGTTGTAGTGTCTGAGACTGGGAAGGAGGTTGATTGGGTGACTGTGATGTCCTTTGCGGACCAGTTGAGGACTGAAGGGGTGAAGAGGTTGACGTAGAGGGTTGAGTCCGACGAGTCGTGGAAGTAGATCGAGTCCATTAGTTTGGTGTTTGTCTCGAGGGCGGTCCCCTGGCAGCACCAGAAGGAGTCGTAGTCCGTTGACCAGGTGCCTCCTCCCCAGGCGGGGCCGACGCCGCGGTGTCCGCCCGGGTTCAGGGAGGTGAAGTATGTGATGTGTCCGTTTGAGGAGGCCGGGTCCTGCTGTCCGAGGAGGTGGTTCAGGAGCGCGCGCTCGTAGAAGTCAAAGTACGTGGTTGAGTCTGGGTTCGGGTCCATTGTCCAGAGTTCGCGCGTGAGTTTGAGCATGTTGTACGTGTTGCATGCTTCGGCTGTGTCCTCGGTGAGCCAGCCTGCGATCTCGTCGGGCGCGTGGAAGTGTTCCGCCTGGCTGTTTCCGCCGATGGCGTACGTGTGGTCGTTTACCGTGAAGTCCCACGCGTTGCGCGCGATGTCCGCGTACCGTTCGTCGCCCGTGGCTTTGAACTCGCGTGCCGCTCCGATCCATTTGGGTACTTGGGTGTTTGCGTGGAGCCCGTCGAATTGGTCCTCGCCGTAGGCGAGGGGGTCGAAGATGGCGGCGTGGTCGAAGCGTTGTGCTGCCGTGAGCCATTTCTCGTCGCCCGTCTGGTGGTAGATGTTTGCCAGGACTTCGTTCATGCCGCCGAATTCGGTGCCCAGCATCGACTGCATTTGCTCCGAGCTGAGCTGGCTGGTGCGGTAGTCGACCCACCCGGCGAGGGAGAGCATGACGTCGCGGGACGTTTCGTCCCCGATGTTACGCCACACGTCGAGGAGACCGGCGAGAGTCTTGTGGATAGCGTAGTACGGGACATTTCCGCTCGTAAGCGCTCCGTTCTCCATATCCTCGAAGTCTGACTCCGGGAACCCGGAGACATACCCCTCATTGAAGCCCACAGCTCCATTGTTCGCCTGGCACTTAGCCAGCTCCTCGGCGAAGTAAACCGCCCGATCCTTGCACTCCGTATCCCCGGACACAGCATAGCAGTACGCCCACGCATTCAAAAAGTGACCCTGCATATGAGTCCGGAACGGGAAATCAGGCGCATCCCACCCCCCGTTGGGCGTCACACCATCAGTCGACAACCCATGATTCGCCCAGAAATTGTAGAGCAGGCGATCAACATCGATCGACTTGATGTAAGCCAGGGTGCGATCCTGGTTTTCCATGATGCGCCCGCTTGTCAGCGTGACCTCGCTCATATCGAACGGGTATGCCGAGGTGCCGGTCTCATTTGTGGCTGGGGGGATCCCCTGAGCCACGGCTCCCAGGAAGAGGCTTGAGATCGGGAGTGCGCATGTCGCGGCTGCCCGCAGGAAGCTGCGGGAGCTCCAGGTGTTGGAGAGCATGACGTCGGTTGTCTGTCTCCGAGTGTTATGCTTCACAGGAAGAGAAAGGGTGCTGGGCTGGTTCGGCTTAATCACGAACTGGAAGCTATTGTATCACAACCCCTTTCGAGAAGAAATTCTCAAGCTTAAGGAACAAACAAACCGAAACACATTTTCTCCGTGAGGGTGAAGTGCCCATTCGAATTTATATCAAGTATCACGACTCTCTTCCCGAGAGCTCTCCCCACAGGACCGACCGCACGGCAGGACTGAAGCTCCCCACACCGCTCCGATAAATATCGGATATCTCCAGAAAAACCCCATCGCTCATCTCCACCGGAGAATCTCCAATCCAGAAATAAGGCATCGATCCTCCGATGCGGTCCCCAGTTTCTCTCAGACGGGCGGGCAAGCGGAGAATCTGCGGCCGACGTGCCAAAACGTACCTAATGCAGGGGTTGGATCATCATCCCGCCAAGATGTTTTGTTTTGTTTTGAGGAAAACTTCCTGATGGAGTCGTTTACCCTTCTCCTGGTCCGTTGGAGATGCCAGAAGGAGGGTGGCTTTATATTGCTTCCTCATGACGTGGACGAAGAGGGCATCTTCCTTGAGGGGCGACAAGGTCGGCAGTTTGATCATCCTCGGTTGTCTCGATTGTTCCGGTGGTGGACGACATGTACGGGGATTGTCACGTGGCTACGTACATGTGAGGACATAAGTTTGAACCTTCCCCTGATCGAGTCGTTCACCGTCATTGGGTTACTTCCAGCTCTTCACTCAGATATACGTGAAATGGAGAGTTGAAGAGATTCTGAGATTGATATTATCGATCTATTCCTTTAATTCATTTTTCAACTCTTAGGTTTGTTAAAAATCGAGTTTCTCTTGATACACGAGTGGGACAGGGGGAAAATAATCTAGAACATCAAAGGGAAGTTCGATATCTGATTTGGATAGACCGGAAAGAGATCGGATTGTTGTCAGTCAACGGGAATTTGCGAACACATTGTCTGTCACGATAAACCCGAGGGAGCTTAACGCGACTGTGAGGATACCAGGCGAATACTTTACGGAAAACATCCCGAGAGATCCTCCGGATGAAAATTCCTCGATAAGCATTGTGCCTCAATATGTTCGCCCAGTATCGTCTAAAAGTCCGTTTCAAGATCGTGTTGCTTGAAACAGATTGGGAGGAGCACTGGCGACTGTCAGAATCTCATCGAATTGAGTGATGAGATGGGCCATTGTTCATTACCCGCTACTACCCAACCAGTCTCGATCAGATACTGTCGGTCTCGGCGATGATTCCCTGTCAAATGCGAACTGACAATCGGAAGTCCGACAGTAAGACTGGTCTTACTGAGCCACCGCTAGTGAGGGAACTGGAGTTAGAGGTAGGTGTAGGCGTTCAAAACCGCCGTCTAGGTATCCCACCCCGGGGCATGCGCTGGCCGATAGCAATCCACCTATAGGTAACAACGGGTTGTATAGATCACTGATCCGTTCATACCCCATCGAACCACTCGTCATCCAGCAACTCCTTTGCAGTCGGCCTGTCTCTCGGGTCAAGCTTCATTATCTTGAGAACAAACTCCTTGTCTTCTTCTGAAATTTCTCTTCGACTAGCAAGCGAGAAGGGTTTCAACTTTTCGGGAGGCACGTCGTTCATGACGAGCGATAGAACCCCCATGGTTTCCTGGTCGGCCAGATCGGCATATGACGCGGGATACGGTCCGAAATAGACGTGATATTTGGCAAGGATTTCAAGTTCATAGTGGTCGTGGCCCCGGGGGACTGGAGGCTTGAAAATGAAGAAGTTGTCACCCCAGATCATTGATATAATCTTCGCGAATGATCAGCTAACGAGCTCAAGCTAAGGTTGGGTAGGAAAAGAAAACGAATTTGAGGAGGAAAATAACTACCATAGTGCCAAATGACCAGATATCAGTGGGTGGGCCCCACTGCAAACCTAACTGTGCTTCTGGGCTCCTCCAGATAGGCGTACCAATTTCGTCTCGATCTATGCAGTACCGCGAGGTTGTGGGGACTGTGCTCTCCAGATCAGCGAGTTGGACGTCACTAAAGCGCTGCCCACTTCCATCCTGAGAAGGTGGTGCGTAGTTCACCAGAACGTTGTCCATTTTCATATCTGCAGTCACCACCCTTCGTAAGAAACTCGGGCTGTAATTATAGGGAATTATCAAAGGGAAAACCCTACCGGTATGCACGTAGCCATCTTCATGTAGTACCTTTAGCGCCTCAAGAACCCTTTTCGAAACGTACTTGATTTCTCTCCCGCTAAGTTTCTTAGCATTTGAAGCAGTGAGGAGATCGGTCTCAAGATATTTCAGCACAATAGCCGGCGGATCTGCTGGCTCGACTATCTCATCAATCAAGGGACGTAGGTGTGGCGTTTTGGTCTGGTATTTCTTGAGGACATCCCTCTCGTTGGTAATGCGAAAATGGCGCGCCGATTTTATGACGACTGTCTGATCGGTTTTGTTGCTATGAAACTCGCAGGTTAGTACCGGATCTCCAGGGTTTGGAGAGAGGCGGACGGAGAAGTCAGGTACCTTCCCAACCAAAGGAATTCGCTTAGCCTTTTGGTAACAGTGTACATACTCGAGATACCGGTAAGGCGCTGGCCCAGCTTGAGGAGAGGAGTATTAGAAGCCATTGAAACGGCGAAGGCGGTCTTTTATAACGAAGCTTTCACAAGTCTGTTGAATAAGGAAAGAGGACCCTGGGTTTTCTTATTGGCTAATACCAGCCAGCCCCGAAGTCCCCCGACACGGGCCGAGGCCGAGCCGAGCCACCCAAACCCGTTCGAACCCCTTGATTCACTGTTGCTCCCTATCCAACCACAGGTTCACTCAATCTTCTCCCAAGTTTTGCGACTAAGATGAACATCTCAAAATTGATCCATTCTCAAAAACCGTTCATCGTGTAAGAATTCATCTTTCAAATTCGACTCTTCATATATTTATTCGTCAATCAGTTGAAAAGACGATAAATTTTACCATATCTAAATGAAGTCTGGTAAAGAACGTCAACACAGTAGAGAATGAATATTGAACCAATCTCTACTTCAATACAAGAAAGGAAAGTGAATGATTCGTCAAAGGCAAACAATAAGACCTGAGTTTTGATGCGAGAGTGGTACTATCCTTTCCCATCATTTATTATGCCTCCCAACCAAATCCCGTTTTCGTCGCTTTAAATTCATTTGTTGTTTGCTGGTTATACCTACCTTCTTGCATATCTACAAAGAGAAAACCAAAGCTATGAACGACGCAACTACGGCCTGCTGGCTCTCCGACCTCACCATGGACGATCCGACAAGGAAGTCATGGTCAAAACCGAAGCTTCGCCGCTTCGTGCATTCTGATAAGCCAATCGAGTATCTTGAGTTACTTGGCGAGGGAGGTGAGGGTGCTGTTCATCGGGTGAGGATTGAAGGGGCCGTTTATGCTCTGAAAATTGTACGTACCTACCTCCCTCTTTTCTTCCCTAGACGATTCTTTGCTGGAGATTATAGCCACTTTTACTCACTTCCAGGGGCAATGCTTATTTTTTTCGTCGTCCAGTTTCATGAATATCGCTACGTCGGGATCCCTCTCTCGGAGGAGTTAAAACAGCATACATCCCCGCTTGCCCACGAATCTCGCGCCTTTGCTCGTCTGGATTGTATTGGGGAGAATGGCACATGGGCGGTGAAATGTCATGGCTGGATGAAGCTCTCCGATGAACAGCTCCCCCCTATCAACCGTTGGGACTCAGGGTACACCCGATGGGCGATTGTGAAGGATTATATCCCCGATCCTGTACAGCTCACACACGTCCCGGAGATTCGTCGAAAGATGAAGATCGCGAACAGAGCGGCTATTTGTCCAGATGATATTCTACCAAGGAATTATCAAGGGTCGTTTCTGGTTGATTTGGGGAGTTCGAAGACTTGGCCGTACGTGAGAGGCCTTTGGTCACATAGCGCGTTTGACAGTGTGTTTGAGATGACGGATAAGTCGGTTGAAGATTGGCAGATTGATGATCTAGATGGAAGCAGATTGGTTCCAGGTGACAGGAATCGTGGGAGAAGGGAACAGAAGGAAATAGATCAGAGGATGAGGAAAAAGGCTGAGGAACGAGCGAAGGAACGCGCTGAGAAGGCAGTTGAGGAAAGGCTGAATTTGAAGCCATTACCATATTCGGATTATGGGGAAAGGCTGGTAATAGATTGAATAAACAGTGAACTTTCGTGTGTGCTTGGCCACTTCGATGATACATAAGAGAACTTTCGACACCTCCCCTCCCAGCTGACTGCCCAACTTAACAGCAAGGCGCACCCTCAACGCCCTCTACAAATGGATAGACAAACGCCTTATTGAACTGGGTATTCGGGCCGTCTTGGACGTTGCACGCGAAACCAATAGACTAATAGTAAGAAGGAACAGGCCGTTAGATCCAGAGTCAGAGAAAGAATAGATAGATAGGAGAATTTGAGCACCATCCGGAGGGGGGCCGGGAACAAGAAGAAGAAGAAGAGGAAGAAGCATACCGTGCAATCATTGCAAAACTGCGCGCAGTACCCGGTGTGCCCTCCAGGCCAGGAATAGGAGTTCCAAGCACCGAGAGCAGGTGGTTGGCCGCTAAGGGAGCCTTGGGGTTAGCCATATTTACTTCTTGTAGCTAGTTATGGTCTTGTTTTCCTAGTGGCGACGAGGGCAAGGGGTCTTACGGTGACTGCGATTCAACAAGTTTTATTTGATTAGCTTCAAGGTCTGTACCAGTAGGGTAGGGGAAGAGAAGAGAAACCTACCACAATGAAACAATCGCCATCGACATATGGGCCGGTGCAAACGGTGAGGTCGGGGTTTTGAGCTGCTGCGAAAGCGGCGGTAGTAAGGACGGTGAGAAGGGTGGAAATCTGCATTTTGACGGTGGGAAGTGAAGTGCAAAGGCTTCTTTAGAATGGGAGGTAGGTAGCGATAATGAGATATGTTTCCTGTATCGAGAAGATGTCTTGTCTTGTCTTGAACAAGTCCATGGACAGGGCCACTCCTGTCACCCTTTATATAGATAGACATCCTCAGGGTGACTCCCTATGCAAGCACAATCAAACAACCAAGTCCAGATAAGGCTCGAGGCTCGACATCGTAACATTGACGAACAACTACTTTTCCCATATACGGTAAAGCCGCAAGAATGAAAAGATGCTTCTCCAGCTGAGCTCGAGAAACATTTTGACCCGTTCACGACGGCTTGGGTACCAAGTACGAGGTCGACACCCACATAAAATATCTCACTTCACATCCACAAGGCAGTGAACTTCGTTGCAGAACACAGCACAAGAGAATAATATTCAGGGTCACATATTCGCAGATGAAGACGATCAGTTCCCCAGAGATCTGCAGAACACGAAGCACATCCAGCTGAAACTGGGCTTTCTTTGAACATGTCGTTTCTAAAATAAGAAACCCCATTCCCAGAACCGCTTGATGGGTGCGCAATGCGACTTTTTTTCATGGTGATGCGCGGGGGGTAAGGGGGGAGGGAATAAGCGCATGATTGTTTGAGGAGAGAAGGGGATGAGGTTCGCTATCGTAGGTGGAGCGGGAAGAGGGTATACCCAATCACGTGACACACACGTATATCAACCCTTGCGGATGTGGGTGTGGGTACTCACTGCATATCAGCTTCATCAAGGCACGAGAAGCTCGTATGGAAGTGGCACATGCGTTGAACATCTTTACCTACCATCACTCCACATCAAGGAATCAAAAAAAGGGGACAAATAGCTTTGGTCTCAGAAGTACCACGAGCAATTCACATTTCTCTAAGAGTTTACTCGAGCTAAGTAAGGGGAGTAAGTTCGTTTCGCACCAACGTTCCCCCCATAGCCTCATAAAGGGAAAAGAAACATTTCATTTTGTCATCCATAACAGCATGCCATCTTTATCGCCCCGAGGAACCCATCCATGTCATGCGAAAGAGATCAATTAAATTAAAAAGAAGGGGGGAGGAGGATAATGGGTGGGAATTATATAAAAGGGTAGGTAGGTAGGTAGAAAGGGGGACAGAAATTAAGCAGTGCCGAACTCCTTAATGTCGGTCTCCTTTCCGTTCAGCGCCAACGGGACGATACCGCTGACGTGCATCTCGGGACCGTAAACGTGCATGTCGATGTTCAACTCCTCACCGACGGCCTTGATATTCTTGAGACCTTCCTGGTAGTTAGGACCAGCACGACGGACCCAGATCTGAGTCTTGTGCTCGTTAAGGATGGGCGCGACTTCGCGGATAGCGCGGATGACACCCTTGAAGGTGGACGCGACGTTGGTGAAGTTGGCAATACCACCACCGATGAAGAGGACCTTGCCGTCTGGGTGGATGGGGGCACGGAGCATGAGGTCGAGGACGGTGCGGGCGTAGTTGAAGGTCTGGGTCTCGGTGGGAGCTCCGGAGTATTCACCGTAGTTGGCGAGTTCACTGACGAAGCCAGCGGAGGCGATGGCGTCGGCGTACACAACGGAAGCACCACCACCAGCAACGAGGGTCCAGATACGGCCGGTGGAGTTGAGGACGGTCAACTTGAGGGAGGCACCGGTCTTGGCGTCCATGTCGGCGATGAACTTCTCCTCAGGGCTCAACTCACGACCGAATGGTGCGGGGAACTCCATTGGGGGACCAGCGTCAATCGTGACTTTGTTGTCCGACTTGACACTTGTGATACCAAGCGCTGCAGGACTGCGCGCAATCGCCCATTTTGTGCCACATTCGAATTCAGCAGTCTGGTCAAGCTTCGCAGCAAGATCGAGGAAGTGGACATCGGCTGAGGTGCCCTCAGCGTTGGGGATGACCACGAGGGGGTTAATTTCAAGGTATGTGAACTGGGAGTCGACGTAGACGGCATAGAGTCTGGAGATAAAATCGATCAAGACATTGTGCACGCCCTTGGGCACCTTCTTGAGGAGCGCAGCAGCGATCTGGTCGTTGGAGGGGTAGTTCTTAAGGTTAACGGGGATCAACAGCTTCTCAGCCTTAGCATCGACGTCACCGACATCGACACCACCCTCGTGTGTGAAAAGAATCCAGTCACCCTAATTCGTTAGCAATGCGTTTATCTGAGTAAAAATCTAAGATTCACTCACCTCTCTGGCAGAGTTAATGTTGATATAATATTCGGTGTCCTGAGGATGAGGGACGAAAGGTTCCACCAAAAACTGTCGCAGGGCTCCCTTGACAGTCTCCACCTGTTGTTCTTTGCCAGCACGGGCCTCAATCCATTCCTTGGCTTCGGCCCAGGTCTTGTTCAGCGCAAGCAGACCGCTCTTGCCTCGTCGCTTGATCAATTGATCTGGTTTTGCGACGAACTTGGCATCTTTTGCGAGTAGCCATGGGTATGTGGACTCGGCCTGGTCGAGGATGCCTCGTACGGACTCATCTTCGGGGAAGTAGAGGGAGGCGAGCTTCGGAGGAGGGTTGTGGGTTGTGGAAGGGGGAAGAGGGGTTGGCTTTATCACTGGAGCGCGGGTGAGGTGGTAGTTGATGATGGCCTTGCCGTCGGCCTCGGAGATGGATTTGGCGGACATGGTTGCGGGAGTGGTAGTTGTTGTTGTAGTCGCGGGGTATCAGGCAGCTTTTTAAAGAGAAAAATAGCTATCGGGGTTTCTGTGGGATCGTGAAAATTAGATACGGGAAGCTCGTTACCGTGAAGAAGAGGGAGGTTAGGATGAGGAAGAAGAAGATGAGTGAGCGCGAGAAAGGTTTCAAAAGAATTCCGAAGCTTCTTTTCTCTTCTCTTCTGTCTTGCAGAGCTATCATAAAAATAGATAGTGAGGGTAAATCGGTGGGAATTTTTTTTTCTCTCGGATGTTGGCTTCGTTGGGACTTTTTTTCTTGGGAGCCTTTCGGGGTGGGACACATACACTGGGGAAGAGCTAAGGAGACTAGGTTGTCAAAAGCGTGCAGGACGAACCTTGAGGGAGAGAAAGTGACAGAGACAAAAAGAACGGTGAAGAAGCGGGTCGCAAAGGAAGTGCCAGTTCACAGTGCAGAGATGTGGAATAGATAGATAGGTCTACGAAGCTGCTGTCGATATCTTGATCTTGAAGTATCTTGAAGCTCTTGAGGTCACGATGAGGACGTGAAGACTGAAGACTTCTTCTTCTTCTTCTTCCCGTTGAGCAGTTGAGAGAGTCCGAAAAGGGAAGACTCCGGTCATCGGAAAAAGGGGAAAGGTCGTAATTCTCGGAAACCGAGTCTGACGGTGAAAAGATACCGATGTTGTGTGAGTTTCGGTACGGGATTACTGAAATATACATGTTAGTACGAGAACGACGTACGGTTGATTCCTATGGTGGGGGTAGAGAGGGTGCAAGATCAGGCGGTGAGGGGTGATAAGATAGGTAATGACCGTGTACTGTCCCTTACGGTACCGGTTCTTCTAGAAGAGAAAAGACCCAACAAGCTAGACCTGATGACTCAGCGTGACAGGGCATAAAAAACCATTGACCCAGTAAGATCGACGGGGATCAGGAGCATTGGGGAGACGCTAACCACATCTGGCTACCTTAGGCCTATCCGAAAACGGAAAGCTTCGAAGCTCTGTTCCTCAACATTGAGAGACACACAGTACATACACAGCACACACAGAGAGAGTGTGTGTGTTCTGTGCAAAAAGGGGACCCATTCTTATTTTTCACCATCTTCAAGGTTGAAAAATCAAAAAAAAGAAGCAGGACAGGCAACGTCAATAATTATAATTCTTCTCGGCCACTTCTCAAGACAAAAGATAATATTTCTCTTCTTCTTTTTTTATCTTCCCCTCGGATACCGAGACTCAAAAGCTTCATCTTCTCTCTTCTTCCTCTTTCTCGCGCTGTGTCCTGGGAAGTAAGACGATCTCACTCAGCTGTCTGACCCTGACCTTACCCTACACTACATACAACACACCTCCCCACAATTCTTCTTACCTCTTCTTACCCTTTCCGAACCCTTCCACCATCGAGTCTTGGGCAGATAGATTTCTCGAGCAACCCCCGAATAAAATAATATTTGATTGTTGATAAGTGAGTGATGAGTGCCCCGCGATAGAGTCAACCTCGCTGTCCTCCTTTTGTGCGCTGCCATTTCTTGTGTGCTAAGACTGGGTTACCTGCAGAAACCATCGCCTATCATGCCGTCCGCAGCTCCTCTCGCAACCACTGCCAATGGCAACCTCTCTGCCAACGACAACATCCGTCGCTTCGATGCCCCCAGCCGACCGGAAACCCCTCTGGCACACACCCTCTTCCACAATAAGACACGATGCTTCGTCTAGTAAGTGGCCTCGCGAGCTGCACTTGCGACGATGCCCGCATACTAACAGCGACCAGCGGCATGCAACCCCGAGCCGTGCAGGGCATGCTCGATTTCGACTTCATCTGCAAGAGAAGCACCCCGTCCGTTGCGGGTATAATTTATACATTCGGTGGTCAGTTCGTTAGCAAGATGTAAGCTCGAATGCCGTGCGATAAGCTACTACGAGCCCGACTGACGCAATATTCAGGTACTGGGGCACAAGCGAGACTCTCCTTCCCGTCTACCAGGACGTGAATAAGGCTATGGCCAAGCATTCCGACGTCGACACTGTCGTCAACTTCGCTTCATCCCGAAGTGTGTACAGCTCCACCATGGAATTGATGGAATGCCCACAGATCAAGTCAATTGCTATCATTGCTGAGGGTGTGCCAGAGAGGGTAAGCTCAACATATACATCTCCAATGACGTCTCCAATGGGCCAAAACTAACGTAAACCAGCGCGCTCGTGAAATTATGGTTGCTGCTAAAGAAAAGGGTATCACCATTATTGGACCTGCCACCGTTGGTGGAATTAAGCCTGGTGCATTTAAGATCGGTAACACTGGAGGTATGATGGACAACATCGTCGCATCTAAGCTCTACCGTAAAGGATCCGTTGGATACGTCTCCAAGTCTGGTGGTATGTCCAACGAATTGAATAATATCATCTCTCAGAACACCGATGGTGTGTATGAGGGTGTTGCCATCGGTGGTGATCGTTACCCCGGAACCTCTTTTATCGACCATCTCCTCCGCTACCAGGCCGACCCCGAGTGTAAGATCCTTATGCTCCTCGGTGAGGTCGGTGGTGTCGAAGAATACCGTGTAATTGAAGCCGTTAAGAGTGGTGTCATCACCAAGCCAATCGTCTCATGGGCCATTGGTACCTGCGCCAGTATGTTCAAGACTGAGGTCCAGTTCGGTCACGCCGGTGCGTCTGCCAACTCTCAATTGGAGACCGCTGTTGTCAAGAACAAGTCCATGAGGGATGCTGGATTCCACGTCCCAGACACTTTCGAGGAGCTACCCCAGGTTCTCGCCAGTGTTTACCAGAAGCTCGTTAAGCAAGGCACCATCAAGCCCCAGTCAGAGCCAGTCCCACCCAAGATCCCCATCGACTACTCATGGGCTCAGGAGCTTGGTCTCGTCCGTAAGCCTGCTGCTTTCATCTCCACTATCTCCGATGACCGTGGCCAGGAGCTTCTCTACGCCGGAATGCCCATCTCAGATGTCTTCCGGGAGGATATCGGTATCGGTGGTGTCATGTCATTGCTTTGGTTCCGCCGTCGTCTCCCTCCTTATGCCAGCAAGTTCTTGGAGATGGTTCTCATGTTGACTGCCGATCACGGTCCTGCCGTGTCCGGTGCCATGAACACCATCATCACCACCAGAGCTGGAAAGGACTTGATCAGTGCTTTGGTATCTGGTCTTCTTACCATCGGTTCTCGGTTCGGTGGTGCTTTGGATGGCGCTGCTGAGGAGTTCACCAAGGCTTTCGACAAGGGTCTTAGCCCACGTGACTTTGTCGACACCATGAGGAAGGAGAACAAGCTCAGTAAGTCACTTTCAACAATTGCCCATTCCTTCAGATGCTAACAATTTCCCCCTAGTTCCCGGTATCGGCCACAGAGTCAAGTCTCGGACCAACCCCGATCTCCGTGTCGAGCTCGTCAAGGAGTTCGTCATGAAGAACTTCACCAGCCACAAGCTCCTCGACTACGCCATCGCCGTCGAGACCGTCACCACCTCGAAGAAGGATAACCTCATCCTCAACGTTGACGGCTGTGTCGCCGTCTGCTTCGTCGACCTCCTCCGCAACTGCGGTGCTTTCAGCCCCGAGGAAGCCGAGGACTACCTCAACATGGGTGTTCTCAACGGTCTCTTCGTCCTCGGACGCAGTATCGGTCTCATTGCCCACTTCCTCGACCAGAAGCGTCTCCGCACCGGTCTCTACAGGCATCCTTGGGATGATATCACCTACCTCCTCCCCACCCTCCAGAAGGGTGCTCCAGGCGCTGAGGGCCGTGTGGAAGTCAGCTTGTAAGCGCTTATTAGCGATTACTCGTTGGCGGGTTCATGATGACAATGATCTTATGCCGTGGTTTTTCTGATTTACAGGAATCATAGAATCATTTGCCCGTTCCATCAGCCATTCCACTAGTCCCACGCGTCTACCCACCCACCCCTTTCTTATAATTCCCCAGTATCTTTTTTAGTCCTTTCTAGTCCTGCGCTCACCCCACCCCCTTTTCTTTTCTAATATTTCGAAGAGTTTTTACCCCCAAAGACCCTCTAGAGTGGTGTTCGTGTGTGGTATGGCATGGCTGATGGATGGAAATCGAACGAATGTATGGCATATGAACAAACAAACAAACAAAATGGGCACAGGAATGAATGAACGGAGGAAAGAAAGAAGAGAATTAAAGGAAATCTTTTAATAACTGCAAACTGAACTGCAACTGCATTAGCTAAACTATACCAATGATTTGATGGCTTGATTTGAGGCTCTCGTACGTGCTTATAGATGGGTGAACCGACACGATTATTTTTGGGATAATATTTTGGACAACTTTCTATGATCGACTTCACTCCACCTGTTTGTCCAACAAGCAGTATGCATGCATGCAACACAAGGGATACCCTCGAAGATACCCCCGAAGCCTGGAGACCCAGCCATCCATCCATCACTTGGGTCATAATTGAATTGGGAATTGACATGCAGAGCGAGCGTTGTTCACCAACTGACCTCACCTCTGCCCTTCCCCAGGGACCACTTCTCGCCACGATTATTCTCCGATGAAAATGGCTCAGCATCTCAGATAGATCGAAACTTTTGTCCGTCTCCCGTGAAGTCGCGATTCCATCAGAACATTTCATCTTATTTCGACAAACCAGAAGAAAAAAAATGATAAAATCATCGAATCGAATGATTCAACCGCGACATTCTTTACCGAGAGGAGACCCTTTTCTCTCCGATCTCCTTCCTTCGTTTCAACGAACGTCCGTTCGTTCATCTATTCTTGACTCGCATCACCAATCCTAACTGGTGGACTAACAATCTCCCATCCAGGGGCAAAAAAAGTCCAGCCGTTTTAGCTTGCTTTGATAACAACCCCAGATTGATTGTTTTTGGGTTTTTTTACCCCAGGAATTCTGACATTCTCTGGAGCTTCTTTGCAGTTTGTTCTATTTTTCCATGAATTCGCGTGGACGCTGGAGCCAAGAGAAACGGGCTGATAGCTTCGTTTCGTTCCAGATTTATGTATGTATTTCCGTTTCTCGAACGGTTCCACGCAGAATTGGCGGATGATGATACGGACTGCATGCATTCATACTATCCGGAAAGGGGGGTGGATCGGAGGGTAAAATCTCCAGATTAATTCTTCCTGCCAGGGACAGGGCTTCTCCAGTTCGTCCTCGGTGCTTTTTTCTTTTAAAATGGATTGATCCCCCACAGCTATGGATGGGTCTTCTCCAGCAGCTCGGGATCAGTGTTGTCAATATTCTCCATCCCTCACCAGTCGCATACCCGTACTGTAGTCTTTCGTTCAATTGATCTTGAGCTCCCATCGCCATCATGAGGACCAACATCCCAGCCCTCCTCGGGCTAGCCACCCTCTCCACCGCCCTCCCCTCCAAATTCCACCCTGGCCCTGGCCACCCACACGACGACCCCCCCAGCACCCAGCCCTCAGACTTCTCCCTCGTCGGCTACGGCAAGGAGAACCCACTCGGCGAAACCACCGGCGGCGAAGGCGGTCCCACAACAACCGTCTCCAGCCTCTCCGCGCTCCAGACCGCGGTGGAAGGCGACGAGCCCGCAGTCGTGTATGTTGAGGGCGAGTTCGAGCTCGAGGATAGCGTGAGTATCGGGTCGAATAAGTCGTTGATTGGGGCTGGGAAGGGGGCGAAGTTTAGTGGTGGAGGGTTGAGTATCTCGGGTGTAGAGAATGTTGTTGTGAGGAATGTGAAGATTGAGTTTGTGGAGGGGGGGGATGCGATTGCGATTTCGGATTCGAGGAGGGTGTGGATTGATCATAATGAGTTTGAGTCGGATTTGGATGGGGGCCCGGATTTCTACGTATGTTCCTGTCCTGTGTGGTTCAATTGGTACGGTGATCATTGAATTGCTAACTTGGGGGATGATAATAGGACGGTCAACTTGATATCACCGATGCATCGGACTGGATTACCGTTTCATGGAACCACTTCCATGACCACTGGAAGGTATGCATTGCCCTACCAGTTGAGATACCTACACTCAAGCTAACAACTTCCCCAGTCCTCCCTCGTCGGCAACAGCGACACAAACCACGACGTCGACTTCGGCCACCTCCACATAACCTACCACCACAACTTCTGGCAACACGAGGGTACCCGCGGTCCAGGTAAACCCCTCTTTCCCATCCCCTCCCCCCATCCTCACCCCAACTAACAAACACCCAGCCGGCCGCTTCGGCCACCAACACATCTACAACAACCTCTACGAAGACTTCCTCTACCAAGCCATCCACTCCCGCTCCGACAACCAAGTCCTCGTCGAAGGCAACGTTTTCCGCGGAAACACCTCCGAGGCACTGAGTACCTACGGGCTCGTTATTCCTGAAGATTCGCCGAATACCTCGCCCGACGGTGATTATGAGATTGATGGGTTTGCGAATTTGGGGGCTGGTAAGTGTTTCGTTCTTCTTCTTCTTAATATACTTTTGATGTGACTGACAAATTCATTTTTAGAAAATGACTGGGGTACCGCCGGCGTGAACATCACGCAGGAAGGTGATTTCACTTCCGTTGAGTATAACTACACACTTACTCCTCTTAAGTTGGTCGAGGACTACGTCAGGGGTGGCGTTGGTCTCGGGAAGATTCTTTTGGAGTAAATCAAAGACAAAAAAGGGGGACGGAGGTCTTTGTCTACTAGTAGAGAGGTTGAAAGAGAAGATTGTTTCGTGTAGCTATATATAGAAGTTAATATATACTTTCCATGCTATGATACCCTGTCTTTATAGGTATATGTTATCTCTGGTATACCGTCATCTGCATGTCCCTTCTCGCCCCTCTTGCTTTCTCTTTCACGAACACTTTATCATAAATCCATTGATACTATCAACTTGGACGGAAATGGGTTTAAACCACAAAGAACATATACACCTAGTTAGCATAAACAGCACAAAGACCTGGCCTATCTGAGGCGATAGGAGCGAATGCGTTTAACGTAACGCGATCGGTAGACGTTCACAATATAAAACCACCATGTCCCGGGCGGACCCCCTCTTCCACCACCCGGTCGTGGCGGAAGGGATATTTATTGTTCTCCAGTGTTCTTATTTGTTCCTTCATATATCACTCTGTACGTTCTCTTTACGCTGTGTTCTGGGGCTCCATAGGAAGTGGTAACGATAACTTCTGAGATAAGTAAGTAACCACTGCCTCTTACACATCCAAGTACAGGAGATATCTAACCTTCATCCGTAGATACAAATCTCAGACACGGACGCGAAGTTTGAAGCATGGAGTCCACGGCGTATAGTACGTATGACCCTAAGATGATGGTCCACACACATACTAACTAACTACCTGCGGAATAGCCGAGACACCAGAGCAAAGTCTAGACAGGATAAATAGACTCTCGCTCACCATATACGAAAGGAACATGATGATAAAAATGCTGAGCATTATGCGCAAGGACTTACTCGAAGACAAGAGAGCCCTGCGCTTACAGAGAGGCTCCAACCCTTCAAATACAAGCGACGCCGGCAGCTCGCCATTGCTATCGATCCCTAAGCGCACCAAAAAGAGATGGAATCTTGACGGTAAGCATATCCTTCTCTTGAAGGATAATTTATATAAAGTAGGTGTCCCCACCCCGCCGCGAGCCCGTGCTTCTACTTAATTAGGTAACCGAGTCACTCATCGCTCCGTAGCTTGCAAAGGAGACCATAACGCCTCCCGAGACGGAGGGGGATTTTGCCAGGTTACTCTTATCGGAAAAATATCTTGATACGGAGATATGTGAGTTCTGGAGGCCTGCCTTCCCTTTTGCCTATGGGAAGAGTATCGAGGAGGTGGCTGCAGAGCCGGTAAAGACGACTAGTGTGACCACTAAGTACACGGGTTGAAGATATTCTCGGGTTTCGGAATGCTCGGTGTTGCCGGCACAGTGGGGGGATGTATGTGTCTTTGCCATCTGCTGGAGAGGGAGTGCTAGCCGCTGCGAGAAGATTCATACCTCTCCGAACTCTTATCCAGACAATATAATTGTATGTCTCTTTTCTGTTGTTAGGCATAGTCGCCTAGAGGTTGCGTTCCCCCTACTCCAGAGATGTAAATATGCCGTGTCGAGTTTGGAGAGTAGGCTGGGGTGACCAGATGGCCAGATGGGCCAATTATCAGATGCTTCTAGATGCTCTCTCGATTTTGACGGGTTTTAAACAAGCAGCAATGATAGCACTAGAAAAGAAGAGTCTCGCATGAGCCAGCTAAGCATGTTACATCCGATCTTCTTTTTTCCTCAGCTATCACTGTTATCACTTGAAAACGGCGGTTCTAAAGGGGCCATCCTTGGTAACGGGTGAGAACCACGATAATGAGCCACTCTGACCACCTCGTCATCTTCGGCCCGCTCACCTGCTGCCCCTATCCCCATGCCGTGTCGCCTCTCCCCATCTGTAGAACAGGGATCATAAGAGGGAAGAACATCGCCTTGCCAGGCTATTCGGTAATCACTCAGCCGCTCGGCATACTCAATCGACGACTCATCCCACTTTCTCCGATATGTGCCTTTCAAGTCTAATTTTCCAACAGTGATCCCACTCCACGGTCTGATCTCCCGTTCGGGGGCGTCTGGCAAGCCAGTGAATTCGAGCTTTTCTTGTCTCACGAAACGTTTGACGAGTAACCACTCCAGAATCTCCGGGAATTGTCTTGCCAGGGTGAAAGCGCTCCGAATCTTTCCCTCAGACTCATACGATAATCTTGCTCCCCTTCGAACTAGTAATCTGACGGCGTCAAATTCGCCTATAAAGCAAGCTGACATTAATGCAGTACCGTGTTCGCTACCCTCATGCTCGATGTCTGCACCAATTTTGAAGAGTTCCTCCATACCATCTAGGAGACCTGCTGCAGTTGCCCTGCAGAGAAGACTGGTCTGTCCTGGAGGTTCAATGTCAATGATTGATCGTAACTGTTTGATTGGCATACAACGGCGTAAACGACCTATGGCGTAAAGTAAATTATGTAACCGGTCGAGCAGGCTGAACTCATTAATGGGAAGCGGTGGGCATCGGACCATCATGTTCCGGCGGAGTATCATGCCGAGAAACTTTGAATATCTTAAGCCGACGTGCAGGGCGCAGGTACCGTAGTCAGCGATCTCTGTTGGGTCCACACCCAGATCGAGTAGATAAAGAAACATTTCCAGATCCACGCGCCTGTAACCAAACTCACAGTGGACTTGGAGGAGGTTTCGATTGCTTTGCTCTTTGACGGCCCAGTTAGCTCCACGTTTAATTAAAAATTTGGCAGCCTCGAGATTTCCTTCATCTACTGCAATCGCCAGGGGAGTATTTTGATGCTGGTCCCGTGACTCCATTAGGGCACCCCATTCAAGAAGAGCCTCGACTATGGTCAAGTTGCCGGCCTCCGCAGCAAGATGAAGGGGCGTCATACCCACACCAGTCTTTATATTGATGTCAGCACCGTGGTCGAGGAGCGTCCTGGCTATACCCAACTGATTGAAGCAGATTGCCACATGAAGTGGGCTTTGGTAAATCAAAGCATCATCATCGCTAAATTGATTCACATACACGGTGAGAAGCTTCTCGGTAAGAGTTTTGCTATTTCCGGTTACATAGTTCGTCGCCCTAGTAGAAGCATAGGGTCAGTAACTCTGTGGGTGGAGTATATTTGCATGTATGAAGCTTACAGATGTTTCCATGGGTTTTCTTTAACGTGGGCAAGGAATGTGTCCACTGCGGGTTTGTTCCCAGCAGCGGCAGCGGTATGAAGAGGATTATGAGATGAGTATATCCACCCGCCACCGTCGCTGACAAACCTTGTGAGTAGCTCGGGGAGGAATTGTTCAGCGCTTGCGAGACAGCATGCAGCATCCACAGCGCCGACGGGAGAAGCCCAGTATTTAGACCAGTGGGTTTTGCAATACATTCCCCTCGTGTCTGCTCCACTATCGAGCAGCCAGCGGACGATGGCTGGCTTTTCCAGCTGTAGAGAACGTAGCAGGGGCGAGCAGTCATGGCAGCTTGGCATGCGGCTATCAACTGAAACACCGCGGCGGACCAACCTTTTGCAGAGGTCAAGATCACCTTGCACGATCGCAGCTTCCAGATACTTCGCTAACGGCCCCCTTGCAAACTTCGTAAGTTGGATCGCATCTTCAGCTGATTCATCCGAGGTACCTTTGTCCGCTGTTAATATCGAGACTATCTCTGGGTGCCCTAACTGTTCAGCGTAATCCAATGGCCGCAAACCATTCCCATCTGGTGTAGTCGCGGAGCCGAACTCCACGAGCGTCTTCACAGATTGCACCGACCGGTGCTGAACAGCAAGATGAAGTGGTAGCACTTTTTTGGGTCCTTCAGCGTTTATGTTAGCTCCGTGGGACAGTAGAAACGATACGACTTCGTGTTGACCGCCTCTTGCGGCCATATGTAATGGAGTCCAGCCGCGTTCCGCCTCAACGTTCAAGTCGGTAAAAATGCCCTCCTCGAGATAAAACTCCAGACAGGAAACAGCGTTTCCAAACGCAGCTAGATGTAATGCGGTCACATTTTTTACTTCATTTAGCGGGTCTCCTCTCCCATAAACACACCTTTCACTCCAGGGGAATTGCTGTTTCGATGCAACCTCCTTCTGCCGCAAGGCTACTAAAAACTCTTGATTCCCCATTAAAGCCGCCGCCAAAGCCGCATCAAAGCCAGAATTGTTCTTCAAAGTCGGGTCTCCACCAAGCTCCAGAAGTTTAAGCGGTAATGGTGAAGATGAGCCCTGCGTGAGAATGTACCATACTAGAGAAGGATAGCTATTGTTATCTCTCGTACGCAAATTGGGGTTTGCTCCGGCTTTGACGAGGAGTTCTAACTTTGGAATGGCGTCTTTGACACCATTGGTGCCGAGGAAATGGAGGAGGGAAAGGTCAAAGCTGGGATAGATATCGTCAAGTTTTGTTTTGTCGGCGTGTTCAAGGACCTTTTCGAATAGAGACGCCCCACAAGAGGTTGCCTGTATACAAGCCATATGTAGAGGTGTAAATCCATCATCAGTATAATGGACATTGACGTCATTGTCGAGGAGGCTCCAAGCAACCTCAGCGTTGTCCATAAGAACTGAAAGTCTCAGGGCGAACACTATGGCTGGATCATCTGTAGCTGTGTCGAAGAACTGCGCCTTTTTGTGCAGTTTAAGGAGAGTGGAAAATGCTCGCATCAGCTGAGTATCTGAAGTAGGAGACGAAACGGGTCTCGAGGATGCAGATTTCATAGATTTGGCGATATCCCACATAGTGTGTGCCAAAGGCTGAATACCTGGGAGCTTTGTTGCATTTTCAAAGGCTGCCATTACCCCTCGTTCAATGAAGAGGTCCAAAATACCATCCATATTATCCCTCACAACTTGATGTGCAGAAGATAACACGGGCTGCACCACATTTCTTGAGCAAATGAACTCCCACAACTTCTTGAATTCACCCGCCCGTGACTCGGGGTCTCCGGCACCAAAAAGCTGAATGACGATTTCTTGGTGGTCGCCGTCAAACCTTAGTTCCCTTGCCAAGTATCCCTCAAGAGCCGTCTTCCCGTCAGCCAACCCGCTTGAGAAAGTAGGGTAGAGTGACATGAGTAGCTTCAAACAACTTGGGGATATTTCACGGGTCACAAAATTTAAAGGCGTCGGGTGTGTAGGGTCATCGTGGCAAGGTTTCACCCCAGCATTGAGAAGTTCCTCGATGAGAGTTTCCGAAGCCATTTCTGCGGCGTAATTGAGAAGCGGCATGGGACTTTGAAAGCAAGCCTCTTGGTGGCAGTGTTCAATCAAGAGAAGCGCAACTTCTTCATGGTGCTTATGAAGCGCACCTGATAGGGGTGTGTACCCGCCAGTTGTCGTCATTTGCAAAGCATGTCCTATCTCGCACTTGTTTTGCATTAGAACTTTTAGGACGTCGGCCAACCCTTGCCAAGCGGCAAGGTGCCACGGAGTCGCGCCGTTTATGTCCGGACTGATTGTTGATATTTTGTGGCGCATGAGTACTTCGAGAGCATCTTCGTGGTTATCGGTTGCGCAAAGATGGATTGGTAGTTGACCGATTTTGTCACCGACCGACGCATCTAAGCCGTATTCCATTAGAAGGTCTAAGCATTTAGGTGAACAATGCTTTGCCGCAAGATGGAGAAGGGTGTAGCCCTGTTTATGCCATCGCTGGAACTGGTGGAGCCTGGGGTCATCGTGGGCGTCCTCGATATATTGTACGTCGTCCTTTTCAATTGCAATAGTCATCGCCATGAAAAGATTTTCATCGGACATTTTAGCTTCGGGCAGTAGGTGGCCATTTCGTGTTGTAACGCAGGGTAGACGATTCTCCATACCGAAGTCCCAGGCCAACGAATGAAGTTGGGTAACTACGGAATTTCCCTCTTTGAGATCTGTAGTAGAGTTGAAAATTTTCTCTATCATATCGTTCGCATCCTCTTTAGTATGAAGGAGGTAGCCACGGAACCACCCGTCACACCTCCTTTCAAATCTGACGATAGTGTCATCGTCCAGGGCCATGCCAATCTCTATAAGATGGGCGAACAAACTCCAGTTTTTGTACCTGAAAGATACCTCGAAAGCGACAGAAGAAAAAGGGGCTCTCCAGAAAGGAGTCCTGATGTGGTCCATGCCATTTGCCCCGGCCGAGAGAAGTAGATCAATAATATGGACGCAGGCATCTGTATGAACATGTCTTCTAACGGGCCCAAGCATCCTCGTATCCAAAGCGCTGACACCACTGACAGCACAGTGTAAGGGTGAACCAAAACGACTCCGAAGGTTAACATCCGCTCCGTTACTTACTAAGTATTGACAAGCCTTGAACAAGCCAAGGCTAGCAGCAAAGTGTAAGGAGGTGTAATCTATACGGAGAAATGCAGAAAACAAAGTCTCAACAGTGTCAAGATTACTGCTCTCTGAGCCCGAACTCGAATCTGAGGATGAAGATTCGGATGAACTGTATTGGCGGACCGATCCTCCGGACCTAGAAATTACCACATTGCCTGCTAACTGGAGTGCTAAATTGAGCGACCAAGCCACGAGGTTCGGGCGCCTGGCAGGACTAAGTAACTCCTTCAAAAGGCTGAAAATGTTCGAGTCCTCAAGCTGCTCTGGGGTGAGCACCGTCCATAAATGTCGGCAACTATAGAGGTAGAAAGGATGTGATTTGTTTCTGAGTTTCAAAAGGGCAATGTCGCTCTTGCTCCGTTTTAATGGTTTGGAAAATTCAGCCAGGCCTAGGATGCGGAGCCCAGCCTCAGCAAGTAAATATCCTGCTCGGGCTTCGGACCTGTGAAAATGCGAAAGGCTTGATGAAAGTAACGAGTCGCCCTCGAGAAATTCCTTGACTGTGAAGTGAGCGAATTCAATACGACTGCCGGAGTGGGATATCCTGACGAGGCTGCTACAGCGTAAGGTCACTTCATCGATATCAATAAGATCATCTGGGTCTAGGGCGGTCGTGCATTCAGACATAGAAATCGCTTCACAGAGTTGCGGGATCGTGAGTTCCCAGCCGTCAGGGGGGGCCCATGCGACGAACTGTAGAACCTTTTGAACCATTGCTCGAACATGTTCATTGCTATTATTTATTCGCTCCAGAATTCGCTCATACGTTGCGTTCAAAGTTGGTGGTAAGCAGTTCAGGGCGTCCCTTCGCGCCTTGTCATTTGGTAGCTCGCAGAGGTAGTCGAGCTGGCAAGCCACCCAGCGAAACCTGAGGAAACGTCAGTTTCTCTAGTATGGGGTTGATGACTCCGCTGGATCTGACTCACATTCCATCTGCATCACCGATGAGTTTTCGGGTTATTTCATCTTTGAAAGATGCACTTTTGATACGAAGTTTCTTCGTTTGCATCCGTTTATCAATCTCAGCAGGAACATAGAGCTGTAAGTCCTCCTTATGTGCCGCGATTTCGACATGGAAAAAGCTATCCTCAAGCTCTGCGCGAATATTTTGCTCATCGCGGCTTAGCAATGCCATGTTTATACAATCTTCACTCGTGGCTAAGGAATGTAGGGCTTCCACGACGCCATCAGCATCGTCCCCACACTCGTCTAAACCATCAACGATGATAAAGATATTGTCAAACCCCCCTGCCATATCCCGAATAACCTGATTCAGCCCCATCAGCGAGGGACTCCTCTCTAGATGGCGGGATGGATTTAACTCCCGATAATACTCTTCCAGGTAGGAAAATGCACCGTCACTCTGCATGGCAATTTGAGCTGCCAGGGTCCCAAGGATGTTGTTCAGAGATTGGCTGAGATTGTTCCCGTGGTTACAGAAGAAGAAGGCAACTGCGACTGAAGAATCAGTTTCCTTGAGCGCCTCTTCAATAATCGATCCCGCAAGGACTGTCTTCCCGGCGCCCGGGATTCCGCTCAGCCAGAGCCTGGAGTTTCCTGTCTTTTCGGTACGTAGCCATGATTTGAACATTTCGCTTTCCGTGAGCCAAAGCCCTGTCATAGGATGTCGCAGTTCGCGGCTCGTTTCGAAGCTAGGCTGGGGGTTTACTTTCATGAAGAAATCGAGGACGCGCTGCCGCTTTCTATCGAGCTCAATGCGGGTGCTTATTGCCATGACCTTCTTTACACCGGTCCGCATATCATCCATTTTATTGTCAATGTCTTCCTGCCGAGTAAGGCACCGAAGTATGGCATCCATAGAATCTGCAGAAACTGCCAAGCTAATGGTGTCCTTGTGTCGGGCCAGTTCCTCGAGAAGTTCCTTGGTTTCAGCGGTAGAGAAAGGCCATTTCAGCTTTCTCTGAATGGCTGCAAACTTGCTAGACCCAGTCAAATCCTTTCGGGCTTTGGAAAGGCGCTTGTCGATATGCATCAGCGTATGTCGGCATGCGTTTATATGGTGCATGCGGAGGTTGGGATCAAAATCCTCGTCCTCAAGAGCAGATGCGGTCAAAGACAGGTTATGTAGGATGCCGGCGAGGGCTCTTATTTCATTTGCGAGACTTTGGACATCTTTCTTCGCATCCTTTACTTCTCTCGCGTATTTAAACGTTTGGCGGAACACGACGTCGGCCAGAGTCATGAGGCCAGCGATGCTGCTGGCGATAGAGAGAGGATCCATAGAAAGACGGGAGTGGACTTAGTGGGAGGGGTTCACTGCACATTTTCAGAATAAACTTGATCGTACGATCTGTAGTGGAATTTGAAAGCCTCATATACACCAAGCCTTATGTTCAAGCAATATTGCAGTCGTCAGATCTGCAGTGAGGCCTCCACAGATACGAGCTGCTTTCGGGAAACAATCGGCCTGAGCCTGAGCCACACAGCTGGGGCTTTGATGTTCCCAAAGGCAGGGGGAGAGATGCTGCGACTGGTCGCAAGCTCGATGCTTCGCCAACAAGGCTGACCGGCAGCCTTTCGATTGACTCCAGATGACATTGGTGAGTAAAAAAGAAGGAAGGGTAATTAGTCGTTCCTATGAAACGCTCGGCCTTTAAATATGGCCAGTGACATGGAAAATATGAGTCTCTGTAGTGTCAGATCCATGCGTGTCGTGTCGACGAAATATGGATGAAGCGTCGTTGACTTCCGCGCCAAGAATTTTTCGGACATCAACCTGTGTTCACGCCGTCTTCACAGAACAAAACCTCCATCTCATATCTCCTTCCAGCTTTAATCATTCTTTTGTTGTTCAAAATCTAACTCTTTAGATACTCAATATTTCATCCAACCTTACACGTAGTCTTGAACTCACAGAAATTCATACAAACAATGGTTCGCCTAAAACACCGCTACCTCCTTCTTCAAATCCTCTATCCGCCATCAGCATCACCAACCTTATTAAAGGGTGCAGAGAAGAATGCTAAGGAGTATACCCTCGAACTTCACAGACCAACACCTGATACATTAACACCTGCATTGCTGGCAAGGGCGGTGAAGGATGTTGTGGGGGAGATGTATGGCGATTGGGGGGTGGGAAAGCTCGGAGGAAGTTCAGCGGGGGGCATTGGTGGTAAGTTATTGATATTAATCCTCTTAGAGGATATATGCGTGGCATATATGTCATTCCGACCTTTTGTATATGTGATTCTTGCTATTCATGCATGAATTCACGTATCTGTGGTCTTCATGGGCTCTTTGATATGCCCATTGGACTTCCACGTGCAACTCGTATACAGCCCTATATGTCATATTTTCCATTCTTTTATTGAGATATCCCTTTTACTACTTCCCCTAGACGCACGAAGCTAACCGCCCAAAGTAAAATACCTTTCACCTGCAACATCAACGGCGATAATTCGCTGTCCCCGTTCATCCTACCGACTCGTCTGGTCGGCACTCACCTACATGTCTAGCCTCCCTGCAATAAAAGGACGCGGGGGCGCTAAACCAGTTGAGAGCCCACCGGACTGTGTCTTTAGAGTTGTCAGGGTGTCCGGGACCATGAGGAAAGCCGAGGAAGAAGCCATTAGGAGGGCTAGGAGGGAGGTATTGAGGATGAGGAAAGGAGGTGAGGAGGGAGGAATGGCAGTTTTGGACGAGTTGTTCGGGAACGACGAGGGGATGGATGTTGATGTTGATAGAGGCATAGAGAGTGAAGAGGAGGATGATGATGACGAGTGAGCGCAGGAATTCTCAGGTTTTTATATCGATTAAGGTACGTTTCATTATTCTCTCGCATTAGTCTCATTTTCGTACAACTTTTATGCCACTATCTGGAGGAGGCGGCGGAGGGTTATCCATATCCACATCCTCATTGCCAACAGCTTCCGCAGCACCCATTAGATGCCCGGCATTCTCCCTCGCCTTAGCTTCCTCTTCCCAATCTTTCCTTTCCTTCGCGTCCCATTCGTCCTTAGCATCTATCCACCTCTCCTGGACATCCCTAATATCCATAGTCCCTAACCCTTCTCTCACAGCAACCTGCCAGACGGTATCATTAGCCCCCTCCGCCGTTCCAAAGGCGTATCCACCCGCTCGATCAATCGCCTGCAGCAGATTCATCATGCTCTTCTTATCCTCGACAGCGAGAGTTTCGAATCCCACGAGCCCGAACTCCTCCACCAACTCTATGATCGCCTCGTTCAATGCGTCAAATTTTGAATTCGCTAATCGAGGCGACTCCTCTTTTAGGAGTGGAGTGAGATGTGACAGGTCCTGAACTTGGGTATAAAAATCCAGATTAAAGGGGAGCGGGGTGTAATTTGTGAGATTGTCGATCTTCGTGATGACGTTTAGGTGTGGGAGGTCCATTTGCAGCATGGCCCGAAGAGAAAGGAGGAGGACGGAGATGTACATTGATGGGAGTGTAAGATTATACGAGTCGATGAGGTGTATTACTACGAGCTATATCCGCAGTCAGTATTGGCAGATATTACCATAAAAGCTGAGAAAGCACGGAGGGTGAGAGCAGACTCTATACCCGAGTTTCTGAATCTGAAAGAATATATTTCTTAACGCGGAGTGATGCGTGAACAGCTCAACCTGTCCCGGACAATCGAAAAGGACGTAATCATCTGCATTTATTCCAGTATATCTTAGCCTACATATTCCCTTCCCTTCCCAGTCTTCAGCGAGGAAGAAAGAAATACCTCCTAGCCCCGCCAGTCCCTCGGTCAGCCACTCCACATTCTCCTCCACTTCTTCCAAAGCATATAGAATCCCTCCATTCGGCCCCAGAGTATCCTCCGACATGATTTCCTCCAGTGTTACGAGATCCCTAACGTCTAAGGCGCATGGGTATGAGGTATGGTCGTTGGCAGGATCGAGATTCACGACGGAGCATTTGCGGCCAATGGCGGACATAAATTGATGCATGCCATTGCAGTAGGTGGATTTTCCAGAGCCAGGAGGCCCTATCACGAGCTGGGCGAAGGGCATGGTGGGTGTCGGTTAAGCTGCGGTTGCTGGAAGATAAAGAGAGAGAAGAGCTCCGATAAGTTTCTGGTGGGGGGGGGTCGATGATGGAGGGCGGTGGGAAGTGGCAGAAAGCGAATATATGCGAAAGAAGCAAATCTTTGGTTCGGAGAGGTCAACAACAAAGAATTGATTCTAATTCAACCTATTGTCTACGGTGGAATTCCCTTTTAATCTCTAATAAACCAAGGAGGTGCTCTATATTATGGCGACGAGTATGAAACCATCCCCATCCCTCCCGTTGATCGAAGCTAACATGAACCGAACAGCGCAATTTACTGTCTCGTCACCTCCGACGGATGCGATATCCTCCCTGGAGTTCTCTCCAGCGCCGGATTCCACTCGATTCGCAGTATCATCTTGGGATAAGAATGTCTACCTATATGACTTGCGGGACGAAAATGGGCAAGCAGGAGAGGGGAAGCTATTACAGAAGTTCGAACATCGAGCTCCTGTTCTAGATGTTTGTTTTGGCGAGAATGAAGACGAGCTATATACCGCTGGGTTGGATTGGGACGTGAGAAAGTGAGTGGATACATCTTCTGTGGCATCCAAAGGTTCTAAGATGCTCACGAATAATTTCCTAGAATCGACGTCGCCACATCTTCACAGACAGTCCTCAGTTCGCACGGAGCGGGGGTCAAGTCCGTCGTATACAGCAAAGAGCACGCAGCTGTCATATCCGCCTCGTGGGACTCGACGCTCCACATCCACAAAACAAACTCCCAATCAACGCCAGCAACAATAAATCTCCCATCCAAACCTTTCTCCCTATCTCTCACCCCCACCAAGCTCGTCGTAGCCATGGCCTCTCGCGCCCTTCACATCTACGACCTACGGTCTCTCGTCACATTCGCAGACCAATCGGACGCTCCCCCTCCAAACGTCATTGAGATGGAACCCTGGCAACGGAGAGAAAGCAGTTTGAAATTCATGACCCGGGCCGTAGCCTGCATGCCCAATGATGCAGGTTACGCCTCGTCAAGTATTGAAGGCCGAGTAGCCGTGGAATGGTTCGATCCATCCGCAGACTCTCAGGCAAGGAAATATGCATTTAAATGCCACCGACAAACCGCCGAAGGCGTCGACGTTGTGTACCCCGTCAACGCGCTCTCATTCCATCCCGTTCACGGCACATTTGCTTCCGGTGGAGGAGACGGAGTCGTTGCGCTGTGGGATGGAATCGCGAAGAGGAGGATCAGGCAGTACCAGAAGTATCCGGCCAGTATCGCTGCGCTATCATTTAGTTCTAATGGGAAATACTTGGGTATTGGGGTCAGTCCTGGTTTCGAGGATGGGCAGGAGGATATGGCTGAGGGAGTTGTGAAGATCTTTGTACGAGAGCTAGGAGAGACGGAGGCTAAGGGAAAGGGCGCGAAATAAAGCTTAACCCTTCTTCTTAACTTTCGTTTCCCCCTTTACTTTTGGCACGTTAGGCGGGTCGGCGTATCGGTGATGTAGGAGAATATCTGGAGCGGTCGATTCCTTTCCCTCGCCTCTAAAGATAGATAGTATAAATAAAATGATAAAAATGTAAAATTTCAAAAAGGCTCGGCACTGCTAGTGGCTAATTCTCTATAGGGGATCCGTAATATCTATATACCAAAAAAGAAGAAAAGGAAGGGAATGGCAAAACAACTTGCCAACAAATCAATAATCAAAAGGCTTGTTATTCCCCCTTTTAATTCGCTTTCTTCACCGATATCGACCCATCCGGCATTCCGAAATAAGCCGCGACGGGTCTCTGCCCACCGATGCCACCAATAGCCTGGGCTTGTGGGCCTGTCACCCCTGAGAAGATTCCGACTTCCAACACCCCTTGGATCTGTATGATCTCCTTCGCCAGGTTATCCACAGTCCACACGCCAGCGGCCCTGTTCTCAGCCTTGCCTGCGGCGATATCTTCTGGGAGAAGAAGTGGAGGGAAGGGGGCGTCGACGATGAAAAGACTTTGGTCTGTTTTCAAGGGGTTGCCCGTGTCCGGGGTATTCCTGATCTTGGGAGCGGGGGAACCGAGAAGCTTGAGTTGAGTTAGGACTCGAGGAGCGGCGAGGGGAACGACTTCGATGGGAATTGTGGGCCAGTTGGTAAGGAGGCGGGATTGGAGTTTTCGCGAGTCTATACCATACGTCGTCAATACACAGCATTGTTCCCTTCCCGTCTAAATAGAACAGAAGAAATAACCTACCAGCAACGCAAATAAACTCCCTGGCCTGCAGCGCCACCAACTTCTCCTGAAACAAACACGCTCCTCCACCCTTAATACAATTCAAGTCATCATCCACCTCATCGGCTCCGTCGAAGGCTACATCAAGCACCACACCCTCAGGCAACGCATCGAACGCAATTGGCGTCAACCCCGCATTTGCAACCAGCTGGTTGGATTGGTATCCCGTTGGAACGAATTTCGTGAGCGAGGTATCGACACCAAGGTCACGGATGGCTTCGACGACGTATACGACCGTGGAGCCGCTGCCTATTCCGACATATTTGGCGTCTTTAGGGTAATGATTAGCAACGGCGGTTTTGGCAGCGTTGCGTTTGGCCTCTTCGATTATAGTTGCAGCTGCGGCGGCGGTGGTAGACATGTTGGCGGGATTGCGGGGTACTATGCTTCTTCTTCTGCTGTTGCTACTGGCGTTGGTGTAGTAGGAGGAGGTGGACCGGAAGCAGGAATATGGGGTAGGACGGAGACTTTATTTAAATATGGAGAGAAGGGTGAGCGAGGGAGGTATATATACTGGGTATCATATGAGAAATTTGTGGAACCTGAACCAGGAGCACGGTGGTTCCGGGTCAGGTCCTTTCTCTCTGCAGCCACTTACGGGGAACGGAGTAGGTTTATTATCAATTTCATGAGAAATTTTTAATCATGAAAATGCGCATGCACGTCATTGATATAAAAAGGTCTTCGTGGGAAGATTTGATAGGAAAATATCAAGCGGCAATAAAGAATTTTGGCGGGGAGGTTGAAAGGGTTCGGATAAAAGTGAGATTCCACTTCGTCATCTTGCATCCCGATATCCCGGCCCGGCCCGATAATCATTTGGTTTAGGGGCAGTGAGAGAGGTTTTTATAGAGCAAGGGAACTTCGGAGAATTATTAAGACAATGAGATAGAATTATTTAGAACGAGAGCTAGAGGGCAGGCATCCTTTTTTTACGAAGACAAAGTGAGTACAAATGTTGATAGGGAAGATATAAGGGTATGGTTGACAGTCTCCTAAAAGCCGAGTCTTCATACCGCTATGTACAAGCCTCATTATCCATTCCACGGAGGTACAAACAAGTCCCCAGTCTCTGTTAACCCTTGACTTTTGGGATGGTCGTCTAGGCATACGAACTATTACGAACTATGAAGATGGACGGTGAGAGGGCAGACCACGGGCTTCTCAGAGACGCGATGGATGTTCCAATTCTACCCAGGGCTACCATAGCCAATCTATTTTGGGCCAGGCCTACGGTTTTAATATCAAGGATATATGGCCATTGTAACCATTGGAACTATGAGAGAAACCTGAAGGTTGTCAATGAGATATTGCTTCAGAGAAAACCGTACTGTTGAGATCACTTTCGGGCCGACTACTGATCCGAAAATCTGTCCCCCGCTGATAAGATTGGAGAAAGAGCTCTCCAAGCAAACGAAACAACAAGAGAGCTTCACCCTTCACAGTTTGAGTGATACATTCATTTTTGCTTATACCATTATTCGCTTGGTATATGGTGCTTGTATCACTCTCTAAATGGCTGAATCATCGTCAAGTACTGTCCTGACTGCGAAGCAGCGACGTTATGACCGTCAGCTTCGGCTTTGGGCAGCTAGCGGCCAGCAAGCTCTCGAAAATTCAAACGTTCTCCTGGTAAATTCTGACGGCCCAATAGATGGCAAAGATCAGAATGTATCAGGCGTGGTGGGTGTCGAGACTCTAAAGAATCTCGTGTTACCCGGGATTGGAGCGTTTACAATCGTCGATCCAGCTACTGTGGCCGAAAGTGATCTAGGGGTTAATTTCTTTCTGGAAGAAAGCAGTCTGGGAAAGTCTAGAGCGGGAGAGACATGTAGACTTCTGATGGAGCTGAATCTTGAAGTGGATGGAAGCTTCGAACAAGAGGTATGGCTCGATTTCCCCCATCCCCGAAAACAAGGTCAATATCGTGTTACTAACTTCCCAGATAGACAATATCACAGCTTTTGAAACGCGAAGACTTCCTCCAGTCGTACAGCCTTATAATAATATCCGCCCCCCTAAGAGCATCTACCCTCCAAACCCTCTCCAGTGCGGCTCGTAAGCTTAGCATCCCAGTTGTTTATATCCATTCCATCGGATTCTACTCCGGATTCTCTCTCCAACTGCCTTCCGAATTTCCTATCGTCGAGACACACCCAGACCCAGATTCCACACAAGATCTTCGTCTAGTGAATCCATGGCGAGAATTAGCTGCTGCCACTGCGCAGGTGGAGAAACTGGACGATATGAGTGATCATGAACACGGGCATGTGCCATACATCCTACTACTCCTCCATTACCTGGAGGATTGGAAAAAGGAACACGATGGCAATCCTCCATCAAATTATAAAGAAAAGACCCAATTTCGGGATCTAGTTCGGGCGGGAGCGAGGACAAACAACACCGATGGCGGGGAGGAGAACTACGACGAAGCAATTGGGGCGGTGCTGAAAAGTATTACCCATTGGACACTCGGAAGTAACCTCCGAGATATCTTTGAGATGGACCAGTGCAAAAACCTGAGACCAGACACAGATAGCTTTTGGATCATTGCTGCGGCTATCAAGAAGTTTTATGAGGCCAATCAAGCCCTTCCACTCCCAGGCTCGCTGCCCGATATGAAAGCTCAGTCAGCGGACTACATCGCCTTACAAAATATATACAAGGAGAAGGCACGGAGGGATAAAGACTATGTATTGCAGCTGGTTCGTCAAATGGAGGCCGTCCTGGGGCCACGACCAACCCATATAGGAGAGAAAGAAGTCGAGATTTTCTGCAAGAATGCAGCGCACGTTAAGGTCATCCGGGGTCGAGATATTCCTCGGCTCGAGTCTGGTGCTTCCCAGGTAATCGAGTCGATCCGAAACGGGCTTGTAATCCCCGATTCACTACTCCCAGTGTTCATCGCATTCCAAGCGGTAGATGCGATGGTGAACGAGAACCAAGAGGACGGAAGCTCGGCAAAGCCCCTGGACGACGAAGCCAAGTGGTCCTCAACTATCGAGCGCCTCGTAAACCTAATCACCGATAACGGAAACCAGCCCCTCGACGACGAAGCTCGGGAAGGAATAACGAAAGCAGCCCAAGAAGTTAGACGTGCCGGTGGTGGGGAATTACACAACATCTCCTCTTTAACCGGAGGACTGGTCGCCCAAGAAGCTCTAAAGGTTCTCACGAAGCAATACGTGCCGCTGGATAATACGTGTATTTTCGACGGGATCGGTAGTCGGAGCGAGATGTTTAGGCTGTGATTACCTAGCTCTCGATGGATCTTATGATTTATGAGGAATGATAAAAAGAGAACTTCGAACAGATTTGTTCGGTGCTAGGATATATTATCGCAAGCTTCCCGACGAAGTGGAGGAGAGACCGTTTATCGACAGATAATAGAAATCTCTTGTTAGATAGCGAAGATACATTCAAAGTCTAGAATATATTGCTTCAGAGAGAACGGCAGCTTCGCAAAAAAACCAGCAAACGACAGCTTAAAATTCAATCAACCGATCTATTAGTGTAGTATATCATGGGGATATCAGGACCAAATCAAAAACAAAGGACAACCGTATTCCGCCCAGAAATCATAAGTTAAGTATCCGTAACCGCTGTCAAAACCAATTGACTCCATATCCAGCTCTTAAAATACCCGTTTCCTGTCCTGTTATTACCAGGACCGCTCATGAAAAACAATAGCATTAAAAAAAAGAGGCTTTTTTCTCTTCGCTACAAAGACCCGAAATTTCTGAAAAAAAGAGAGGACCCCAAGGGAAGAAAGACCTTGACCAGTCGATAGTATACAGACAGTTGTAGATGACCGTTACGACGGATTTGGATTCGAAAGGATGGATATCGAATCTAAAGAAATCCCCACGCTCCGAGGAAAGGTAGAAGTGCAGCGATGGAGGCTAGGAGGTTAGATGGTGGGGATCCAGCTGCAGCTACCGCTCCACCTGTTGAGGTGGTAGTTGGCGCAGTAGGGGGCGCGATAGTCGTGCTCGGGAAACCGACTCCGTCGGGTCCGATGGTTACGGTTGTCCCGTCTATAACTGTCGTGGTGGGCTCGGAGCCCTCGCCGATTGTGTACGTCGTTCCCGAGATGACGGCCTCAGAGGGACCGATTAAGAATGTGAGGTCTGCAGCTGTGATTGTGGAGAGAGCGGGCTCTGAATCCGAGTCTGTGGGGATAGCGATTGTGACGCTGGGGCCGATAACTTCTGATCCGTCTATGGTGAAGGTTTGCCCGTTTGCGACGAGGGTGGTTGGGGTGGGGGAGTCGAGGAAGTCGGTTATGAGGTTGGCTCCTATTTGGATTGTGGATGGGCTGACGACTACGGGGACTCCGGAGATTGTGTAGGCGGATATGCTATCGTCGCCGTCTACTGTTTTTGGGTCGGTATTGTTAGAGATTTCATCCGGGTTTGAGGGGTTAGGGGAATCAGGGGAGGAGGGGGATCCGGTAGCGGATTCGGAGGGAGTATCCTCGGAAGAAGGGTTGGGTTCATCCGAGTTACTGTCACAATCGCCATCAGGGTTGGAGCACCCACCATCGGAGTCATCTGAGGATCCTTCCGTGGGAAGAACGTTGCACAGCAGACCAGGAACATCTTCGCAGCTAGAGTCATCATCTCCATCGTCACCACTTCCTGGAGGGGCGGTCGTTTCCGGATCGCTATCCGACGGGTCGGTAAAACTTGGGGGGTCTGTAGGTTCAGAGTAAGGAACGGCCGTTTTCTTGGTCACTAGAACGGTGGAGGTGAAAGCATCCAACGGAAGAGACCACCCAGGAAGAACAGTTGAGTCGCATGGGGGCGGGGGTGTAATGAGGGGTTGATCATCCATTTGAATGCCATTGCCGCCTGAGACGGTGTAGGTCTCTGTCACGGTAGAATAGACTGTTGGGGGCTCACTCCCAACATAGGTAGAAGTGCCAGAGCAACTCGTTGGAGGTAATTCTTGCGCGAAAGATGACGTTTCTGTAGAACAGCCCTCCTCAGCGACGCATGTTGGAATTGGGCGTTCTGGCGCTAAGGTTTGTTCTTCGACGGTGGTAGTAGTAGTGGTGGGAGGCTGCGTTTCCTCGGGATCTGTTGTAGCTCCGTCTGTTGGGGTATCTGATCTTGCATTCAATAGGGCATCTGCTCTAATATCGAACCCACGCTTGACTGTAGAATCGTGTTAGAACAGGACGGACAGAGTTAACTACAATCGGCACTCACCATTATCGCGGCCTGGCGACGCGCTGGCACCGACAAATGCCAGCACAAGAATGCCGAGGGCATACATTATGGCGAGCCCAACTGCTCGCTCTTGCTAGGGTGGGACCACGGGCGTGGGCACTGGAACGAAGATGATGTGGGACCGGATGGACGATTAATGGCGATGTGATACCGATCGAAGTAACGCCAACAAAAGATTCTCGAGCTTAACTGAAGGAAGAAATTATCGGAGATATTGGGAGGGGAGGGGAAAGAGGGAAGGAAAATATTGGTTAGGAGAGATGCTTCTCGTGGAATCCGTGGTGAATATCAACTTCGAGCTACCTGCGAGCTAATATTGGCCGCGTAAAGGGATCTGATCTCTTCGGGGCCAAAAGGTTAAGCTCCAATAGGCGTTTCTCCGTCTGACGCTGACTTGGCTGATTGTTTGCCGGTTGGGATTCCCATTGACGTTTGAGACAGAGAGAGGATCGACAATAATAAAGGGATTAATGTACGTATATATTAAGGACGAAGAGAAGCATTACTGCCAAGTGTTGTGAGCATCAGATATCACAATTCAGAGACAGAACAACAGCATTGTATCATCTGGGCTGGTGGAAGATGAAATCCGAAGAAATGGAAGCTTTGTCCCCCTTTATCTGTGGCTGTTCGACGTTGGGTAAGCCTCCCATCGGGCCATCGGGCGATCGAAGAGAAGAAAAGGGACCCAAAAACACTGACCCACCCCCCTTCAACTCAAATCTTTCTCTGCTGAGTCCTGACGCTTTGAACGTTGAAGAGTGCTCGGCGATCAAATCGTCTCGGCCAGCAAATGACCAGCAGAAATGGCAGAGAGGCACAGCTCAACGCCCTCGTTGATGCTTGGACGAGGAGTCCCGAATAAAGCGATCATCAACCAAAGAAACCGGAGACCTTGAGGCTGAGATTAATCGATAAACTTCGTCAAAAGAAATTTCATCGTCGTCTGTCATTCTCTGCTTGACAAGGGTACCACGATTTCTCCCCCTCGCTTCTCGTATTATCACCTTGGCAGTGGAGGGATCTGATGGGGGAGATTTCATGATCACGGCTGCAGTTTCTCATCTGCAGATTGATTTGTCCGGACTCTGCTGGGAAAAATGCATCGAATTCGCTCGCGCCTGGCTGAACTCTGATTCCTTGAAATGTTGGCATTTCCTTGTCCACGCACCCGGGTGTCGCAAACGCAATGCACAAGCCATCGCATCGCATCGCCTCTTTTGTTGGCTTCCCAGGTGAAACAGCAGGATTCCCCCACGGCTGGACCCGTATCTGTCTTTCACGCAAGTCTTAGACATCGACGTCGATGGCGCTGAACAAGCAAAATCTGACCGGAATACCAACCACGGTCCCACGAGGAAGGCCACATCGCAGGGGTGTAATGTCAGGATTAAACGGACTTTTGCTTGTCCACAATCACGTACAACTTTACAAGGGCTGAGACAAGAAGATTCGAGGGTACAAATGAGCTCATCCCTGGTCCCCCGCATCTTCATGTTCCCGCCAATATCGCGGGTGGTGAGTTTACCCTTTGGATCCCGGAGGCGTCCCTAAGTAAGGGGGGAGGGCTTTATTTTCCTCTGTATCAACTCCCGCACTTTTTCTCCATGGCTCCTGGATGGAGAGGGTTCTTCGGTTGAATCTCCCATCCTTCAATTCTGCCCTCAAATCACAAACCCCGTCCAATTTCGTAGAATTATGCGTCCCGCATCTTGGGACTGCAGAGTGTGGATTGCTCGTATTCAATCTGTCTGTGAGAACTTTGAAGTTGTGGTTCAGTCCTTCGCTGCGATCGGCAGAAACAAGGTTAAAATTGCTTCAGCCTCTTTTCCTTCTTTTATCCGATAATGAAATCTCAAGCAAATCCTCGTCCTTATTCTCCGACTTATCCTCAAGCATTGGTTCAACAGGTCAAGAGTTTCATGGAGAGAGTTGTCTCTTTGAGCACCTCTCAGGCACTTTTTGATGTTTCAAATTCGCTTTGTTGGTACGCCGAATGCTCCGACTTGCATCTGCATCTCTTGCCCGCCGATGCATCACAAATGAAAGACCTCCTTTCCAGAAGCTCAAGATCCAACACAAAATTCCCGAATTCTTGTTTCCGTCCTTTCTCGAAGTACACCTGAGGACATCCTTCTTGACTGTTTCAGTTTGCTCTTAAGCTGATGCCGACACAACGGCTGATTGCAACCAGTTTTGAAACCCTTCCATTCTGACTTCACGACTGGCTACCAAGACAAGAGCCCTGTGTGTTCCTTCTCACCGATCAACCAACAGGAAGGCTCTCCGCCGTTGATAACGTGAGCCTTGAGGTCGCACAAGCTTTCAACCGGCCTTGAGAGTTGTCTGGTTCCATGTTGTGGGTGTCATCGATTGCCAGCTGGCCGGGAAGAAAAGGTTTATCTGCGTTGGCTTGATGAAAGCTGAATCAAAGACCGATGTGGCGCTTTTTAGGCGTCCTTTATTTTCGTCTGAGCCGACATCACAGCTACGGACGAGGCACGCTGATGGTTCAGGCCTGCAATGCAGTCCATGTACAAATGGACACAGAGGCAGCTCTCTCTTGGGTAAGAGCCCTTGACCTCTCATCGCCGTCAAAGTAGGAACGAACCTTCAATGGTCACAGTGGAGACCTTGGCTCTAAATATTCTCTTTGTTCGGGTGGAGACTGTGGGTAGAAAATAATGGGACTGATCGGAAGCTCAGCCCTGGCGTCTTCTCAGCTCGCCGATAGGCTCTCGGCATGATCCTGAACCATATTCCTTCGTAGCTCCCACAAAACGTCAGTAGCAAGAGTCGCACTCGAATTGATACCCGGTTCTAAATCTTTCGTTGTAATCAACCTCAGAGTCACTCAGCTTTGGTTCCTCCAAGTACAGCGAGCTTGAGGCACAACTTGAGGCTCAACAAGATACGAGATAAAATTGATAAGGAACGGAAAAAGGCGCCATCTTGAAGAAAAACAACCCCGGTCCCCTAGCGGCAGTTAGTTGATGCACACGAAGGCCTGGGCTGCGCTATCGGTTGTGATCGCCCTTTTGTCTTCACTAGCCGAATGGCGGAGTAAAAGCGTGGAATTCTGCCTCTTGACGGGTTGTTCGTTTGAATTCTTCCTCATGATTGACAGACTCTCCAAATAATCAAATTTCCATCTTCATTCCTTCCTCCGACCTTCATGGTCTGAAGACAGAAGCCTATGGTGGCACATCTGAAGTCAAGCTTGAGGTGCCGTCCTCTTGCCGACCTCTGACGATGTGGGAGCCACACGATCGGTCGCCGTCCAGACCATCGGTTCTCTCAACGATCCACCGATTGCCATTCCTCACAACCCTGCTTCCGTTGCTACTGTTCCTGCTTTGTGCCTGTGTTGCAGCAGATCCATCACCGATTTCGGTACCTGTTGATACTCGATGGTAAGTTCAGTGAATCATGCTTCCGATCGTTGAAAAGTTTGGTTTTGTTGATGTTCATGGTTGAATAGGCTTGGGTATGATGGGAACTGGAGTCCGTGAGTTTAATTCAACCTCCACGACGACTGTGGTCGAGCATAACCCTAACGGAGATTTATAGAGTGACCATTCGCGTCGGAACACCGCCGCAGTGGGTGTATGTTTTTCCCAGCACGACGAGCCAGGAGACTTGGGTTATCGGGGAAGATGGATGCGATTCGAGTAAGTGGGATAGGCGAACGCGTCGAGATGGAAGCGGGCGTGGATATATCTCCCTCCTCGACGTATGGAATTAGTCACTAACGGCTGCTACTTCTAGCATTCACCTGTCGGGACAAGCGGGGCGGGATATTCTTCTCAGATCAGTCGAGTTCTTGGGATAGTGTTGGATCTTACGCTCTTGGATTTGATCTACGGTTGGGCTATTCGGGAAATGGGGACTATGGATACGATGATATCGCCTTGACCGAAGACATTGTCGTACCGAGCCAGATAGTCTCCGTTATCAATTCAACCGATCACTGGCTTGGTTATATGGGATTGGGGATACAGGAGACGAATTTCACTGACGTGAACAAGCTTTCGTTTATTGGGAGCTTGGTTGAGAATCAAAGCCTGATTCCTAGCCATAGCTATGGCTACACTGCTGGGGCATATCACCGTAAGGATTGGACATGCAACTCTCCCGCTGGGCCTCACTGACAATTTTCCAGGATTGAAAGGTGTACCAGCGTCCCTCACCTTTGGTGGGGTAGATACGAATCGCTTTGTTGAGAACGATGTCTCCTTCGCTCTTTCGTCTGATTCCTCGCCAATAGTTGCGATCAACTCCATCTCCGTCTCTGCTGAACCCGTGTCCGATGCTGTGTCAAAACCAAACTGGACAAATCCCCAGACCCTCCTTGACACCGCCGAGTCGAACCTTTTCGTAATCGATTCGTCAACTCCATTCCTCTGGCTCCCGGAAGCTGCTTGTGATAGCTTTGCGGATGTTCTCAACCTCACGTATAACGACACTCTGGAATTATATTATTACGGTTCAAACTCTTCGATTCGCGACGAACTTTTGAGCTGGAACCTGACATTTACCTTCACCATTGCCGACCTACCCGGGTCTTCATCGTCTGTGGATATCACGCTTCCTTTTTCAGCATTCGACCAGACACTCACCTATCCATTTCCCGATCTTGATGCCAATTTTACTAGTAGCGGAGTGAGATACTTCCCGCTTCGGAAAGCGGTGAATGATGACCAGCTCACCATCGGTCGAACCTTTCTACAGGAGTCGTATTTGGCAGTCGATTATGAGCGTAACAATTTCTCCATCTCGCAAGCCGCATTTAATATTGATGCACTAACAAACACCAATATCGTGCCCATCACGCGCCCTTCGAATAGTAACTTTACTGGGCCAAGTGTCGATGACAACCATCATTCTGTGGGGCTCAAAGTAGGTCTGGGTGTCGGACTAGGGGTGGGATTTGCTTGTTGTATTGCTGTCCTATTTCTGTGGCTTCGCAGACGCGCTCTTAAAAGCGCCCCGGAAGACAAAGTTGAGGATAGTGACCTCCCAAAGAAGCACAGGTGGAGTAAAGTCTTCAGTAAAAAGCCCGCTGCTGCACCTATCGAACTTCTTGGTGACAAACACCATCCTATCGAGGCTCCGGCAGATATGTCTGCCGCACGCTTTGAACTCTGTGCCATCGAAACTCCCGTCGAATTACCAGGGGCCGAAGTAGCTGACACATACTACGGCTCGGACGGGCAAAGGCATAGGAGAAACCAGGGTTCTACAGAAAAGGTCAAATATCCGTCTTCCGAACCCGGATTGGACCGCGCGAATTCTCCAGGTTTACCGGCATACACCTTGACGTGCGACGACAACGGCTCGCAGGACGCAATCAGTCCCCTCTCACCGTCCATTTCCCAACCTCAGTCAACAACCGAAGGCTCTGGGTCGTGGCGGCGCGAGACTCAGTGGATGCCTTCACCTCTCAGCCCGTATGCTTCGTTAGAACAAGCGCGCATTCTCGGCACCAGATCACGACATAGTGAGAGAGCAAATAGCCCAACTACTCCGTACCATCACCAATCCCAAACGCTTTTATCTACTACGAGTCTATCGCCAACGGCCCGGACAGGAAGTCGTGGAAGCCGCTTCATCGAGGAGGGTCTTCGCAGCACACCTCCACCTGGGAACCGGTCCCAGACCCAACTGCCGCAGGAACCTACCCCTGAATCTCCAAAGCAGTCAAGGCACTCCCGAAAATTCAGTTGGGAGGCGTGAGCCTACTGTTTATGTCCCAAAGCTTCTCTTACGAGCCGATTACGAATCCGATTCGTTCCATTTCACGAATTTTCTTTCTACCCGAAACGTTGGTGACTGATAATACTGGATCTACGCCGTCTATATAGAGGTCCCCTGTGCTTTGTCTTGCTTATCTGCCGAGTTTTATACCCCATGTTCGAATATATGCTGATACTAATACTATTTAATCGTGATTCTTTTTTTCCTGGACTGCTATATATATACGAGTTGTACCTATCTTTTAGCGGTCTTTCTAGTATTCGACCTGTCTGACTGGGTTGCCATTGATGGGACCTACTTCCTGTTACTTTATAGCTTTAAACAATATACGTAGTATATAAAGCCTTTACTGAAGTTCCTCCAGTCGATTGGGTAGTAACTGGCAAGTGTCAGTCTCCCTCCCTTGCAGTGTCAGTAATAGGGGTTCTCCTTCCAATTTCCCCAGTAGTCCAAAATGCAAACTAAGCAAACAAAACATCCTCGGCCTCTAGGCTATCACGTGATCATTCTTTCCTCCTGTGACGTTCTTGGAATGCGTTGATCAAATCCGAAGCATGAAGCTGTTTCAGCAGTTAAAGACACACTCTTTCCCTCAAAACCGATCACTCGGGTATCAACTTCTCAAAGAGAAAAGCAATACCTTTTTGAGATAATGCGATGAAATCTCTCAGTTCCCTCCCGACAGTGTCACGGTCCCTTTTTACCCCACGCTCCTTGTGGCGCTGATCGGGCTTGTACACGACTAACAGGGTCCGCAAGAGAAAACAAAGTATCAACTCTGCGCCCAACCGACAACAACTTCTAGATAAATGAAAGAAGGGCTTCAGGGAGGGAGAAACCCGTCAACCTCATTGCCTCCCGTCTCATATTCTGAGGATACATACATCCGACAATGGACTATGATCCGGGCCTTTATACGACAACGCCGGACGTTGCGGCGACCGTGACTTCCTCCTACCTTGTCCCGTCCGCATCCGCATCAACATCAACCTCAATACCGTCTTCTCTCCCTTCATATTCACTTCCCTGGCCATTTTACAACACGACGACTACGATTTTAGACAAATTCATACCGTCTATTGCCCGACACATTTTTTTCCTCCCTCTCCGACTCATTTACAGGGCCGAAGTATTCGCCTTTGTCACTGCGCCGCGGTATATGGTGCAATTGCTTGGACTGGATGAGGCAGTGAATGCGATGGTGGACAACGTGGCTGGGACGGCGCGAGATGGAGCGGCAGCGGCAGCAGCAGCGGGGGCTCCGTTGGAAGGCATGGCGGGGATTGCGGAAGAAGGGACTCCATGGACTTTGGCGGATACGATACAGAGTTTGAGGAGGTTCAGTGGTTTCTTTAGTTATATGACCAGCCGGTGGTCTTTGGCTTGCTTCTCAGTGGTATGTTCTGCTGGTCGCGTTTGGGCTCGTTGGAATGATCGGATAAGATGGCAAAGAGAGATGAGATTGCTAATATTCTCATATTATTAGGCACTCATATTAAATCGGGTTACAATCTATGCCTCAACTCGTCGTCGTATCTCGTTGCAGTGGGATAGACGGCTCGCTTTGAGGATTCTCCCCGTTGTGCTCTTTGCCGCTCAGATCCTTAGCCTCAGCAGGGCTATTCGCTGTCAGACTTCTCCAGAATATCCGATTTTGCGGCATGGTGACCCAGAAAAACGCCTATCCCTTGATCATGCCGGGGATGGAGGTTTTCTCTACAGCTTGACCTCCGTTTTCCTACGTTGGGAGACTGATGAGAAATCGTGTCGTGCTGTTGGCATGGGCCCACCGACGGATGAATCCACTATTCCATACGGATCCTTTTCGTTGCTATGGCCAGTTTTCCTCCGACTTTGTCTAAGCCACTTCGTGGAGACTCTTTCCTGTGCCCTCCAGGGTAAACCCGTGGTTATCGAAGCTGGAATGTCCATTTTTGAACACTCTCTAGCTTTTGCAGAGGCAGAGACGATGATTAGCCAGTCAATCGGCCTTGGCTTGTTCGGTCTTCCTAAAGCCGATGCTTCTGGTGATGAAAGGGCATTCCCGGGGGTATCATCACCCTCCGGGCAGCTCCTTTCCAGGGGCCAAGTTTTGGAGAAGCTGAATGTTACCCCAGAACTACTCCTAATCGCGCTCATTTCCTGCAGCAATAGTTTCACGTCTAACCTACTTGACGTGTTTGGCAGGCAGTCCAGATACCGTCTCATTAATACTACCATCTGGGGCCTTTGCTTCATGAGCGCCATGGTTTGGGGATTTTTTGATAGCACGTCTTTCGGAAATGAGACAGGGTTTCTCAAATTCCCTACGGTTTGCATCGTGGGATTTGTCCCCCACCTACTTATATTGCTTGGCATTATGACATGCACGTCTATTTATTGCCTAGGCCTGTTTATTACTGCATTTTCTCTCCCGCCAGAACTCCCACAACCTACTTCTCTCCCGGAGAGATTTGCTCTCGCCCATGGAAACATGCAAGGAGCTACTCAGATCCGTAATATTCGGCTTAATATGCATGAGGACTTCTACACCGCTCTACTTCGGATAGGGTACGCTGCTCTAACTGCCGCCAGCGAAGCTGTTTTCTTGAATGAAGGAAGGAGCGTGGTTGCCAGAAAGATGACTTGGCTGGAGGAAGATCGGCTTTCCGAGATTGAAATGTCAAGGATCGGGCGATCTAACCCTAGTCACCGACGCCAGATTGACCAACACCCCGGAAGCGCTGTTGTGGGTAGCGAGAGCTTCAATTTTGAACTTCCGGAAAGACAGGTGGAGTGGGAGAGTGGTTACGGCCGTGAGAAAAAGGTCGAGAGGCTCACGAGTACATCCAGGTCCATGCAGCCCCATGCCGCTGGTCTAAGTGGTGTCGGTGCGCTGCAAGGTGCTACGAGGTGCTACCAGGGATTCACATTTTTCCGGGGGATATTTTTCCTCTTGGCAAAGTGGCTTGCTGTTGCGGTTAACAAGATCTTGGATGGAGTTGGAATTACCTTCCGCCCACGATGGTTCACAAAGCTGGTAGGAAGCAACCGGAAGCCCCTCGTCACCAATAGGCGAGATCAGCCACCCAGGCTAGACTTCTGGATCCTCACCGATGACGGACAACTGGAGTTACCGGAAAACAATGAGTTCGATGTAGAGAAGGAGATGAGGAAGAGGGAGTTGATGAATAATTCTACATGGGATGCCACAGAGGAGTCGCGATTTGAGGGGAAGCTATACAACTGGTGGAAAGCTGGCGGGTCGTGGGGAGACCAGGATGAGAGCGGTGAATATCGCCCAGTTGAGGAAGATTGGGACGATACTACCAGTGTTGTCTCCATGTCAACAACCGCGGATGAGTCCGAATGGGAAGAGTACGAATCCGATGGCCGTCGCACACCCACTCAGAAGAACCCCTATACCATACCGTCGTACTCACGAGGGACATCTCCTGTACGGGAGACCATCCTTGACGCCGCATCCCTCGCTCGTTTGCTTGATCCGCGGGATAAAGAGAGTAAACATGAAGCTCGGGTTCTCGCTTCTCATCTTGCAGCTGAGGACGAGGGTAGAGTGATGACGAGAAGCCGATTCCGTTCTCAAGTTGAAAGGGAGCGAGCACGGATCTTGACAACATCAAGATACCACCAGAATCCTCTACCAGACAACATGTCGACTATAGCTATACCGGCCAACGACAAGAAACGCCCTACCCCTGAAGAGGAGTCGGAAATTTTAGAAAACCTCATCCTTTCTCGTCGCTCTTCGCGGTCGGATAATCCCAAGGAAAAGAATGCCTCGTGGGACAACGGCGCTTCGGGGCTTGGGCCAGAAGGTCCTCAATGCGTTATATGTCAATCAATGCCGCGCTCGATCATCGCCTGGCCATGCCGGTGTCTCTGCATTTGCGAGGACTGCCGAGTTAGTCTGGCTATGAATAATTTCGGGAGCTGTGTCACTTGCCGCAGGGAGGTTGGCGGGTTCGTTCGTTTATGGGTGCCATAAACTGTTCTGAATTGATGGCGGATGACAGTTAAACCTTTTATTTTCTTCGATTGTTTTCTTATTATGTATCTGGTTTTTTAACTCCATTTCTTCTTTTCATCATACTCATCAGCAGCATCGCTATCTTGGCACATCAGGAGTTTCTTCAGTCTATCTTTCCTATTTGCATACTTTCTTTTTCAATCTGGCTACCCGATCCAGTGTTTGCTTGGAGGTATCGGCGCCATATTTCGTTTTCACTTCACCGCTGTATGGACACCCTGGATGTCCTTTTCTTTCTATGAATTACTATATGCCACTATCCGGCCGATCATATTGTCGGGATCCTACAGGAATACGTGGAAACGAATAATCGAAATATGATTTTTTTTTCGACATGGATCCACGATTCATGATGTTAATAAATTTTCCAGAAATTTCTCTTTTCTTCTCTTAATGTCCTCATCCTGTCATCGCCGCTCTGGTGTATATACGTCTATAAGTCTTCTTATATAAACCGGAGAAGAATTTACCATCCTCAAATGTGTTTTTTCGGTTGTTGTGAATCGTATCAACTCACAGCTGCCGCCCCTTTATATATATATGGCGTTCGGCCATCGACCAACCTTCAGCATTCAACCACACCGGGCGAAAAACGCCCACCCACTACTGTCAAAATGAACCAATCTGCCACCAACTGGGATCACTTCTCACAATGAAGTCCGTCAGAAATTCCTTGGAAGCTCCACGAAGTCGAAGGTGAGACATTCTAAACCCGCTTTCTGAGTGATTGCAGTTTCCAGTGCAAAGGATGCTAACTAGAATTTGTCAATAGGGTTCTCGTTGACAACTCCCCTTATTGATAAAAGGCCGGCGCTGTTGTAGAAACCACCTTCTCTCTCTCCATGGGGTGATATTCAGTCGTTGCACAATCTTCCCGAATTGCCAGGTGCCTATTCGTGAGTGCCTGTTGTCCCTCGCGCTCTTTCCACTTCATTTTCTCTTGACCTAACATCTTTTTATGTCTAGCTGGCACTGCCGAACGACGTTTCGCGGCCCCAAACGCTCGCGTTTGGGCTCTTTGTCTCCATTTCAGAGACACAGGCCTACCTGAAAATTCGTGTCCCCAATTTGGAGGCCCAAAAGATCTTCGTCCTACATTCCTTGGCTTGAAAAGCAACTGACTCGAGGATCTACCGCGGCGTTGTGGGCTGTATTTTCAACGTCAAGCGGAACCTCATCGCCTCTCGTTCCACACCTTCAACATGCACTCCAAAAAAGCATGCAGGGCGGATGGTAACGTCGATTGGGCAAGGACCGTTCTTGTGGTCCTTTCTGGCTGCATAGGTACTGCCCACTAATTGGTGGGAAAGTGGAAGCCGATCCTATGGTTTTCCACGTGCTATATTTATATAGGAGGCCTATGGTGAGGCGTTTGTTGCGGTTGGGAGATTGCGACCTCTATAATCCTCGCACCTCTAAACCGAAACGGTGAAGATATGCGGTGATCCAGGGCCGGCTGTCAGGAAGATGTTGGATGAAACTAGCAGTCGGTACCATTGACTCAGTCTCTATAGTCATTGCTCGAAACCAGTGGCTTCCTCGCGTCCGATGAGAAAAGAAACGACGTCCTTAGGCCTCCTGAAGAGAAAACCCGCCGGGTATAACTTCGGGCTCACGCAGACTTTCCTTCTACATCGACAATGAGTAGTATATTATATACAGATGCAGTAGGCGAAGTCGTTACGTGGTTTTCGAGACTGTCGGAGTCTTAGCCGAGGGCAATCAGTCAAGATACCGTCCTGCGAGAAAGACCTTCCAAACTCCGGGTATCGCCGGCCAAGACCTATTGTGTGTACTCCGATAACAACGATAACAACAGTCTTCCCGGACGAGGCGCACTCAGTTGTGTCCAGTCACCGTCGAACAGCTCCCCTTCCATGCACGGCCCGACGGTTCATCCACTGGCGCCTCTCGAAAATTAGGGTCGGGATCCAACCCAGAGAGGAGGAGTTATACAAATTGCCCTCCGATTATGACCAGACTTGATTGATTGAGACGAGAGATTTGAACCACAGGTCAGGGGATGGTCAACTTGCTGGACAGATTGGAACCAAAGAGCAATGATTTGGGACCGATAAGGATGAAGACGGCGCGGTATATTTTGAGCGTGGTAGCCGCCAGCGACATGCTATACAGTTCTTTACTTAATTCACGGCGGTATTATTCTCCTTAACTACAAGTTACACGCCCGTTCCAATTCCGCCTGTGGTCCGCCACCGCATACTGAGAAGACAGCATTCTCAGCTTGCGTTTCTGACGATGAAATCTTACCAATTACACGCTCCCAATGTGGTTATCGGATGACCAGCCGTTTATGTTATCGACACATCGGATTTTACGAATTCACACTTGATGCTCGGGACTTCCAAACGACTTGGGGACCCAAACGACTTGGGGATCGAAACGACTTGGGGATTGAAACGACTTGGGGATCGAAACTATGGACAAATTCGAACCTATTATCGGCGAAGTAGGAGACAAACACCCGTGTATCTTGCATTAAACTCTGTCGATTAGCCAGAATCATTACAAGGGAGAGAAACGAAGGGAACGATATTATGACCTGAAGGAGCTTAGCTAGATCTTGCGCTATAGAGGGACAAGCATGTCCAAGTGATAGCAAGAAGGCGCTCTAACTTTGAGAGATCTGGGTTTTGCCTGAATGGATTTCTTGTGGAGGCATCTCATGGGTTAAGGTAGCTCCAGCGATGGCTCTCGGGCAGCTTAATTGTGAATCATAAGATGATGGAGGTTGGGCATATTGTCTCACGTGAAGGCGCAGGACATCAAATCAAATTGCACACATTTCTCTACCATTTCCCTTGAAGATGGTGTGTTTCCTTGGGCTTGGATCCTTCGGGGCTTGGTTGGGAGCTGTTGATATGGGTAACCTAATATTATTATTATATCTATTGATGCTATCTTGCTTCCATATAGATTCCAAAAGGCGGGAGTTCTTCAAAGGTATAGGCGGTGTGGAGTATCTCCCGTTTCTGTTAAGTTTTATTTACAGAGGGATATTCCCAATTGTGCCCTCGATGGGTTTACCAGCCAAAACTTTCCCTATAGTATTCTCCGTCACCTCTAGTCCCTGGGGCAGAATCTCACCTCCAGCGGCGATGAGTGCAACGGTCATGCCAACAACGGACGTTAGGGTAGTTGGTAGTTCAGCGGGCCTCCAGCCCTCGGCCCACGGCAACCTTTCCTCCTCTATAACATTGGTAAGAAAGTTGCCAAAAAATAACCTTGTAAAGGCAAAATCCAGAATTACGGAGTACTCACCGAAGAAGACTTTCAAATATTCAACCGGGGGTTGGCCAGCGATCGGATTTCCGAAGACACTGAGATACTGAGCGGTTTCGGTGTAGCTGATAAGCATGTTCTTCGCACTGTAGGTGAAGTTTGGGGTTCGCTTGCTCTGGACCTTGACTCGATTGAATCGTGCCTTAGCAGCGGCAGTGAAGCTGACGGTCTCAGCATCCTCGAAGTAAGCGAGAACGCTGTTCCAGATATCCGGATCGAAGCTGTGGTTGTCACCGAGATCGTAATTGTCTCTTGACAGACTGGTGTCGTGCTCGATCGACTCGTCGTGCTTATTTATTCAGGTCGTCCAATTCGAAATACAATCCCGGTGTGTCGTCCGAGGAGAGCAACGCTATGGTGCCAACTGGGATGGTCATGTCGTGTCCGACGTTTAATCCCTTGCTAATGCCCTCCATCAGGATTGGAAGTCTAAATCCCTTGCCATTGCGAGGCAGGAAACCGTGGTTTGCGAGCGTGTTCAAGGTGAGGCATGGTCCACGAACTATAAAATGACGCAGTAAGAAGGAGAGAGGTCTTGTGAGGATCGTTGGGGAGTATCCTACCGTCTCCTGGGACGGGTGGGTGCCATTCGGGATAGTCCTCATCGGCCCCAGACACTTGGGAGAAACAGGCAACAAACACAGCGGCGGCAGATGCCGCAAAAGTTCTAGAGAATAGCATCTTGAATATGCACTTGTTTGCTTGCAATTTCCAGAACGCCGATGACAGCTTTAATACCAACAGATATTTAAAGCTGGATCGCAGGGAGTCACGAAGACCTGATGAGGGATCTCCCAATATATACCCTTTTCTATCTTTTAGGGGTGAGGTCTGGCTGAAGTATTTCCTTCTTCGCAGCAGCATGCTCGCCCATTGCTCGTAGAGCGCAGACTTGCTCCAAGGTGATATTGTGATAGTCCCAACTATCACCCACTCAATATTTTGTTGATATTTTCCGTTCCTCGAAAAAAAGAACAAAAAGCCAACGAACAAGCGATGCGATCTTCGGCGAAAAAAATGGGAGGACGAGGCTTGGCTTGACTGTCTGACAACGGCATGGCTGGGCCAGCTCTCACACTTACAAGCCTCGAACGTGGGAGAAGGTGAATGATCTCGGGTTGCTTGATGAGGAAGATCTGGACAATCCGTATTGAGCCAGGAGCAGAATTCCCCATGTCTTGCAAATGGGGAGACATGCATGAGCAACCCAATTCGCCAGTGACGGGAAGAAGAAAGATTTCACGAGATGCTTGCCTCACCACAGCGTTCTCAAAATCAAGAGTTTGGCATCGGAGAGGAGAATTTCAGAGACCTCTGGCCCTGAAATATTGGGTGCATTGCAAAGAGTAGTTTGGAGAGCGAATCGATAAAATTAAACCATGAGTCAAACATTTTTCAGAAGAGAAACATAATTGAAGCCCTAGACACCGTTCCATGAATAGCGGGGAGAGCCCCAAAACAGCAAACACCCACCATCAGATGGTTGGGCCAGTCGTGGTGTCATTATTATCTTTGTAAGGCCATGCCTGCCAACAAAACTCCTTCTCGTCTTCCTCGGAATGCCGATATAACTCCATTCTCCATTTTTTATTCATGTTACAAGCATGTTCGAAGTTGACCGGTTCTGTACCTCCTTCGGGGTCAATCCCCATAGAATCTCTAAAAGTGGAAAGAATTTCGGCGGACTCATTCCACTCCGCAGATTCCTCTCGTGCTTTCTCCTGCTCTTCTGGAGAGAAAGATATCGGACACGGGGTAGAAGAAAATTCTTCCCACCCCCGCGAGATACTGACAAGCGCAGCCTTAAGATTCACAAAATCTGCATCCCACGGGAAACCCGCCTGTGAGAATAGATACTGCCGTACACCAAGCCCCCGAAGCCGAAGAGCCTGTAGATGCGAGCTGTTGTTCAACCCAGTGGCAGCCGTATAATAGAGGTTGGCCTCCTCGAGGCGAAAGCTTTTCTTAGCTTTCGCTTTCTCATCTGCACTTAATTGATCGAACTCGTCTGGAAGCTTGGGCCTGGTCATTGGCTGGGGGCGAGATAAATCATTCTCGCAAAATGCTGGGTATCCCGCCTGCATGAATAGTGGAAGAATAGCCGCGTCTTGCCAGTCGATAAACCCAAGGATTTTAGATGAGTTTGGCACGAGTAGCACGTTTGCTAGACTTAGGTCTGGGTGTCTTAGGGTCGGCGAGCTCATCTCCTCTTTCTCAGGAACAAGATAGGGTGCCACGAGAAGATATTTCGAAAGTAGAGACACATGCTCGCTTGGATCAATGGCATGATCGGTTTGGAGTAAGAAGGTTCGGCGAGGTTTTGGCTCCGCGAATTGGGATATCCACGCAGCCTCTCTACGTGCAGGTGCTTTCAGATAGTCCCCAGCCCTCATCCCTAAAGAATCATAAGCCACATTAGCCGAGTTAAAGAAAAGAAAGTGGGCTAGAAAACCCACATGGACCGCGATCGAGTTGCATTTTTTCTCGCTCGCTAAACCAAAATTGCCGTTTGGCAATGGGTCCCACGCAAAAACGGCCGGTTGGAAGATCTACTGATGGCCCTGGAGTGTCGCTTTTGTAATATAGACTGCCATAGGCTGGAAATCTAAAAGAGAACATCTTTTCTTCCATCTTCGCTAACTGTGTCATCACATCCTTGATGTCTGATGTAGAGAGCGAGAGCCACCGGGAAGCAAGACTTTCACCGTAGAACCGTTCCATTATCATGTATTCCGCGCCAACAGGGTTATCGGCAGTACTTGAGGACGCGAATATCTTAGGGACGGGCACACCCAAGGTATTTCGAAGGAAATCTAACGTCGCTACCTCACTCGCAGTTGTGAAATGCGGAGGACCCGCGATAGGTGTCGGAATACGTGCGATAACTTCAAGCCCATCGTCCATAGTGAGGAGGAATATCTTGTTAAATCCACCCTCAGCCATTTTCGCAATTCGAGTGCATCGGTCCCGATTCACGGCCTTCGCTGCCACTCGCTGCAATTCCGCGACGTTGAATCGAACATATCGCTCTTTGAGTCGAGCTTCCTCGTTAAAGCTAACATCGTATTAGATTGGATATTATCATACGGGGAGAAAGAGGCAGTAAAAGAGTAAGATTCACACCCATCGCCTCGATGTATGCTTGAAGAATGACTCGTCTGAAGGGGCAGTTTTCGACGACTGAGAGCGTGAGAAAGATCGGATCGCAGTCCTGTTCGACCACGATGGGAAGAGCCTCCAGGTCATGACCGTATAGGGGCCGTAAATATCAGCATTAAAGCTTAGCGTCGTTAGAGGAGAAGGAAACCTCGAGGATCAGATGCTCTTGGCTCTGGGTGAGGTCTTTCTTGATAGTCAAAAATTTCGTGGTTGGAATTGACCAAACAAACCCCAGGCAAGATGAACTTATTTTTACCGGGATCCAGGCCCTAAACGTCATGAACCGCGGTTAAAGATCGGCACTACCCGCTCCCCTCCTCCCACCTGGAACACCGCTGTTGTGACCCTATAAGAACAGGCGTATTTTTTTAGTAGAAGATGGGGGAAGAGGATAGTCTTGAACATGAGGAGCATTTAATATTTCTAAAGTAGGTTCTAATTGATTTCCGAGCCTATAATAGAGGACGAGCTAGGGTATCAATATTCCACATACATGTTACTATGATACTCAAGAATTAATCTAGAAACCCCCAATCCCAGGCTGAACAACTGAAAGTAAAACTTCTATCTCTAAAACTGTCGTCCATTAAACCCGGTAGATCGGGTTGTGTCGTGGCTACCCGACTGGAGGGCACTCGATGGTCGACCTATTTTCATCCCAGCACTCAGCCCAAATCCTCCACCTCCCTGGTTGAACCTAGGGCTGTGAGAGTTGCCTAGAGGTCGACCCTGTGAAGGCCCTGTGTACCTCCCTGATACGAAGCCTGGAGGGGTCCGTTGGTTATGGTATTGTGGTTGCTGCTGTTGGTAATCAACCCTACTCGGAGGCCGCGACGTTGCTGGAAAATGTGTACGATGCTGGGGTGTAGCCATAGGTAGCTTAGCTGCTTCCATTAGTAACGGCACATACATAAGAAGGGAAAGGAAAAAAACCAACTATTGTGTGAAGACACTGGTCGACTGGGTGGAGGCATAGATGTGACATTTGAGTTTTCCTGGTTCATTATAACGCTGGCATTCCCACTCCCGGTTCCGCTCCCACTTTTTTGATGCCGATGAATTTGCTCAACACCATTATGATCGATGGGGAACTGGCCATGCTGATTTGCTCGCGGCATAGGAGTATGCGAGGATAGCGATTGATGTAAATCGGGGAATGAATTTGAGTCGGTTCTCGGGCCGGAGAAGGATTCGAGGGTATGGGCAACAGAGTCGGAAGCTGCAGACTGGATCTGTGATCGCATGGCTCGACTCTTGAGAAGGTTGTAAAGATTAGTGACTTGCGTATGCTTCTTGCTCTTCTCTCTATACATTTCCACCAATTCCTGGTTTTTCTTATGCAATTGGTCCTGACCGAGTTGCATATCTAATGTGCCCGATCTGGATTAGCAATCAGTAAATAGTAAAGGATGGATGAGGGTACTAACCGGATATCCTGGCTTGAAGGCTTGATATTTCCGTATTGGCGTCATGAACCACCTTATCCATCTGAGTACTCAGAGTTCCGTATTTCTCAGTGAGAGTTTTGCCGAGATACTCTTGGTAAAAGCTGTAGACGATCAGATACCAAACTCAAAGTGAAGCAATGTCGACTTACACTTCTTGAGTAGTTTGGTATGTCCAAAAAGCCAATGCTCTCCCAGCGCATTCCATAATAGTATTTGGGTCCAGCCCACTGAGCACGCTTGTTTTATAGTCCTCTGTGGGGTTGAGGATTGTAGAGACGGCGTCGTCGGGGTTTAGGAGGCTGGCATGGCATGCGGGACAGCATCGATCGGCCGCTGTAGGTCGGGACAATCCAAGCTGGTCTGCGCATTGTAGGCAAAATATATGCCTATCGGTTATAATTAGTTACACGGCAAAGCATAGTCAAGATGCGGAACTAACGAGCAAGTGGTGACAACGGCTCTCTCGTTCAACACAGTACGGCATTTCAGGGAGTTGCATCGGAGATAGAAATCAAGAGCTTGAGCCATTGTAATAACCAAATGAGCACATGTGTTTGAGCCCTTTGGGAATACCCTTTACTTCCTAAACTGTTTTGCTGTGAAGATACAAGCTGAAGTTGGGGTCGATGCGGCTCTTTTGAAGTTCAGCTTCATTCCCATTTTGGTAGTCACGACTGCATCTCATATCAACGTCGGTTGGCTTTTGCACCTCGACCGCAACTGTGTGAGGATAATGAAAGATGGATGAAGAATGAAATGTAAGTTGGAAGGGAGACTCTCTTAGAGAGGCTCTTTGTATAGAGATAAGTAATGTATGTCATTTCATACACAGGGTGAAATCATCTAATAACCAGAAAGAAAACGCCTTCTTCCTGAGATAGAAAAATAAGAGAAGAAAACTGTACCAAACATCTGAGTTGTTGCAAGTCATGAGAGATTAGTCTAGATAACGCCGGTTGCGCCCGATTTTCCAAAATACTCGTTAGAAAAAGAAGGCATTCCCTTGTCCATCCCGCTTAACGGTTCCCATTTTCTCCTCGAACTCCTTTCCGGGCTCATATTCTCTCCAAAGGCTTGCTGGGTAGATATGTTTGTTCTTTTCATACCACCTCCTGTCCACAACCTTCGTTAGTGTGGGATCCATGTCTGCTCCCTCCAAATGTTCGTTGGATTCCGTTTCAGAGGCCTCCTTTGGCGCCTCAGGAGGGGCAGAATTCGAGTAGTCGAAAAGTAAGCCTCCAGTTCCCGAAAAGTCGGAGATGCGGTTGGCGATGAAGTAATAGAACTCATAATGCTGCCGATACCATGTTAGATAGAGTGCCTCTTATCACAAACCAGGGGAATAAGGGAAATAACTTACGTGAGGTATGATAACTCCTCCTCTCACACACATAAGATCGTCCACTCCAACCCTAGCCCATTCTCTCCTATTATCCCGCCGAGCTTTGCCAGCCCGGCTGGCTCTTCCTCCACCGCCTGCCCCGCCGACTCCCAACTCCGCGCCAACTTTGCGACACCGCTCCAAGAATAACCAGATCGGGTCTCCCTTCTTAACCTTGGCCTTTCCAGCAGGAATATGTGTCCCGTCATAGAATACAAAGGGTATTAGGATCTCGGTCGCTTTCACTGTCTCCTGTAGGGCAAGGAACTCCTTGCGGAGAGCATCTCGCGCCTGGGCTTCAGACTCAAGTGCGGATTTTGTGAGTACCTTCGGTGGTGGCGGAAGGGACGCATTCGGGTTCGGGGCAAGACTTCGGGAGGCAGGTTTGGAGGTTTCTCCAACTGGGGTCTTCGATGCCTGGCGCGAGCCATTTGAGCTATTCACCCCGCGAGTGTCGGTGGTTGAGTCTTCGCCGCCATCATTATCTTCATCGTCGCCAAACGACAATTTGCTCCTCGCCAGTTGCGCGAGCTTCTTCTTTTTCTTTCTCGGAGGTTGGGGTCCAGAATCACTCCCTGGTGTCAGCGCACTATACTTTGTCCATTAGCTTTGGTTCCGAGTGATTCCATTCCACGACTTACCCGTCCGTCGCATCTCCTCCTGAAGGGGTCGCGCTTCTTGATGTACCGGCCGCAAACCGCCCAAGTGTTTTGTCATGCGCCTCCCGCTCCTTTTGCTCGAGGACTTCTGCTCTGCGCTTTCGGAAGTCTGATAGGTTGACGAGACCGACGGTTTGCGATTTGAGAAGGTCTTCGGCGGAAATCGTCTGGTTGGCAAATGATCGGGGCGTCGATGTCCGGCTCTGCGGGTCGGAGGAACTCATAACTGAGGGTTATTTAAATAAGAGAAACTATCACTGGTCAATACTATCAGAAAATCACCTCAGACCAACAATAATGACGGAGAGGATGTGAAGCTGCGGCGGCATGAATGAACCAGAGATATGGAATCACGTGATCATCACCAGTTCGGGGAATTCCAACCGAAGAGCTCCAGAGCTTCAAAGAAACAAAAGATAAACATCGTTCAATTGATAAACGTCGAACACAGAGCACACAAGACAAGAGTAACAACGTTATAATTTCTTCAGATACAGTCGCCAATAATGGATGAAGAGGATGATGATTTCTACAACCCCACCGAGCCACAACCGACCTCACAAGCAACAAATGAGACGAACAAGCCTGTCGAGGCGGAGGTAAAAACGGGGTCTCCGGAGGAGGGAGAGGAGGAAGAGTTAGAGGAAGAAGAATCCGACGAGGTTTGTTCTACATATGTGGTTCCCCCATTCTACGCGAAACCACAAGCTGACGATTCTCCTAGGACGACTTTAATATTATCACAGAGGCGCCACCAAGAACGAGCGTTGAACCAGTAGCGTATGTACCGACCAAGTAATGAATTGGGACGATAGAGCGCAGAATAACTTATGAAAATTAATAGCCAACCTCCGCGACCACAAGCAATACTTCGCCATGATACCCGACGGTCTGCCTCTATTGACCCCGTGGGTGTAGCCAGGTCGGCAACACCTATCCAGCACAAAGTCGGGACTCAATCGCCAGCACCTGCGGCTGCAAAACCCGTTGCCCCATCAAAGCCAGGATCAGCATACCCAGCGCAACATACCTCAACGATAGACGTCAATGCGAACCCAGTACATCCTCAAACTTCAAAGCCATTACTATCCACAGACCTCGACGTCGATTTCCCGACGGAGAACGACAAGCCCTGGCGGCAACCGGGGTCGGATATCACAGACTACTTCAACTACGGCTTCGATGAGTTCACATGGGCGGGCTACTGTCTGAAGCAACAGGAGTTAAGGAAGGAGGTTGGCGATCAGAAGAAACAGATGGAGGATATGCAAGCGTTTCTGGGAATGCCTGGAGGTGGGATGCCTGGAATGCCTGGCGCACCGCCACAGGCAGCACCAGCTCCTCAGCAACCTAGCGCCGGTCCTCCTGGTAGCGGGCCAGGTCCAGGGCCGCAGAACCCTATGGCCGGTGTGCCGAGTGGACTACCCGATATGTCCCAAGACATGATGCAAGGGATGCTTGGTGCTATGATGGCTCAAGGGCTCGACCCTACGTCAATGGACCCGATGACCTTTATGCAACATGCTCAGGCAATGATGGGTGGGGGTCAGCCCGGCGGCGGTGGTCCCCAAGGCGGTCAACCTGGGTTCGGAGGCCAACCGCAAGGTCAGGGGTACGGTGGTCGGGGTGGTGGTCCGCAACAGATGGGTTATGGCGGTTATGATCAACGGGGAGGGTTTGACGGTGGTAGAGGAAGGGGTGGACGAAGATGGTAACTGGCTTCACGATGGCTGTATGATACTTTTACGTCTAGGGTTGGGGTTTCAGTCGACTCTACGGATATTTCTATTTCTCTTTCTCATCTTTGGGACGATGGCACGGCTATATGCTGGCGTTCATAAATGGAATCTATAAATGAAATCAAGTTCGAACAATTATACATTTCCCTCGTCCATCAAAAGATGAGGCGTGAATTGACCTGATCTCAGTAGTAAGGGGCATCCTCAACCGCCGGGTCGAGCCGCTGCACGTGACCGAGCTCTCAGAAATCCGGGGTCTTGGCATTCTGGAAATTTCTCTTCAAGGAAACAAATTCAGCTTCAACTTTTTTTCTTTCTTTTCTTCCCATTCAACTCTCTACCAGCACATTTCTCCTTTAGATACTTTTAATTAATCCTCCAGCTCCTCGATTCTTTCTTCAGCAAGCTTTTAGCTTTTTATTCCTTCCCAGCTCTCCAGCTTTTCTTCTAATCAACCGAAACAATGGTAACTCATTCCCGTACCCTTGGAAGGAAGTCGTATAAAATGCCTGGCCTTCTCTAACATTTACTTCTGCTCTATAGTCTCTCCGCAGCATCAAGGCTCTCGCCCCTCTCCTCGACCGCGTTCTCGTCCAGCGAATAAAGGCCGACACCAAGACCGCCTCCGGCATCTTCCTCCCAGAGAGCAGCGTTAAGGACCTCAACGAGGCCAAGGTTTTGGCTGTTGGACCCGGTGCCTTGGACAAGAAGGGCAACAGGATTGCTATGAGCGTGGCTACTGGTGACAAAGTTTTGATTCCTCAGGTGAGTTATTCTCTCCCTGAGCTATGGATGGATCGGGTTGGATGGGATGATAGCATCGTCGGGCGATTGGAGGCATATCTCGTATGATATGGAGAGCTAATTGATATTTTATAGTTCGGTGGAAGCCCTGTCAAGGTCGGTGAGGAAGAATACTCTATCTTCCGGGATCACGAGTAAGTTGAGCCCCATATCTTTGGGATATCAGCCACGTCTAACAATAATTCTAGACTCTTGGCCAAGATCAAGGAGTAGACAATCAACTACCCGAACCCCCCGAACGGCCTCATCACCGCGTCCCGCTATCCGGCCCCATGGAAGGAATCTAGTCGACGTGGAAATTTTTGTGTATATTATGTAATATCATGAGCAACTCGAAAGCAACCCAACAACCATCATTGTCGGACGTTAATAAAGAAGGAATATTTTATCATACATGGAGAAGAGAAGAGCTGGTGCCTGGGCGTCAATTGATATGGAACTATACTGAGCTTTGGTCCCAAGGCCTTCCTCTTCTTCCTCTCGTCATTCTGGAGTCCGCCATTTTCGCATATCATTAGTCTCAAACCTCGGGAGCGTGTCCTAATATTTTAAACAGAATAATCTAACATCAATCTCTCCACTCATACACTCCGTTGTCCTTGTATTTACTTTTTTTGACCCGGTTTTGCTATTTACCAAAGCCGATCTGTGTCTAACTCAAGACTGAGGTCCTAATCTGGGAGAGCAAGGGCAGATTCAGAGCCCAGTGTTGATCGAGCGAGTAGGTGCGCTCTCTACACTCAACAGACACTGAAGGCTTGGAATTGGTTGGTCGTACAACGTCCGACTCCTCATACGAATCCCCTACTTGCATACGGGGGAGGTTTGGGGAGAATCATCCGCCATTGAACACACTCTTGCTTGAAATGAATTGGTTTTATTTCTAACGATCCAAAAGCCCGCTCTGAGGTATAAAACGCTAATATCTATCTACCATTTGGATATCTTCATTATGGAACCCCCCGATCTTCTTCACCCCTCATATGTATAACGACACTAATTTCCTTCAACCACTCTTTCCGCCATGATTGAACATCGAATCATACTTATCCCTCATCGTCGGATAAAGATACAAATTGCGCTTCGGAAGCGTCAAAACTCCATCCAACTCATGACCCTCAGAAGTCGATCTACTCCTTGCCCCCTTTCCTCTTGGCAGCGAATTTGAAGCGTACTGTTTCGTCATTAGACCCTCCCGTTCGCCCATGGGCGTTAGGTATAGCGGTAAGGCGCTCGATCGGTCTTTTAACGAGGAGGATGGCGTTGGGTAGGGTCTTCCCATGAGTGTAGATGGGAGTTTGAAATTGGGGGTTACTGTCCTCATGTGAGAGCTCGACAGACTGCGCTCTGCGATAAGGGAGAAAGTTGTGCGGTTGTCGGGAGTTTGGGGTTCAGTCTGAGAGTCGTCATGGTGGGTTGGGGCTTTCAGTGCTGTGTCAAGCCCGGATTTTGGTGAAGGCGAATGCATCATTGGGGTATGCTTCTTTGGCGAGTTTGCATTCGATTCCCCGAAATTACTTCCATCCTCGGATCGCAGGTCCCTAGGAGTCCGCCATCCTGAGCTGAAGTCGTCGCCAGGTGTTTGGGTACCATCTCCTTCACGAGAAGATATTTTCCCTTCCCCAACCAAGAAGTCGCGGATCGCCTTCTGGATATCGACGGATGCTGGCGTAGCTGGGTCTCTGTTGATGATTACGGTATCATCTCCTGCTTCAACTTCGACCATTTCGTCCTCCACTGCGGTGGATTGCTGCTCCCCCTCTGCTTCTGCCTCCTCCGTTTTTACCAATACTTCTTTCGTCTCTCCAAGGTCCCAGTCTTCATCGTCGAACTCATCGACCACACGTTCCCCCACTTGCTTCTCCGAAACCTGGACCTTGATAAATGTGTCCTTTTCGAGAGAGTTGGCGTCAGGTTCAGAGACGTGTGGTGACTGGACAGCATCTTGTTCTTCTTCTCCTACCACCTCTTCTTCTTCCTTCACAATCTCTTTCTCTTCTACCGCCACTTCCACAGCTACTTCTTCCTCTACCACCACCCCCTTGATCGACACTTTATTCCCTTCGTCTTCCTCTTTCCCCTCATCGATCACGTCTTCTTTCCCTACCACTCTATTGTCCCCAAAAGTTTCCTCCCCATTCCCTTCATCTAATTCCACTATACTTTGCAGCGAAGTATCATCAATGAAATTCACTTCGTGAAACTCTTCCTCTAGTTCCTGGTGTGGTGAAATAAAACCGTCCACTGATTCAAGCGAAACCATAAGCGTCATACCAGTAAATTCCACTTTAGAAGAATCTTCGCCGTAGGAAGAGTAGTGGTATAGTCGATAGGAGGTTGTGACCTTCGAATTGTCCCGGACAAATCTTAGGGCCAATTCTTGGACCTCTGGAGTCATGTGTTTCGCGTGGTCAAGCCAGTTTTCGAAGGCGTAGTTGTGGAACGGATACGTATCCACCTGACGAGCGATGTCTTCGATTGTCGGATTATCCCCGGGAGAAATGGAATTGAGGAGCAGGTATCTGAGGCAAGTTTTGGCGATAATTTCGTTCGCGTTGGGGAATTTCTCGGAGTCTGATTCAAAAAATGAATGAGCACTCTTATGGCAGAATCGGACCGTTTGGTCGTCATCAATAACGAGTAGCCCTAAAGCGGACTCATCTAGTGGCGTATCCCATAGAGCTTTGGAGTTAAACTCTTCGCTGTCGTCTCTGACGGCTAGTGCATGCCGTAATTCTGGCACCGTGAGCGGGCGGGATGCATAAGCAACCCACATAAGGACTTGCTGGACACGCTCGAATACCCTCGGGGAGTTCTTATTTCGGATCCTATTCCAAGTATCCTCATACAGGGCATCGACGTTGCTGGATAAGTTTGCCAGCGCGGTCTCCAAACCTTCCAGTGTATTCTCATCGGCTAATTCTTTCAGGTTTTGCTGGGCAAGAAGCATCCTACTAGTTGTCAGCACATTGCTAGGAGATAATATAAACAACACAATGCAATGAACTTACAGGCCGTCTGAATTCTGAGAAATGGTAGAGATTGTCTCCTCCTTCAGCCCCTGGTTATGGGATGAGAGGACAGTGGCAAGAGGGGATGGCTTGGATATGTTGTTTTCGAGGTAAGTCCAGATGTCTGGCTCACTTGCTTTGATATTCAACCGTGAAGCACGCCTGCAAAATGACTGCTCGATGTCGGGTTCTCCGGTTCGGGTAGTTATCACGATGTAGGCGTGACTTGAAAGCAGAGCTTCTAGAGTCTTGATAGCGTGTGTCCTAACCTCCCGTCTGAGCTCATCTAGGCCATCGATCACGATATAAACCTTCGAAAATTTCGCGACCACGGACTTCAATAGCTCGAGGCACTCGTCCTCGAGTGGTTCGAGCTCTTCGCCATCGTATTTCTCGTACTTTTTGTAGATTCTGAACACGTTGGCGGGAATAGTTGTCTCCTGCTTCAAAAGTTGTTGAAGTAGTTTCTGAGTGATACTCAGGCTCAGCTGTGTCCCGCTCTGTTCTTCGTCGATATGGCATATGAACCACCCGAACCCAAAGTTTGCGGCCGTGGATATCTGTTCAAGATGCTCAATGAGGAGGCAACTATCAAATAGCAAAAAGTCAGTTTATTCGAACGCATATCAGGAATGAAGCCAGCATATGGGGTCTTTGTTACCTCAGAATGGATTTCCCAACACCAGCTGATAAGGCTTAAGTTAGCACAAGCTTGCACCGAAAGGGGTTAACAGAGTCATACGCTCTCCGTTGAACCACAGCATCCTATGGACTGCTGGATTTCGATTCCGTTGAGGTTCGTTGAGCCATTGATCTAGCTCATTCGTTCCCAGAAACCAGCTTCCCGTTCCATCTTCCCGCCTTTGGAGATATTCGTTCCGCAGTCGAACCTGAGATTTTGAAGGCGCGAGCCGTTGGAGCCATTGTGAAATTCTCTCTTTACAGTCCTCTAGATAAAGCAGTCAAATTAGCAAATCAGCAGTGAGAGATATCAATAAATGATCCTCGTCCAGACGGCAATGTTCAGAAGTGACTAACGAGATAGGCCATTGCAGTCGAATATGATAGTTGAGGTGTTCGACTCCCTCCAGTTTGCCGTGTTCTCGCCATTACTGGGATCTACCGATGAAAGCTCTGCGCACGAACCATCATTATTGGATTTGCTTCGTTTTGTTGCAAGGTGGAACCCAATAGCATTCCTGACTTTGTCGTAGCCATCGTCTTCACGATTAGGGAAGCGGCACATATTCATTCGGTCGGCGTTTATGACATCAGTTCTCTCCCAGTCTCTAACGCCAAATGTAGAAAAGTAATCTGACACCATCTTTTTACAACATATCACGGAGTTAGTGAGATACTTAGTTTGGCCCTTATTCCATGCCACTCACCTTTTTCGTAGCTAGAATGCGAGCCTTCTTCTTGGCCTCCTGAAAATTGGATACTCGTATCACCTCTTCTTCAATGATTATATCACAGAAATCGTTATATAGATCATTAAGCTTTGACTTCTTCCTTGAGCTCTCGATCTTAGCAGCATCTATTGCCTTTGCTTTCAGGTCTACCTCTGGAGACATCCCAGCGGGCGTCAGGGTCCGAATAGCATCATGCGGTCCTCGGTGGGGGGTCCCTAGGAAGATGACTCCATGGAACGACTCGTATACGTCATGCAACTCGGGGCATCTCTGCTTCTTCTGCTTCTTCGACTCAACAATAGCCTGCTTCACGATGAGGCCGCCTCGATCATGTGCGACGAATATGATCGGCCTTCCTCGCGCACCATTCCTCGTTCGAGCTATCGACTCCAAAAACTGGTTACCGTGTTGGGACATGGTCAATTTGTTCGTAGATCGGGAAAATATCCTTCGCTCGCCCGATTGATAGCCGTATGTCAGGATCCGAACATCCTGGTGATCGTGGGGAAGGATATCCGCAGGCCAGAAAACAGGGTCTCTGGTCCCGCGTTTGACCCTCGCCATCAGCCTGTCCACAATTGACCTGACATAAGCCTTTTCTACCAGGTCTCTCCGGAGATTTCCCTTATATACCCAGGTTTTCTTAGGCGACCCTCCAGACCCATGTACGAAGATAATGTCGGCTTCCGGGGATTTGCCGACGTACAACTCGGTAAGGCCAATCGTTTTTACCTCCATCTCGCCCCTTGCCGCTGAACTCTCCCCAGCTGCTCCGTCGCGCGACACTGGGGGAGACATTGTTCACATTCGAGAGTCCCAAAAGACTCCCCCACAAACGAGAAGAGAATTCGCGGAGAAAAAAAAATCGATAAAAAGAAATCGGCCGAAAAAGAAAAAACGTTTTAAGTGCGGATGAAGTTCGTTACTTGTGGGAGACGGACGATTCAATCGTTTCAATACAGCCCAACAATACGGCTATGAGGCCGGAATATTATAAAAAAAATTAATGGGCTATCTCAAGCCGGGAGACGAGATGAATATAAGGCACGGAAGCAAGAAAGCAGGAAAGCAAGACAGCACAACGGCTTCAATCGGTTCTGCATGTCGAATGAACTGACGGGGTCAGCCAGCCTCCAGCAGACCGATGAGCTGGCCGAGATTCCGGAAGCGGCACCCAGAAGTGGGCGCCCTGGTGTGGGCTGGACCGCATTGGTGCATAAAGAACTTGTATCGTTTTTCAAAGACATCAGACATGATAGGTGCCATGTATCTTGAAATGTGTAATGGGGTGAAACCGAGGCAAAGTTCTCGATCGATCGTTGGTTCCAAGTGCCCACAATACAGCGCTTAGATCTTTGCTGAAGTCATCGTGCAGTTAGTTGCAGAAGCTGACGAAGAAAAAGAAAGCCAAGGTATTCGGCTCGAAGAGACTCAAAAACGGTAAAATTCTAAAGGTTCCGATATCACCTTGCCGTATTTTTCCAGTGCTCGTTTAATAGCTCGTTTGCTCTCTTCCTTTGTTACTTTGAAGTCAAACTGAACTTCAGGTTGCTGTCCGATCTCGAATCACGTGACCAGACCACAACCGGATTAACTTCCCGAATTCGTTACCCTGGCACTTTTCCCATGCTGTTGTTTGGAACAGATACCATGAAAGAGAAGGGAGCGACCTAAACAATGTAATTCCGAAGCATGTGAATGATAGGTTACCACGTTGCGAGGAATCGGGTAAATATCGTTGTTCTATACACACACAAGACCTAGACTAAGTTGTGACAGAGAGGTTTTGTAGGGAGTGATGCAACTGAAGTTCAACTATACCGCCCAGTGTCCAATCAATGCATATGAAGCACTCCATTCCGGAACCATCCTGAGCGTATCAAATGATAGTAGAGAATTGTCTTAGATGCGAGTATTAATAGTAGGATCATCGGGGAAAGGAAGTTACTTCCCGTAGATGTTGGTAACGTTAGGGCAATAGTATCTTGCGTTCCGTAGCCACGGGCTGCTTTATGATAGAGCTACCGGATCCCAAGAGGTTGAACGTAGCGTCAATAAGGTCATCACGATATACGGGAAGATTAGATCCCAGAGCAGAATCGACCAAGTTCAAACTCCCATGGGTTGTGGAGGCCCACTATCCACTGCCTCTTCCCTTCCGATAGGTGGTCTCCATGGATATGCTTATCTCATGCCAGTGAGCTCGACAAGATGGTTGTGCGTAAGGGGTGTGATGCTAATGACGTCTTAAACCAAATAAGAGAAACGGATAACTGGAATCTAGTGAGGACTGGGGGATACAGCATGGACTCCCCGAAACTTGTTATTTGATAGAGACGCGAAGCCACCTTGGAGGCGACTTAGTTCATATTGGAGAGCACTGGGGCTCCCTGTCGTACCGCGAGACGGACACAGAATGGCTCCCTAGAATTCCCAGAGGCATATATCCGTGGAGGCTTCTGGCAATCCGATGCCCTTGGGATAGGTAGGTATTCTCTTGTCAACGCCAAGTCACCATCTTGCAATATGTTATTCGTCGTAGGGAATAGGAGAAGAATGATTCAACGACCACTCCAGTCTCAACCTCAATAAGCAAACACGAATTAGAAATTCATCATAATCCCGACCAAAGCAAACACTTCAGAGGCGACATGTCACGACGTGTCGATGTTTTGGTGTCCGACGTGAAGTGTCAAAAACCTTAAAAGGTTGACTTTGGGTTAAGGTTGATGACAAAGCCCAGGCCATCCTTCGATCTAGCCTAACCCAGTCTAGCCAGGGCGCTTTCCATCCTCAAACATGAAACCGGAAAGAGATTGGCTGGAACTTGGGGGCAACAAGGAAGAAACGAGGATATGAAACAAACAAAAGTGAAAGGGAGGAAACAAAAATGAGGGAAAAAAGAGATTGAGGAGGTTGATATCCCCAAGTCAAGTCAGTCTCGCTGCATGACGTTTCAGAAACAACCAGATGCCCACCTTATTGGCCGGTATATTCGTATCCCAACCCTTTTGGCAAGCGCTCACCTCTTCATGGGTTGCATTCCATCTCATCTTCCTGGGTTACACTGCTCTGCATGATGAGGGAGAGGAATGATTCTTAAAATACTCTTCCTAAATGCGTCCATCGTTTTATCTCACGACGGTGTGATCTAGATGCACTTGGCGAAACTCTCGCCGCACGCTGCACTGTGCCTTGAGGAAATAACAAAAAATGACAAGGCATAGAGGCTTCCTATTCATCTCCACTTCGCGTGGATGGATCGGTTTGTGCTGCGGAGGGAGCTGACGGCCCCTCTTCGGGTTCGCCGAACGATATCATATATCTTTCTTTCTGTTCCCTTTCTCTTCTTCCCTCTTCACTCGTCTCCCTTTGCGTCGAGCTACCTTCTTCTTCCATTCATTATCTTTCGTTCCTTTTTGAATCAGCTCTAGTAGCTGGCTACAGTCCTTATCTTCGAGGTTCTTTTGCACCGTTGACAGCTAAGCTTCTAGCAAAAGTTTCTTGCTCTTTAACCCAAGCGCAGGTCGTTTGCTTCTATATTTTTTTCGCCATCTTCAGTATCAAGCAAGCCGATCCCACGCGTAAACGTTGAAGATGCGTTCTTTCATTTCCCAATCCGCTTCGCTAGCCCTAGCTCTGCTAGGGACCGCTCAGGCCCACACTTCGTTCACTACACTCTTCGTCGACGGCGTCAACCAGGGAGATGGCGTCTGTGTCAGGATGCATAACAACCCCCAGGAAGCTACCTTCCCAATCCCGGATGTGACTAGCAAAGACGTCGCTTGCGGTATGTAGTATTTCCGTATTACGCAGTTTATTCAGCGATAGAGACTAACATTATCAAAGGTATCGATGGAGAGAAAGGTGTTGCTCGTGTCTGCCCCGTCAGCGCAGCATCAACCCTAACTTTCGAGTTCCGAGAGTGGCCCGATGGGTCAAACCCTGGTTCCATCGACGATGGCCACAAGGGCCCTTGCTCCGTCTACATGAAGAAGGTCGACTCCGCAATCGCAGACAACAACGCAGCCGGAGATGGCTGGTTCAAGATCTGGGACTCCACCTATGATGACGGAAAATGGTGTACCGAAAAGATGATTGAGAACAATGGACATATCTCCGTCAAAGTCCCCGAGGATATCGCCGGTGGCTACTACCTCGTCAGGACAGAGCTCCTCGCTCTCCACGCCGCTGTAGACTCTCCCCCAGACCCACAATTCTACGTCGGCTGCGCCCAAGTCTTCGTCGAATCCACTGGAACCGCCAAGCCCGACACCGTCGACATTGGCGAAGGCTTCTACGACCTCGACATCCCAGGTCTAACCTACAACATCTATGACCAACCCCTGAAACTCCCCTACCCAGGCTTCGGCCCACAGGCCTACAAATCGAAGACCTTAAGCTCCCGCCGCTCCGACGACAAGATCTCCACCGTCGGACTCGGCAGCCCAGTCCAACAATCCAGGTCCCGCAACGTAGAAACACCAAAGAAACCCGAAACCTCTGCCCTTAAACAAAAGGAAGGTCTCAAGCCCAAGGGATGCGTCATGCAAAACGCAAACTGGTGCGGCTTCGAAGTTCCCTCCTACGACAATGAAACAGACTGCTGGAAGGTAAGTTCACCCGAAAAACACCACCTCTTTACATCTCTCCGAATCTAAACTCCTCGTAGTCCTCCGGAAAATGCTGGGACCAAAGCAAAACCTGCTGGGATTCTGCCCCTCCCACCGGCGGCGCAAACTGTGACCTCTGGGACTCGAAATGCAATGAAATCGATACCAGGTGCAATGCTGGGAACTTCCACGGACCACCTCACGCAGGGAAGGATATGACTCCCACCCCACCAAGACTCGTCGGTGGGACTGATATCTTTACGAAGAGGGATGAGAGTGGGCTTGATGCGACTGGGATGAGGAGGGGGTGGAGACATCATCGTCCTGTGAAGTTTTAGATCATTCTTTTTTCTTTCTGGATCTAGATCTTTTTTTCCCTTTCTTTTTATATTGGAATGATCTAGTGTCTTAAGAATATAGAAGAAAATGGATAAGTCAATAACATCAGGACCATCTCGAGATACAACCGCCACACATAACATGCCCGCCCCCATTGTTAGCTAGAGTAAAACGCTCTGGGAACTCATTGATGTGAAATATGTATACCCACCACATTATCACACCTCAAATGGAAACAGATATGCTTCAAAGCAAGGCAGTAACGGGGCAGAAAAGGATCAATAACAAGAACTGGTAGACGCAATGCTGGAAAACCAGGTCTACTCATCACAGTTGCATGGCACACCACAGCATGCAAGAACGAGATAAAAAAAAGCAGCATATACACACAACGTATATGCGAACAAATGAAACGAAATAGAAAAAAGACTCGCGATCGAAATACTCGCCAGCCATGAGGAAGGAAGTAAAAGATGATAGCACCAAGTATGGCACATACCTTCATTCAACACAAATCAAACAAAATCCCACCTCATCTCCAACCTCCCATCTACGCGAGCGAGTAACCTCTCCCCAATAACAGGTGCAAACCTCCGTCTTCGTTCACGAGGATCCATGGCTATGAACTTTGCGACACCAGAGTTCCCGCCTCCCTCTTCATCACCACCCATCCCCTTCTCATGCATAATGTAATATGCCGCAAGAGGATTGAGGCCCGCACGGCGGAGGAAGAGTTCAGAGGGGGTCTCTTCCTGGTGCTCTTCGGGTATGGCTAGGGTTTGGAAAGTGTGCTTGTGTTTATATGCGAGGGCCATTATCCATTTCATTGTCTCGGGGGGTTGAGATGGGACTATTAGTGGCGTTACGGTTGAGAGGAGGGATAGAGATGAGCAGAAGGAAACGAGGGAGCGGATAGAATCTACAGTTCGGTTGTCCATTATCAAGGGAGTGTGGCCTGCACATTCTGGTTTCGAGCCAGTGGTGTTCACCGTGTGAAATGGTCCGGAAGAATGGCATAGGAGAACGTAGAGCTGCTCATATCGCACACAGGTACGAGCAATTCGTTCACGAAGCGGTGAGTCAAAGCTCCCCCGCCCACCATTTCGTGGACTGTGCCCGGGTAGGTAAAGTTGTGTCGTGTCCTGCGATGTTGTGAGTAATATAGCCGCGCTTGGCGAGAGGATAATGTCCGCTTCATGAGATAGATCTTCCTCCTCTTCAGCCATTGCTCTAGATGTCGGGCTTGTGCTCGTTTGCATTCTCATTCGCTGGCTCTGCTGGTTAGTTTGGTTGAATCGAGTGTAGTCTCGAAATATAAGGGTATGTTGGGGACTCATGGATTCGAGGTGATGAATGACAAACCGGTGAGTTTTAAGGAGTGCGGTGGAGAGAACTAGTGTTAATCTTTCTGATGGTGACAAGATATCCGGGAATGGTAATGGGAGAGCAGGAACGAATTCCACGACCGAATCAGTCGGAGGGTTATCAGGTCGTTCGGAATGGATTGGCTCGGGAGGTTCCTCGGGAATGACATCTAGTTCGTCGGGAGAGAAGTACGGGCTGATCTCGAGTTTGCGTCTTTTCTCTCCGTGTCCGCGTACCTCCATGAAGTTTGACAGAAACCCGGCTGTAGAAAACCCAGATTGGAACAATGACTCCCCTGGCCTTGCTAGCTGTGATGCCCTCTTCACCCCTCGTAGGTTTTTATCGAGAATATTAGAGCCTTTCACTTTCACTTCTCTAGTTTTTAGTTCCTCTTTCGGAGGACCCGTTTGCTTCTCAGCCCCCCTTTTTGTAACTTCAGTTGAAGTCAAAGCTTCTTCCACAATGGGCGAACTCAAGCGAGTCTCAGGAAGAGAATCAACCGGCAAAAGATCCTCTCCAACAAAGTCATCGTCACCTCCAAGTATTCGCAGTCCACTGAGTTTTGTCAGAAGGCCAGCCACACTTTCCCACTCTTCCATGTTAGGAGATTCAACAAGATCTAAGCCGCCGTCGCCCTCGATCCGTTCATCGACACTGACGTAGCTCCTTCGCAGCGAAAAGGGAACCCATTCGAGGCCACGCTCGACCTTTACGTCCATAGGAGAAGTAGTACCCTCAAGATAATCCTCCACCGTTGAACCGATAAAGCGTCGTTCAGTGGTGTCGTTGGAAACGAGTTCCGCAAACCTTTCCGCAGCCTTCCACGGCGGGATAATCGTTGTAGGATCCAATGTAGGTACTGGAACCTGAGCCTTAGGACCGACTTGCCGAAGTCGCTCATTCTGTAGTCTTTCTTCGACTTTTTCCATAGCAGCTTGTGCAATCTCCACAAGGTGCTCGTCCAGTATATTCCCTGAATCATCCATGTCGTCAAAATCCTCAAGTAATTCGGGCACATTATCGGCCAGAATCTCACCCACAGGCTTTCCATCTTCTTTCATTCTTCGCTTTTTCGCTGAGATCGGTGGAGTTATCGGGCCCTCGACCATCAGATCCTCTCCTCTCACTCTTTTTTGCACTGATAACTCCTGTACACCGACATGAGTCTGAGAGTCCTGCTCATCAAGTTCCACATATTCAGCAACCATCTGCTCAGCCGATTCACCATCATCAATTCCCATAAAATCCATCTCTTCAACCTCCCGTTCACACTCCAAGTGCTCTTTAACAGGAGGGGTATCCGGTTCCGATAGCATCTGCAACCTCCCCACCGGCGAAAAAGGCACAAAGGGGCCAATCTCCGGCTCCAACGGGAGCAAGGGAGGAGTCAACGGCTCAATTACTTTCTTCTGCATCTATCTTCAATCAGCAGATAGCAACCACCGACACCACTCAACATCCCCTGTGAACATCACCTTAAACCTCTCCACCTCCCCACCCTCCCAACAAGGCACACCCCTAATCCCTTGAATAAACACCAACACCTCCCTCGCACAATCAAGCTTCTCCCTCCTAGCCCCCTCCCATAACTGCATCGGGAAATCTAAACAATAATCCGGCCACTCTAGACTCTCGTCATTCTCTCGTTCGAGTTTATCGAGCGGGAGGTTTAGCTCTGAGGGGTCGAGGGATATTGGACTACTGTCGAAGGCGAGCATGTCGAGATCGTGGTCAGATCGGAGGATTGGGAGGGAGAGTTTCATGTTTCGGACTCTGTGGAGGAGATGTGATGGTGTATATGATGGTCTCGAGAGAGGAAGGGCGGGTTTGATAATCGACGACAGCAGGATAGCTCCATCTCGTCCGATCTCAAGTCTTTCGTTTTCCTTTACTTTGGCTTTTGTACCCGCTGACGAGAGAGTTGATTGGAGGTCGCAGTCCTCTTCTGAGAGGTCCTGAGGTATTGATTCTAGGTCGTCGGTTGAGATGTAATCTAGGAGATCTGATGATGGGTAATGCGAACTCGCCACGCCATGGAATCGCGCATACTCGAGTATCGATGGCTCAGTCGCTTCCGCCATTTCGCCTGGAGTTTTTGATGGTCATTCCTCGCCTTTGCCAATGTGGGAAGTTGTAAATGTCCACCTGAAGTGAAAGAGAAGAGTTGAAATAGAAAAAGCCAGCCAACCCCACTCATATATCTCCCACCTACCCTTCCTCTCCATCATCTATTTCCCACCACCCATATTACCCCATCCCTCGAAAACAAAAGCAAGGCGTTCAAGCATCAATCCGTCTAACGTGGGGTGTTCCTCCCTTCCACGTGAACGCATCCTCTCTCCCTCTCTCTCCATCTCACCTCGTTTTGGTATCAATGTGGTCCAAACATAAAGTGATGGTCCGAACATACAGTTTCAACCACACCACCCACACCCACACCCACACCCATCTCATTCCCTTCCACCATCTCACACTATCCCACGCGATAAACATGGAATCGGGATTCTTTTCTTTTTTCCCATCCCCCTTCCCTGAAATCCGGGGTACATGAAGATCCACAACTTAGTGCCGCTGCCAAAAAAATAAATATAGAAGGATATCGAGACGACGGACTGTACCTGAACATCAAAGCTTCCAGCATACATATAAAAATAACACCCCCCTGTCATTTCGCCAAGCATTTCTTCTCGACTTCGATGCAAATGGACCGCTTTTATCACGCAATTTGCGACCGTTCGAGTCCTTGCCCACAGAAATTCCCACGGTCGCAATTTTGATATATAATCACGTGATTATCACACAAATCGCGCCACCGATTTCACAATTTCCTAACAAGTGATTGATTGATAAGGAGGCAAAAAAGAGATGGTGTGTATAAGGTCATTCATTCTTCATCATATTGATCGCTAATTTATAAAGTTACAAAGTAAAACTTTTCAATGGGGAATCATATGATGTCATGAGTATAACGCCTGCTAAACGCGAAAAACTTGAAGCAATAAAAAAGGAAGTAACCCAGAGACAAATTGAGCCGGCCCAATACATGTCAGGTGCTGATGTAGCTGTAGCTGAAGCTGAAGCTGTTGGTTGACAGTGGATGCCGATCGAGCGTTTAGTCGTTGTAGTTGGACTGGCGGGAGCCGTCCTTGTTGACCTGGGGAAGGCCGTACTTGGCGATGATCTCTTCCTCCTGGGACTTGCCGTTGGGGTCGAAGGTTGGGCGCTCAGCCTGGCAGCAGACGCGGACGGCGTGGCGGCGGTGAGGAGCGAACCCGTAGGAAGCAGTGTGGGTCTAAGTAGTTTGTTAGCGACAGGTTTCTTATGGAAATATTAGGAGTCTTGGGACTTACAGTGACACGGTTATCCCAGAAAGCAACGTCGTTGACGTTCCATTGGAAGCGAGCGTGCATCTCCTGGGTAGTGGCGATAACCTCGTTGAGGTAGGCAATGATAGCATCACTCTCAGTCTTGGGGATTCCAACAATCTTGGTGACGAAACCAGGGTTGAAGAAGAGAGAGTTCCATCCGGTGACTGGGTGGGTGCGGATGAGAGGGTGCTCAGTGGTGACGGGCTCACGGCGGACAGTGCGGCCAAGGGCACGGGAGCCATCGGCTTGCATGTCGGCAGAGTGGAGAGCAGTCAAACCCTTGAGGTAGTTCTGCATGGGAGCGGACAGAGCGTCGTAAGCGGCGTACTGGGAGGACCAGAGAGTGTCACCTCCACCGCCACGGGGTGGGCCGGTCAACACCTTGAGGGAGGTGTAGGATGGAGGCTGGACTTCGTAGGTAACCTTTGAATGTTCGTTTAGTATACATCTTGGCTGCCGTTGTGGAAGATAGACTTGTAACTTACATCGGAGTGCCACAAGAAGGAAGGAGTGAACATGGCTCGCTGGTCAACAGAGTTGTCACCAGTGAATACAACGTGCACATCTTCCAAGCCTTCCTTTCGGGGAACGGAAGTGGTAGCATGCTGTTGTGTAACTGTCAGTCATCATACTCGATATGGATGTTCGAGCGAGCCTCTCTTACCTTGTGAAGAGTTCCGAAGTACTTGCCAAGCTCACGCTGGGCCTCAATGTCGAAGTTATCCTGGTTGCGGAAGAAGACAACACCACGGATGGAGATCAAACGGGCGATATCATTCTTCTGGGCATCTGTGAGGTTGGAGAGGTCGACACCGTGAACCTCCGTTCCGATCTTGGGGGTGTAGTCGTAGATATCGGAGGCAGCGCTGCGGAGGCTCTTGAACTCAGGGTCCCCGAGCAATCCCTTGTCGGAGTAAGGGATCTCTGGGATGGCGTCCCAGTGAAGGTCGGGGAAGCGTGGGAGCAAGTCGGTGTATTGGTAGTCCTTGTGCTCCTGGACGATAGTGCGGCCAGGCTCGTAGTCGATCTGGGTCTTCCCGGCAGCATCGACCTTCTTGGGGACAATGACAGTGCCAGCCTGCTGGGAGGCAACGGGCTCTTCGAGAGATGGTGCCATTGTGAAGATGTTCTATTGGGATCTATGTATCTGAAAGAAGACTTGGGGGAGAAGAGACAAGATAGAGAGAGATACAATGAGAACAGGCTTGAGAGATGCTTTGGAAGATAATGAAGAGAGAGAAAAAAAAGTTCGAAGATGACGGAGGCATTCGAGGTTCTATATAGACTTTGGAAAACGGCGAAGAGAGGGGTGTGTTCCTCAGGAGGAGAGATCTTTCCCCTTCATCATTCACCCATATTCAAGTGGACCGGTGTATGGAACGTATCCGTTGCCAATACATGTATGTAATTATTCAATTCCCCATACATCTCCATCTTTCCAGATGAGCGGAAAGGCGGTGGGTAACCTAATCAGGAAAGGATCCATTTCTTTATTGGGAAATCAACGAGAAGGATGGCACCATCGCTGGCATGAATCGCCTCATATGATCTGAGGTCTCTGACAGCCCGTGAGACGGAAACGTCGCAACATCAACCAAATGAAAGAGAAATAATGAAGAGAGACAGGCTGTGGGAAGGAATCATCCCCACATACCCTAGACTTTGACAGGAAAGGCGCTCCATTATCCACGGGTATCTGATTATTTTCCAAACAGTTGTGGCGACGTTGAACCAAGCCCATCTGTATTTCCAAGCAAGGTGATTTGTCAACCAGGAACCCGAGCTCGGGCGAGAGAAATATTTTTGAAATGCGGTGAATGTTTTGTATGAATTGTCCCGATCTATGAAATTTCTTGGAAGGTCTACTATTGAAAGTATCCTCAACTTTGCGTCCCTCAATGGCTTGGAAAAACGCGGCAGCGAACTCTTGGGAGGAAGTTTTGTTGAAGGGTTGACGTTGGATTGAAGCCTCGCTAGGATTGCCGCTAACGCACTAGCGTGGCCGTTCCCATATCTTACACGAACCCCTTGCACATCGTAACGGACCCGTATTGATGCCAAGCCTGAATATTTGTGATACGATCAGTCCTATCTTTCAAGAACGCGTAACTGGAGGTTGTTCACTAGTTGGGGCCATGGGTTGGTGGGAAATAAAGAAGAAGATGCATTATGCCTTCCGGAAGAGGAGAAGGATAATTGGATGGTGGATCATCCTGTCGCTGTGTCTGAAGTTCCCGTGCAGACAGAGTGTTACTTTTTTTCTTCTCGCTGCAACTTGCAGGCCCAGCGTACCCAGCGGACTCGAAAATACTGAGTCGACATAGATCACTGACCGGTAGGTTGAGTTCGCTAACACATGTCATACTCACTGGTACCCTAAATCGGGAATATTCAGTACCGCTTGGCGAAGTAAGCCCCGGAACCTGGTCAAACGCGTCTGGATCGGGGCGTATGCAGGCTAATGCCCGTTTAATCGCCCCAGAACCCTTCCGTAAAAGGTTAAGCAGGGGAAACAAGAGCAGAAGCATGGCCACGCTAACTAAGGGGGGATCACTGGCTCCACTGGAACTAACTGGATCCAGCACTAGTACCCCATCAGCCTCCTTCTTCTCGTTCATTTTTAACTCCGAAACATCCAAAACTTCAAGGTTCTTCCTTCCCTTTCGCTCGTGCAACCTGTGGCTCTGGGTCTTACCAAGTCACGAGTTTTATCTGCCGGTTATTCTCCCCGATAACGCAAGACCGTCAAATTATTGCTCATTGCTGTCTCTCCTGCGGCTTGGGTCAGCCCTTTTCTAATCTGATCGTCTCAATGCTTCCTGTTTGTCCACTTGCTAATCAAACTGTGCATGACATGATGATGCCTTTCGATCAAACCCATCAATCAGCATGGCACCAACCCCGGATATACTTACGTTGCTTGATCGATGATAATCTCCTTTCCCTGATGGTTGCTCTTCTCGCTCATATTGCTCATATATAGATCCTGCCTTCAATTACCTCATTGCCCCGTATATGCCGCTGGAACAACAACATGCGTCTTCCAGGATCGAGACGAAACAATTGATGAACCACGATTCCACGAACAACGTTTGACGAGAGGCGTGCGGCTTAGCGGCCCAATCTGCCAATATGAACCCACCATCAACCAAGAGACGACACCGGAGTCACTTAGTGGAACCTAAAAATCTCAAAGGATCGACTTAGGTAATGCTGGCTCGTCTTCTGATATCGTCGTAATTTGTTCCCTTCTCGAGATCGTCGGACTTACCGCAATCCAGAATGGAGACCTGTCCTTTTCAGCGGAAGTGGTTGAACCAACAAGATGGGAAAAGAACGGTCGTAAGGGAGAGAAAAGGAAAAACAGCGGAGAAGTGGGAACCACGGAGAGGGGGAAAAAGTAAACTCTGCAGGTGAGCAAAAAAAAGATCCTGGAACGACACTACCGGATCACGCCGCCAAGTCGAGTCACTTTCGACTTCACTGATATATATGTCTCCCATGTCCCAGCCGAAATCCCCCCTTCCCCCCTGGGGCTGGTTTTCCTTCTTCTTCTCTTTCTCTCTTTTTCCACTTGGGCTGCCTTCCAAACCGTGCTGCAGGTGGTTTTCCCCGATCACTTTCTCACTCTCAACCACCAACTCCGATGTCCTGGCCGTCTATCTCGTCCGAAAAAAAAGGTCACATCCGCTCTCGGACTTCATTTTCCCTTTCTTACCCATCTATAATTTCTCCTGGACCAGTGGAGTGTGCATTTCTCATGTGCTCAATCAATCGGATACTTGCCCGCCTTTCTTGCTGGCATTTTGTAACCAGAAGACGCCTAGCTTATGTGGGGCTCAAGAAGGATGTGTGTGATTATTGTTTTTCAAACACACGCACACACACTTTTCACCCCTCTTTCCACCTCGTCTACGCTTTCCAAGAACTCTGTCAACCCCCTGGACCCAACGGATTGCTGGCTGGCTGCTCCTTATGACCACACGACCAACACATATACCCACCGGGTTCTTGATGAAGGGGAACGCAGCGACTGCTAATCAAAACAGGCTTTTCATGAGTTTCCTGGGTCTTGTCATGTCAGCTGCCCGTCGCTGTCCGCCGTCGGCCTTTGCATGCCCGCTTCTCAACCCAACCAGCCAAGGCTGATCTTTCGCCCTCAAACATATCTTGTTTATCGTCATCGTCATCGTTGACTGATTGTCTCTATCCTGGTGATTTGGTTGGGATTGGGCAACCGGAGTCGTTCCTTTTTCCCTTATCAGTATCCTTATCGATGCTCTTGGGTTCTTTTCCTCCTTCTGTTTTATCTATCTTTCTCTCTTCTATGGTGTCGATCCTTGGCCACTCAATCCCCTGCCGCCACCGGTCTCGCAAACATGGAGATATCAGCAGATCAGGCCGCTACACCTTCCCTCCACTGATAAACTCTCCAGAGGGTCACCGGTATACACGGTCTGCATCGCTCTCGGTATGTCCGAGCCTTTTCGACAATACATGCGATACACAAAATACGCGGCCACCAAATTTCCTTGGTTCCGTTCTTTGTGACTGTTTCTTTCGGTGCTTGGAAAATGGCTGGACCGGGTCCACTATTGACACTCGGCCAATCAGCTGTCGTATTAAGGTCTTGGCATAATAACTCTCAATACTCAGTCCTGCCGCAACCCAATTTCTCGCATGGAATTCTCAGCACAGCCGACTTGGACTTTGCACAACGAGTATGTGGATCGAAGTTGGGCTTGTTCTATCCACTTGACGATCGATTGTTGTGTCTCATTCTCCGAGGGGATGCTGTTTTACGAGACACCCTGAGCAACGAGGAAGTACGTCCCGGGCCATCCGCACAGCATTAGGCTCACCACACCGCACTGCAGGACGAAAACATCCACGGATGTGCCAGCTATTCTACCACACAAACTACGGGAGGGTGAAATGCAACATGAGGGTCTAGTTATCCATTGGTGGCATTTCCTACTTATCCGGTTCCATGGTGAACGAACAATATGCATCGCATCCTGTTCTCACCGGTCACCAGGCACGCTTCAGCCAAGTCAGCCACTTTTTGGATTCGACTCATCGATGGATGCCCGGAAAGACGAGGTCTAGACTGTTTCGCATGATGGCTCTTTGCTCAAGTCTTGACAAGTGGTGTACATCCCTTGGAACCACCGTTGTGCAGATGATGAAATGATGATTTGATGCGGATTTTCTATCATGAAGCATATATCGGAGTATGCGAGGTCGACAGTACAAGCGTATATTACAAGAGACGGGATAGAGGAGGTTGCGAGAAGGTTTCTATCTCGCTTCGGTTGCCGACACGAAGAATCGAGAATCTGACAGTTGTGCTACGAGCAGGACATTAAGATACAGGGATTAGGCATCCAACTTGGTTCAAGAAGCTTCGAAAACACGATCAGGAAACCGCAGAGCCGCTTTTTCCGCTCCTAGGCCTTGGGAAACGATATATTAACATGCTCGTCAAGGCCGCCGGAACCCACATACGCTAAGGCTGCGCAGCAAACAAGGGGCGAAAAAGCGAAGGAAAAATAGTCATGTGGTCCAACAAAAACTATCTTCCAGCAGCAGGTGTGCGGTTACTGGATTAGGAAATAATGTCTCCAAAGGAAGAGGCCGATAGCATCTCTCGACTTGTCACATTTTCTGTCGTTGCAGAGTCGCTGGTTTCTTTATATGCGGGGTTCGTTCGGGAAGGCAGACCCTTATCGCATCACCACAACCTGGCCTGCCTTATCTCTGCATCAACGTACAGATGTTTTGACCACAATCAGGCCCTCCAAACCCTTGAAAGCACTCCCGGAACACTATAGTGGGACAAGTTAGGTTTCGGCCCCTTCCCAGTCCTTTTTCTTCACTTCTCTCTCTCTCTTCACTTTTTTTACCCGCCTCTCTCTCCCGGTGGGGATTTAATCCCATCATCCTCCCCTCGCTACCACTTCCCCACATACGCGTTGAAAGAAAAAGAGCACAAAAATACAAGTGGAGAAGAAAGTTTCCTACCCCTCGTCAAATCTAAGGTTTTGTCGCAAAGTTTTTTCGTCTGACCAAAACTTTATTTCTGGAGAGACGCTAAGGCAAAAAACATGCCTGCACTGGCATCCTCCTTTCGCACTTGTGGGTTGTGGTGATGAGTTGCCCTTTTATTACATCTTCTATACATGTGGGGTTGTATTGAAAAAGTGTTTAAGGGGGCCGACGTTGTGCGTTGTGGCAAACGCACAATTATTTCTCGTCTTTTTTTTTGCTTTCGCATATTTTCCGTTGTTTGGGATATACTTCCGAGGGGTTGCCCTTTTGCGAAACCCCTCAACAAAGTTGACTCTCCTCGTTGCCTTTAGCTTTTGGCAAGGGGTTAGTTAGGTTGCACACACTGTTGCAACCAGATGGTCTGGTCTGACTTGAACATGATGCTCACGACAAAAGATGTCTCACTCGTTGCTATGAAGGATAGCACACGGCCCAACCCCATGTCCTCGAGTCAAACTTATAATGTTGAGAAGAAGAACACGCCTTGGAAGTTTCAAACCGCCTCATAGGACAACCTATCAATCGAGAGCAGAGACACGATTGTACATTGTCGTTAGCACAGCTCCCAGCATCTCTTTGAAGAAAAGATCAGTGCTGTAATAAGGTCGCTTCAGACTCTTCAGAACGCTCCAAAAACTATGCCACTTTTTTCTCTCTCGAAGACTCGTTCTTCAAGCTATATTTCCACCATCGCTACAGTCTACCACGGGTAGAGGTATCAAGCTCGCAACACAAAATCAATCAGTCCTATGGGAAGAATCAGACTATACGCTGCAGAGAACTTAGTATTCGCGACTCGACTGGAGAAAAGGCGTGGACTTTAAGAGCTACCATCCGTTGCATGTATTGAGGTGTCTAGGACATATAACCAGCGATGAGATACAAACAATGTCGCTCGATAGCAAGTGACAGCCAGATTTAACTCGAGTATCCTGGGTGTGTGGGCTAACCATGTCAATAGCTGTCTCGTTCCAACTCCCTATCACTAATCGTTGACATGAATATCACGAGAAAACTTGACCTCGCGATACCCATCGCGAATATCAGTCGCCAATGAACTATATCCTAATAAAGAAACATTGATGGAATTGCTACGCAAGCTCGTGGTGGATATCACTTCAAGTCAGTTCACTCGTTTCTCGTCATGAGCACTCACTCGCAAAGCACACGCAGTATTCGACAGGTTTATGTTTTATCGTCATACGCAGAAGATGGCTCAGACAAATCCAACCAGCTAGCCTGGAGAATCAAACACAGACATGGGACATCCTCATGCGTTGTAGGGACACCCGATCCAATGTAGTCCTCCAAGTCGCACCTCATCGGGCCAGACAACCCCCTCAAGGTAGAGGGTTAATTAATGCCATGGATGGAATGGGTGCATAGGATAATTTGAAAACTCGGCTCGGCTTCTACGGAGAGTGAAAATTAAATAAATATCGTCTCATTCTAGTACTAGTTTGGTTCGGCTTCAAATCGTTCCGTGATATACGTCTATCTCCTTGGTGGTAGAAATGGGTTGAAGCAGTGAAAAATATATATCCAACCCCTACAGTAACAACACTATGGGGTGAACATCAAGAAAGGAGGACCGCAACAAACAACCAGATAAAGATCGATCTTGCTTTGCATTAATCCCGTCGCTCGATTCAATATAATAATGGTATGCTATACATTCAAAAGAACAACCCAAACATCAATCGGCATTTCCAAGCACGTACCTCACTCATCCAAACCTCCCTAACGCCGACCCCCCACCCCCAACAGGCCCCAAAACAACCTCCTGAACCTCCTCCCTCGCACCACCCAACCGCCCCGCAACCCCCAAAATACCCCTCTCCACATCCCCAAACGCAGCCGCCAGATCCCTCGCCCTGGAACTCGACATCCCTCCACCATTACCACCATTTGACCCATCCCTACTCCTCGTAGCAACGAAATCGTTAATCTGCCGAGCGAGAGAAACTTCCACACCATGTAAATGGTCTTCTATCTCCTTGATGTTTTGCTGGTATTTGGAGAGTACGGAGTCCATGTCATCCGCTTGTTGGGAGAAGTAGTCAATTAAGTTAACTGGTCCGTTGGCACCGCCGTTCGTGGAGCTACTAGCGTCTGCTTCCGCTTCTTCAGGGAGAGCGAACAGACTCTTTCGAGTACCCATTACTGAACGGAGGGATTGGTGTTGTTGCTGCTGTTGCTGCTGGTCCTGAGTAGGTGAGGACCACCACCCGCCGCTTGAGCTGGGTTGGTATGGGGTAGGGAGGGTGAGGGAGTCGATTGCGCGGAAGCCGACTTTCGCTTCGTTCGCGTCGCGGGTGACGAGAGTGCGGACGTAGTCGATTTCACTGGCGTCGTTTTCTAACGCTTGTTGCATGGTGTCTAGTTTCCCTTGGACGAATTCCACGTCGTTGGGGAGCATGGCGCTTGTGGAGGCGATGGAAGGGAGGAAGTCGGAGACTTCGTTACACATTCTTATCTGGCCGAGGATGAATTTGTCGATGTCTTCGATCGATTTTTTTAGTTCGTCGGAGCAGTTTTCGAATTTTGTGGTGGGGACGAGGTTGCTGACGTCGATTTTGACGCCAGGGACGACTTGGCCGTTTGATGAGGGTTGTTGCTGTTGTTGGGGTTGTGCGGCGGCGTTTTTGTCACCAAAGAGGGAGAGCGTGGGTTTTTGTTGTTGTTGCTGCTGTTGCTGCTGGCTCGCACCACTATTATAGATGATAGTCTTAGCATAGTCCTTATGGCTGAGTAGGACCGTTTAGAAACTCACAATAATCCTCCACCTGCGGGTGCAGCCGTAGATTGCCCTACTCCTCCGAATAGTGATTTCGCTGGCTGCTGCTGGGTTGTAGATGCTCCTAGATTCGAGAACATCCCCCCTGCGCTGGCGCCGCTCTGCTGTGGTTGTTGTTGTTGCTGTTGGCCACCGGTCCCAATCCCCAACCCACTGAACATATTTGACCCCGTCTGCGCAGGTTGTGTTGTCGCACTCCCTGCCCCTGACTGAGCCTGGCTAGCAGGAGCGCCCAATGTCGGGAATAAACTTTTTGTCTGCGGTTGTGACGTTGTCGCTGAATTCGTGCCTAGGCCTCCCAGCAAGCCCCCCATCCCAAGTCCACCACCACCGGCCGACGTCGTATTCGCTGGGTTCGCATTTGGAGTTGATATGGCTCCGAAGAGGTTCGTCTGAGGTTTGTTATTTGTGTTGCTGCTCCCACTAGCAAAGAGAATATCGTCAGCGCCTGGTTCTTCTTTCGATTTGTTTCTTCGCCGCGCCCTCGAATCGTAATAATCCGACATGATGTCTGATCCATTGTAGTCGACAGAGGGGGGTGAAGTAAAAGAAACCGATATCCATAGTGGCAGGGCCACACAAACGGGCAAAATACAAACGGGGAATGCTGTGGGTTGGGTGAAACCGGGACTTACAATAAGCTGTTTGCGGAAGAGGTATTCACGCTAAGCCCTCCAGCTGCCGGCGCAGATGTCCGGGCTCCAAACAAGGACATGGTGGCGCGTCAAACCGATCAGTGAATGCGGAATGTGAAATTTAGTAGATCTGGCGGTGAATATGGTTCTCCTTGCGTTTGGTTTGGTTGTGTTGGCTGAGTTCGCGAAATTCCTGGAGTTTGATAGAACAAAACAAAGAATCTCAATGGAGCTTGAAGATGCTTGTCAACGGAGAAACTATTCACCGAAGTATCTTCCCAACGACATTCTTCCTCCCTTCACTTGAAATCACTTCTCCAGACAAAGATCAATGATAGAAGTCTATAGGATGTCCCAATGGGTTCGATAAATGATGGAACCTATCTGTTCTACTCTAGGAGAGCTTGGGTGCTCTTTTCCCAATGCCATCCATGCATCCACTTTCTTATTGACCCCTTGGGGACACCAGACCTCATTCATGATGAGGACGGCATATTCCGCTTGTCTATTGCAAAATTGACGGAGCCTGGAATTCTGCAATTTTATGCATGTTTGATATAATGCACCAAAGGCGATATAACTAGGTGCATTTCCATTTCCTACCTTGAAAATCCAACAAAATTTAGCCTGGGGCTACCGTTGTGCTTATACATCGAAGAAGACAAGAACATCCGGAGGTGTACGCCGAGTACTCAGACCGGAAGGTTCAGAAAGCGATAGAATCTCTCACAAGGAACGAATGGGATATCCTCTAAGGGGTAATTTTGGCCATTAACAAAGTTCTCCTAGACTCCCAAAATACATACGTACATAGTCCCCAACTCAACTTGTTCCCAAAGAAAAAAAAACCAACGCCGAATTCGCCATACAATCCAGTCAACATATTCAAACTCATACATGCGAATCGACAAGTACATCCAACGAACCCCCTAACACCTTAACCCTCAAACTCCAATGGCAATATCCAACATGAAGCGGTCAAATAACCATAGCGGTCAGAAGGATCAACCTTCAACAAGTATCCCAGAGCTCGAAGCACACATATTGACCAAGCTCGCAACAAACAAAGGCTTCGCCCCTCACCTCTTCATGCTCTTGTTGGTACTCTTCTTCATGCTCTTCTTGACACTCTTTTTATCGCCCTTTTTTGGAGGGTTCTCCGGCTCGGGGTCCTTTGGCGCACTACGCGCCTCCTCCGCCTTCCTCCACAGGAACTTGCACTCACTGCAACTATCGTAGCTTTGAAAATTTCTGTCATGGATCTTGCATCTGTGAATGTGCCCCTTCTTACGACAGGTATGCTTGGCCGTTGCCTTGCAGGTGTAGCAGTGGTGGGCATCCAACATTGGGGCGCTTGGGCAGTGATTACCTGGGGTAACCTCTTTTGTGTGGGGTTCAAAGGATACGGTGACCCGGCGATAGGTTCTTCGGAACCCGCCAACGATGGTAATCCGTTCAACGAGGTGTTAGGGTTTCTTTGAGCGGGAAACAGGGCTGTGGAGATCGAAAATACCGTAAAGAGCGGGGTTTTGACTTGATAGGACACCCCATATTTCCAGGACGCAAAAGACTTAGTCGTTTATATATAACCCTATATCTTTTTGTCTTCGAATATCAAAGACACGCCGCTGGGACCTACCACTATGTTTCCGGGTGCAACGACAAAGAATAGCTGGTCCATGAGAGACGTGAAGGCGAATCTAGCGTATGTCATTGTTGGAGACGTTGAGGCACAGAAAGGAGAAAGCCGCTTTACTTGTAGCTTTTATTCTCCGAACTTGTCTTGCGCTTTATCGTCTTTTGTCGGGGAGTGTCTTCGACGAAAACTAAAGAAGGCCCGTCCAATAGGTCATTATGAATAGCACCATGATAAGTGACCTGATGTTGATGAAAGAATTGACGCTTGCGTCCTGGGTGTCGGGAGGGTCATAAACAACAACAGCTCTAGAGATCTATGATCTCTAGTTTGCAAGGAAAACGAATTGTAGAAGATGGCCTTCTCGAAGAATGACAGAACTTAGTTGAAGCAGGAGTCGAAAGAAAACAGTTGGACGGGAAAAGAATGTACAAAGGAAGATAGGTTTACCAGCTAATGGCAAACATCCCGAGTAAACAAACATGCTTGATAAATGGTATTTCCGGGTCTTAACAAAGAAGTCGCTGGGTCTCATAAATAAACGGGGATTCCAGCCAAGTCTTCTTCCTTCGAGGGGATTCGAACCTAATTGAGGGTTTAAAAGTCTTTATCATGGAGGGCTGACCTTGACTCGACCTACAGTAACTCGCAACTTCACACAAACTCATCCCTTGAGTCAGTCGTTCTGCACGACTGCCATTCTATGTCTGGGTTAGAACAAAGACTGTCTTCCCCGTGTCTTACGATCCTTGCAATATACCTTTACCAACGTCATCTGCGGCTCTCGCTATGGGAGGTTGTACTGGAGATGAAGGCGGCTTTCAGGGCCAAGACAGTAAATACCGAGAACAACAAAGCGAGGATACCGATGTGGAGAATCCAGGCCAGGAAAGCGGTGATACCGAGATGGAGGAGTCAGACGAGGAAAGTGGTTCAGATCATTGCCATCCCCCAGAATTCGACGAGTTCTTGAGCACTATTCGGTTTGATGAGCTCTGCAACGCTGCATCAAGATTAAGGGATGGGACACCTTGTGCTCTAGGCGAGCACGTTGTCGGGGGTACGTTATTACTGATATGATAAAACATACCATGTCTGCCTGCTAAAACGCCTTAGGGTTTAATGCCATATTCGAAATCAACTTCGTGGATGATGTGACATGGATGGCGCGTGTTCCTCTGCCATACTGCTGCTTCCAGCCAGAAGAGATATCTGCATCTTATGCAGCAACCCTGAAGTACCTCAAAAAATACAGCACCATACCCGTACCACAGGTGTACGGTTCGGGTCGGCAGTCAGATCCAACAAACAAGACCAATGTTACGTACATCTTCATGGAACGTATGAAGGGCCGCTCATTGCCTGTTGTGGAGGAGCGGCCGTATGAGCCCACTACAACCGAGATTTCCTTGGTGAGAAAAGTCCACGAGCAACTGGCGGACATTATACTGCAGTTGGGTGAGTTTGCGCCGTTTCCATTATTATTGTGGTGTACTTGGATTTCGTTGCTGACACCCTGCGATAAACCCCACAGCGAGCCTTACTTTCAATAGGATAGGATCCCTTCGTGAAGACTCGGACGGGAACTTCTTCGTAGGTCCGTTTGTCGATTCAACTGGTACAGCCCATCCGCAATGCAAAGCGGAAATGTATCAGTCATTGAAACCTCAGCATCGTGGGCCATACAAGTCGACCTCTGCATGGTACCGGGGGATGGCATCTTTGAACCGTAGGTATGCTCTGGTAGACCCGGATGAAGATGATACCAGGGACGAAACTGTCGCGCAATATGAGATTCTTACGGAGCTCGCGCCTCGAATCATCTCAAAAACGTTTAACAAAGGGCCGTTTGTGATCCATCACAATGATTTGACAACGCAAAATATCTTGGTTCGTTAACGGTCGTCCCCTTTGGAATTTTTCATCTTTGACTAACCTAAAATCCCTCCCATTTAGGTCGATGATGATTTTAACATTACTGCCATAATCGACTTTCCGGGTACCGTTGTCCCGCTGCCATCGCTATGTGTCTACCCTTGGATGTTCGCGGATAATACCGAGGGAATCATTGCGGACAGGAAGTTATACTTGGATGCATTCCTCAGCAGGAAAGACCCCTATGATTCCGAGCTATCTCACCGCAGAATACGGAAGAGGTTGATGAGGAATGCGAGGATTCGGCAATATTTTGAGCAATGTCACGTGGGTCCTTGGCTTCCTGCGCTCTTCCCTTACTTATTTGAGCGGGTACGCCGCAGGCCATATGATGCTAAAATCGAGTGTGGGCGCATCGCAAAGACGAAGAGCTGGTTCCAGAAGCGTGTGGAACGGGGAGAGGATGGTTTATACTCATGGGAAAGAGATAAAGAAGAAGAAGAGGAAGGAGAGGAGGAAGGGGAAGGAGCTTTGTCAACCTAGTCATTGTAATGCCATCATGAATCAATCATGCCGTGCTCAATATGTTTGTTGTCCCCGTTGTCATCCATTCCTCTCCCCCCTTCATCCTCGAGACTCTTGAAAGGAAATTGATGTCTGGAAAATTAAAAAAAAAAGGGTTGTACAACCAGTGGCCAGCACTCTAACCAATAGGGGAACAATCGCACCACTCCAAGTATCTCGTTGGGTGTGAGCCGGACTTATACTTGACGCTTGTGGTAGATACTTTTTTTTTATTACTTCTTTCAATCCGTTGACCCCTTCAACGAAGGGCGGCCCTGTCGGATACCCACACAGCGAGCTGGAAATGAGACTGTGGGCCTTCCACATGCCTCCCAAACGTCACCTTCACAATCTTTGAAGGAATTCCATTGAGTGTTCCGTGTGCGATTCGAACCCAGGAGCTTTGCCCCTTGCGGTTTTAAACTAAAAACCAGGCTCATCCGATACTACTGCGGAAGACACCTCTGCCATGGTGGCACAACCCAGAATATTAGTTTCCGACATCGGGTTTTGTGGGAGAACGAGAAATCCCTAACCACGTGATTGGGCATGGATGTCTGGATATGCTTCAATGTTCTTCGGTCCTCTTCCCACCGGCTCGTTTGTAAAGAGTTCTTGTGGGAGCGAGGAGGGGAGAATAATATCTGATTGAGCAAAAAGAAAAGGGATGCACCCGCACCGAAAACCGTAAATAAGGTCGTGTGGAACCCCCAAACGCGTCTCCGAATCGTGGCCTTCACGCTTTGGAGAATTTTAAAACGGTGGAGTTTTCTGCGTCCGATTTGAACCCAAGATCTATCAGCTCTTCCGGTTCGCGTTCTCCTCTCCCCGATGTACTATCCCGACATTCGTTTCAATTTTCTAGATGTTGTCGAGAACCAAACAACGGAGGCCCTTGTATCAACAACTCTCAGGGGGTTCTCGGTACACATAGTGACACTGGCATTAGCGCGCAGGGCATGGAATGGTTACTTAGCTCTTGGGTCTTTCTGTATACTGGAGACTAAGAATCTAATAATCTTCGTCAGTTGCAGCGGCTATAGGTAGCTAGGATAGGCAATTCTTCAGGCATAACATGTTTTCAATCACGCTTTATTGGAGAAACCTTTTATCTGCAACATAATTGGGAATATTGTTCTCCGGTGCTCGACTGATGAGCCCTGGGTGTTCTGCAATGAAACCACTTGATTAGTCCGACATGTTTCGGCCCATGGTGGTGGTGGGTGATCCTTTGGTAACTGACTTGCGTTCTGGAAAGAGGCACAAACTGAAAAGCTGTATTGAGACCCATAACAGTCCTATAAATATCCACTAGTTCTAACTTCTCGCTTGAGCCCTGATTAATCCTCAAAATCAAGATGATATTTCGCATCCGAAAGTTGTTCGAGCAGGCGAATAACAAGAGTAAAAAATGTTCATAGACAGCAATATAAATCATCCAACTTGAATGTCTTCCTCCTTAGGCACCTGCCCATAGGCCACTTCGGTAATGCATTTCAAATTGCTAGGCCAAACGTCGAGCCCACTCTTTTTTTTCTTAATTCCGTCTGACTTTTCGGGTGTGTGTGTCGCTTCGTGAATAAAGTTATCCGACTGATCTCCAACGTACCCGTGGCTAGCGATATGCGTGTTGTTGGCGAGCTGCTCAGCATCTTTGAAGCAAATGGTGAGATGGAGACCCTTTGGATCTTTCTGGTATTTGCCCTGTATAGAGGTTGTATTGTGGATATCGGACCTAGTTGTTAACATTAGTATACTCCCGGAGGGAAATGCTGAGATGAGAAATACCGAATGAGAACAGCTTTCGGATGAAGATGAAGGTCGTTTGCCGTCTGATATGCCAAAGCCATCAGTTGGGGGAGTCGCCGAGTAGGGATGTTGCCCACGACAAAGAACTTAACTAAGTTGGCCATCTTTCTTGTCCTTCCAGACAATTCTTTAATTTGAATGCAATCGAGTATGAGGTTGGGACAGGTTCTATAAAAGAAGTAATTAAAATGAGGGGGAGTTAAGGCGGCTCTCCCGCGAAAGCATGTAGGCCACTAATCAAGGGCATTTTTGGTGCCAGCACATGTCCTGCGTGTTGGTCGGCGCTCCAACATGATCAAAGATTGGTTGGAAGATATATCAAACAGCTTGGCGGCTGGCAGGTAAACGCCTGCTTCAAAGTCTTTCCTCACTGTCCCAAGCTATACCCGAGGACTACTTTTTAACTCCGGCAGTTCCTATATTGTGAGTACACTTTGAGCTCCTGGCTGAAATCATATTTGAAAAAAATCTGTGTCGTGATCATTGTTGTTCATGGGTGGATGGGTTTTGCGGATGTGCGCTAATTAAGGGAATGGGATTTGATAGCCAATAAATGGGAAGATCCGCTTGTTTGGCGGTTTTCAGCCAACCTACAAATAATAACTCTCCAATCCTCTTCGCTCCTCCGACTCTTTTGAACCCCAACTCTTAATAAATGATTCCCTTCAATTCGCATACTCTGTGCATCGGATGGAAATGCCACTTCCCATCCGTCCTTTTCTTAGGAAGACTATCAGCGTTGACACCTTCAAGGAGTCTCCTACAAAACAAACCAGCTCCTTCTATTTTGAAGACTTTTCACACCTCACGCCCTCGATGCAAGATGGGTGAAAGGCCCACAGCTTCCGGGACTATCCCTAAGTACGAATACATAGAGGATTGTGAGCCACTAGAGCGGTACTGTCCTGGAGGCTTCTACCCCATAAAGCTTGGTGACCGTCTATGTGACGGACGTTACTCCATTGTCCAGAACCTTGGGTTTGGGGGCAGCTCTACGGTATGGCTGGCTTCTGATCAGAAACAACAGGAATTAGTTGCGATCAAGATAAAAACCGCCGATTCTGCCCCGGAGTCCCAGGAAGTGGATATTCTACACCAGATTCCTGAAAATCTATTGATCAGAGAGTTGCTGGACAGTTTTGTTGAAAATAGCCCCAATGGATCTCACCATTGCCTGGTCATGGAAGCGTCAGGCTGTAGCTTGATGCAATCTAAATCCATGGTCCATCATGCTCTACTAGATCTTCCTACTGCGCGATCTATTGTTGCGGACCTGATTCTGGCTGTCCAGTTTCTACACGGACAGGGCGTCGTCCACGGTGGTGAGTAACGATTGTTCCTAGATATACACAGTGTATAATTAATTCTATAGATGTTCATTGTGGCAATGTCTTCCTTCGGATCCCTTCGAGCATTCGCCGAATGACAGACCCTTCACAACTGTATCAGAAATTCGGCGACCCTATTCTTGATCCGATTGTCCGAGTTGACCGCAAGCCTCTCCCCCCAGGAGTTCCTACTCATGTTGTCGGTCCAGCAATAATTGGAATTCCGTCTGACCAAATAACCCCTGCCCATTTGCCCATAATGCTCTCCGACTTTGGCTCAAGTTACTACCCAAGTAAGACAAGGCGGACAAAAGCACATACACTCCCCCATCTTGTCCCACCTGAAGTTTTCTTCCTCGACCAACAAAAATCCGAAGACACCTTATCATTCCCCAGCGAAATTTGGACTCTTGGATGCACCATATTTGAAATAATGGGCAGTGGAGGGCCCTTCAGCATCCTGGGGGGAGGCATACTTCAGGACCAAGTCAGTGTCCTGGGAAAGCTTCCAGACCCGTGGTGGTCTCGGTGGGAGCGCAGAGCCGACTTTTTCAACGAGGATGCAACTATTGATATGAAGACTGGCGCTCCTTTTCAGGATAGCCTGGAAGAAAGGTACAATTGGTTCGTTAACGCAGCTCGGAGGAGATCAGACATGGAAGTGCAGGATGAGGATGAGGGGAGGGCTTTCCTGGATATGATTGGGATGATGCTTCGATATTCACCGGGAGGTAGGGCTACTATTCAGGATGTTGTTGGGTCAGAATGGATGCAAAAATGGGGGTTTCCTGCTAAGGAAAGTTTTGCATGCACAACTTGAGCTTTTCTCGCCTTGTTGAGGTTCCAAGAGACATGCGCATGAGGTAGATAGTCAGTGATGATAGGATAGGGCTGTGGTGTATTAAAATTCTGCGACGAATTGTTCGTATTACTGGCTATTTTTCGTGTTGAGAAACTGATAAGTCTCTGCGAAGAATCCCCCCCTTAAGGGATTGGATCGTCAACTATCTCGTCGATGGAGAGAAAAGTTGATGAAGCCTTCCACGATCTCTTCAAAATGTCATGAAGCGAGTGGCTGCGCGCCGAGTCATCTCTGAAGAAAGTCTTGAATTTGGTCTGGACTCAAAGGCATGATTGACAAATGAGACTTGCTTTGCAAGGAGGGCGAAGAAAGAGCATACACTATCGATATAGATAGACCTTGCGAGGGGTCGTTTAACTGATCAAGCCAGCCTCTCAGCTCACTACTTTCTTGAGGAATGCATGCAATGCAAGACTAGGGAACTGCAAAATAAGAGAGCTGCTGATTATATCATCTTAATATCACGTGACGTATATTTCCTCATCTTCGTCCACAGAACCTCGAGGGAACGTCCTGTCTATTGGTGCAGGAAATTTTATTGAATGTGTGATAGGGCCTGATAGAAGTATGGGGTTATCCGGCACGCCCTTATCGCCCAAATGTGTCGCAACAACAGTATCAGCAGATGGCTCGGTCCTATCGGGATCGTCTACGTCGGGTCCGAGCGAGGGATCGGGAAAGGATGGGGATGAGAAGTCCGGTTTTTCGAATTACACTAAAGATGTCGAATGGTATGGGGTGATTATTGCTCTTTGAGGAGGATCATTACTAACAAGAGTTACAGGTCGCCAGATGGCACGTTTGTTGTCACAAATTCCGCAGATAACCATATCAGGACATTTATTCTGTTAGTTCAGCCTTCCCCAAGAGTTATGAAGGGCAAGGTAGCTGACAGAATTTGTAACCAGACCCCCGGACTTACTCGATGAGAGATCAACCCCTCATCGCCTGGAGCCATACTCCGTGATCCCATCTAAAGAGCCAGTATATTCCACTGCTCTCTATCCATACTGCTCACTTCAGGACCCATCAACCACAATCATCCTCGCATCTGTCCGAGATCATCCTATACGATTGAATTCAGCTCTTTCCCCACACCTCCTTGCCTCTTACTCTCTAATATGCCCCTCCACGGAAGCATTTATAACACCCTATTCCATGCTCTATCCATCAACACTAGGTGGAACGCATTTTCTCACAGGATCAGACAGCCTAATCTGCTTATTTGACGTGTCTCGCTCTGGTAAAGATGGGCCAGTGTCAAGACTTCCCACCATACCGAGTAAGCGGAAGAAGATTGTGGGTGGAGGTGTTGGTATGAAAGGAATTGTGTCGGCATTATCTATCAGCTCAGACGGCAGCGGAATTCTAGCAGCTGGGACCTTCACGCGCCATGTTGGGCTTTATGGGTCGAATGGTAGTGGAGATTGCATTGCTACGTTTAGCGTGGCGGGAACAGAAGCTCAGTCTCATATCGGCGGAGGGGGGGTAACTCAAGTCCTCTGGAGCCCTTGTGGGCGGTACTTATACGTCATTGAACGCAAAAGTGACGGGGTTTTAGTTTATGATATCAGGGTCACTGGTCAGCTAGTTGGGTGGCTCGAAGGGCGGAAAGCGGAGACTAATCAGCGATTAAAAGCTGATGTGGTGGCTACTGGGGAAGAAGGAACCCATGAACTATGGGCCGGTGGAACAGATGGATCCATGAGGGTTTGGAAGGACCCGCCATCATCTATTGATGGAAAATGTCCTGATTTTGAATGGAGTATTCACGGTGGTAAGATTCTTATACCCTTTAATTTTTTAACTTCATAAAGGGATAGCTAATCAAAGATAGACCCTGTCACCAGCACCGTAGTCCACCCTATGGGTAGCGTGGTCGCGACGTCCTCTGGGCAGAAAACGTTCCCAGACCTCTCTGAGCCCGATGAAGGGGGTGACTCCGAAGGGCTCGCAGGACCTACGCCTGGAAAACATGTTGACAACACCCTAAAAGTCTGGGCGCTGTGAAATCGTGGAGTACAAATGAAACCTTCCTGCTCATAGGACTTGAGCCTTTGGTCCGCCGTCCCCGTACGATTAGCAAACCGCCGAAATTATCCGCCTACATCTCGCCCCATGCAGGGAGGTGGTGACCTATACGAAGGAGCCAAGTCTGCCAGACCTCCCTATCACGTTAAAGCGAGGCAGTCTAGGTCCTGGAATGGTTGTAGGTTGGGGACCTTGCTGAGGATTAATCCGGGATATCGTGCTGTACGGAGCAGAATGGCACTCCGTTTACATCTTGTCGGGTTTCATGGAGCCATCGATCGTTCCATGTCAAACTCGGGATCGTCGTTAAGTGGAGGGTGGAAACCGTGTTGCTCAACGAACTCCTGTTCATCGGTCTCACTGCATAACTGTTAGACTTCAATGTGCGTCTGATACGAGTGCAAAGAGTTCAGCGAGGCGGTAAAGGATGAGATCATTCTCCGTACCCATCTCCTGGCCAGAGAACACGGCCTTCTAGATCCTCTTCCTTTTCCTCTTCTTCAGCAATGAACACAGGGGCAACCGGCCGCTGCAAACGCCTTGCTGCATCTCTTCGGAACTGTTCGTATTCAGGTGCGCAATCGACAGAGGAAGATTCGCAATCATCCCAGGCTTCTAGATATTGTCGTGGCTGAATATCTGACTTGAAAGGCCTCCCTATCACAGTAGCCGCCGTCGTGAAGAAAACAAGCGCCAGGATGCGGATCATCGCTCTTCCGGGTGTGGATAAAACGTGGTAGATATCCCTGGACAACGTAAATCTTTTGACTTGGAATGGAAAGATTTTCTCTGCAACTGTATTCTGATGGAGGGGGATAAACACATGGAATATATATTGCGTCTCTTTCTCGCTACTGTTTAACCCGCGGGGTAGGGTAGTATCCTTTCACCCTTGTTCGCTGTTTGCAAGGGATGCCAAATAAATGAAAATAAATATACACATGATCATATACAGCATGCTATCCCTCGCTGAAAACCACAGGAGGCGGTCTAGAGCTCCAGGACCTCATTATATTTGTTTTTAAAAGAAGAGATTCTCCCTGCGGACAGCGCCGAAAATAAATGATGTTTTAAAACCAGTAAAAATGAGCTCCCTGGCTACCATGGGCAGCATGACTTCGTAAATTGCGCCTTTGCCTCCGCGCAATGGTTGATTGGAGGGGCTAGCTCGCTTGGATTGCGATTCATTCTCTTCCCCAACATTTTTGCTTGGCAGTGTTTTAGCACAAAAATCCTTCACAAGCAGGCATAGCATATCTTTCACTATTCCTCTGCAACCTCAGAGCTGTTATATGGACAAGGAACGGGTATTTCGGTAGAGTAGGACGAGTAAAGAAGGAGCGATTGGAGCCAGTCGGGAAGACGGCAAAGCTAATAAAGAATTTGAAGCCCTCCCTTCCTTATGACCGAGAAAATAGTTCAACAGAGAAAAAGTAACCTCGCCGCCGCCCCCAAATTTATTCTGGCGATGAATCCACCGTCTCTCACGATCTCGCGATCTCATCATCGCAGCAGATTATCAGCGAATCCGATTTAGAGTTGGTCCTTTCGGCCACCTTTCCTCTTTCAACAAGGCCCAGACTTTTGACTCCTTGAAGCGGAAGCTGGAGATGCCGATCCGGAGCCAAATGCGGGGAACCAATCAGCGTAGTGGTAGCACAACGACATGTGCACTTTAAAAATTTCAACCCACGACATGTCGTGGGAAGGCGGAGGCAGGCGATATTTCTGTTGGGTGACCGCGGAGATGTGATGCCTTCGCATATGAATAACGAGGACTCCGGTGATGAGTAGTCTAGATATTTATTGTTGACGGGGCTTGTTTATTGAATATCATGCTGTGTGACTCTTGTTTCTTTCGTTGTTCTTCGTCTCCCGGCGGCCGCCTACCGCGACAGGACTAATCTTGGAATAGAGTGAAGCTGATACCGCGCGAGCTGGTAGAGTGCGCCGTGAGATGCAGTGACGATGGTACTGTGCGGTCTGGTCGAGGACATCCTGCAGTAAAGATCATACTCCATGAGCTGATGGGGCTTAGCTCAGGATACGTTGAAGACCTTCCACTACCGGCTGGTGAAGTGCATCCCAACGTGAACACCATACCGTACGGGGTACACGCTGAAGAAGGGCACCTTGCAGTGAAGATTATGCCGTGCGGGTCTAGCTCGCGATGTGGTGAAGATGAGTACCGTACGGCCTGATGAATTGATAGATAATGGGATTGGTACATTAGACTGTGAATCAATCTGGTCTTCTCTTGCGGGTATAAGTTCTTCGTGATTTCTCTATATCCTTTGCAACTTCCTTGGTTGCAGTTATTTTCTTCGTTCCTGCCTCTGTTATATACCCAATGGCTCTCCATTGGGGCACTTACCTTGTTCTGTGTGATACAGGCCTTTTGAATGGATCCTGCGCTGGTTGAGATGGTGGGTGTTGGTAGGTACTTTGCAGAACAGCGTTGCGTTACGTTGCGTTGCGAAACAGCCCACCGTCGCGGAAGTATCGCTGACATAACATCGCCGAGACTGGCAGTGATTATTGACACAGTGAAAATTTAATATTCCCTTCCTTCTTCATCTTTTCTCAAATTGACAACTCTTCCTTCCACAATCCATCTTGGATTTGGAATTAACTTGTCCCTCAATCGCTCCCAAGTCGTCTGGCATGAATAGGTATTCATATCTATCCATTTCCCCCTCCTATCCCCTTTCCCTAGAAAGGAATTTTCTTATATCCTTCGTGCTGACATAGTTCCCCAAGAACGAAACTGTTCTTGGGATTTATTTCTCAGTCCTTGTTGTGGGTTTCCTATCACTAGCTCCGCCTGCGGCTCGGCGTGGGCCACTTTCATGGAGTGACTGAGACCGACATACTGCCCCCCACCTCGCCAAAACGGAATACCCTTAACATGGGCTTGGACTTACTCGGGCTCTGGAGGTGCCTGACATGTGCTAGCATCTAGCCGGCGCGTATTTGATAAGGTTCCCTGTTCTAATCGGGTAAGTCAGTCCAAATGGTCAAGCACAGTGCCCCAGGTCCCAGTTCCCTTCCCCTATCAGCACTCCAAGGGTTGCTGGGCACGGAAACACACACTGACATCATTACAGAAGATACATATATGCGTATATATACATGCCCTCTTTGCAGTACATGCCAGCCCCGCTGCTGCCAGTGTATGGGTACTTGTCAATGGGCATTATACTCCGCGTTATCACGACTTACGCCGACCCATATTTCCGGGAAGCCCATGCTGGTATATTCTATGCACTTGCGCTCTGTGCCTTGGCCCCGAGGATAGACGTATCCTCTATATGATCCCGTTAGGTGGGCCCAGCCCAGGGCCCCAAAGGGCCCTGGCTCTGTGTTTGAGATGGCCTGTGCTCCTTTTATATATACATATATACATATATATAATATGCCTTCCATATTGGAGATATGTGTGGGGTTCTGGTGTTGTTGTTCGTCTCCTGGTGAGTACTTTCATTAGTTTGAAGGAGTTGAAACTATGCGAGTGTGAAGTTATCCATACCCCTTGTTTTACCACTTTCATACCCCCTTTACAACGCTGGTGGCTCAACCGATGACTCGACCGGCGACTCAGTGTGCTCCTCAAGTGAAGCTTGGTGACCAAGAGGAGACAGAGGTTATGACTCCAGTGCAAACAGTTGTGCATTGAATCGAACAGTCATGGCCGGTCATAGGAAGTTTGTTTACCCTAAATCACCAAGCTTGGTTTAGCGTCACAACTTCAAGTCTACAATCAGCAAGCGAGGGTATATTTCATGGGAATATCTTCACTATTAGTGAATTATTCCCGAAATATCATCCCCTCGCTAAGCTATAAATAGCCCCAGAAACCACCAGAAGCGTTTCTTTCCTTCTACAACTATCGCACATTCAAAGCCGAATCTTCTGATACAGCCTACTTTACCTGAGATACTGCACCTGCATAACTTTCTGAACCCCTATCTCGAACCTTCGATTCCTCCAAGACAAGACATACTACTGCCTTGATCTAACTGCACAACTCCGCATTTCTTAACCGCCTGAGGAGAGCTGCATATCTGCTTGACTTGACGGTCTATCTCTGGTGCCTTAAGACCTTCAGGATTTGAAGCACCTTGCAGACCTTACACCTTCTTCTCCCTAGCACGCCATTCAAGCCTTTTACACTCCCAGTCCGCCTGAACAGAGCCCCTCTGCTTTGTTAGGCAACCCCTTAGTCTCTCCTCATCGTCATTTGCACCTCGGAGAATCCAAACGGATCTTCCCGACTATTTGTTTCCCCACATACCTTTTCAAAACTTGAGCCACCTCCATATCCGACCTCGCACTTTTACACATACCTAACAGCTTGCCACCACAGCTTGTTTCCTGAGCAGAAGCGTCTCTCATTTTGTCAAACAGTAAGTCATCTTCTTCCTACAAACAAAGTCTTCGCTCGCCTACCCCGCCTGGCATTCGAGCCCGCATTGCTCACTTTCGCACACCACTCAATCTTCCTTCTCCTCACCACCTACCTTCTGAAACCATCATCAACCATCGCCCTCGGTGGGGTTTATATCTCCTTCGAGGCTTCTGCGTTCCTTCTTTCATACCCCACCCCAATCGTTCTTTCCCTTCGCTCAAATATTCTTCAACTCTCATGAACACGCTTACCCTACACCCACGGAAGAACTAGCCCCGAACACACTGTACTTTCCTACCTTCTTCTGGTCTTCCTCTCTTTCTCTTCGACTATCGAACCCTTCTTCCCTGTATCTACTCACCCCTCTCGAGCTTGGTGAACGGTGATTGGAACCTTTCCATTTACCCATCGCTCATTACGTTGCCAAAGCCTCACCGAGAACCCCTACCTGATCACGTTCCTTTGTCTCTTACCAGCCCTCGCACTGCATCACTTCAACTTCCCAAAGTCACTTAGCGCTCACTATTACAACTCGCTAGAGCTACAGGACGAGCGTAATTCCTTGACGCTTCTTTTCCCAAACACACTCCCCTACTCTGATCACCTTTCCCTTAGCTGAATAGCTTCATATCACTCAAGGTGTCCCAGCCCCATCACCTCACCTTTGCTTCAGATCAGTTTACCATCTCCAAACACTCTCTATCTCTCACCAAAGCTGTATCCCACTGCGGCCCATCTCTCCCATTCCATTCTGCTACAATTGTTCTTCATTGTGAGAAGGGCTATACCTGATAACCAGACAAACCTCCAGCCAAGTTTACCTTTCCTCAATAACAACCGACAAAATGGAGAGCACTCGAGACTTCAGCGGGTACATGCACCGTCGTGCCGCCACTTACGGAACGGACGACGAGAACTCCTCTCTTGGAGGATTGCGGGAGACCATCGAAGAAGGTACGTACCTCACTAATGATATGTAATGGATTGTCACACTGATATATCCCCCAACGTAGATGCTCCCTACGACTTCACGGAGTCGGATGAGGAGTTGCGGGGCTCGTATAGCGAGCAGCAGTTTGAGGAAATGAGGTCCTCAAACGAAGGATTTGCCGGCGAAGCCGGAGGCCACTTTTACGGCCCCAACTCCCGTCAAACTCCTCAAGAGACCATCCCGGCCCATCACTCACACGGCCATCGGAGCCTTGGCGGATCGACCCATAGTACCCACGGCATGTTCATCGACAACTTGACCCCCCAGAATTACAACCTTCTGGCGAATTGTTCCAGAGCTGGTCAAGACCATCCTGGAGTAAACGTTCCTGTACTCACACAAGAGGGCCAATTCCGAATAGTGACTAACGAGGAGGCGCGTTTGCTTCTCGAGCTACAAAATGCGGCCGATCGAGGGGAGTCTGAGCAGCAGGATGGAGGCCGAGGCCTTAAACTTCTCTTCAACACCGTGGAGCAGGCGAACGACTGGAGCAACCAGGGCTCTGAAACCCTCGTCGACCCCACCATCCCACGCTCGGTCAGAGAACAAAAGGCCGTGGTTCTGGCTCTTCTGGAAGCGATGATGAGTGTCGACTCGGCGGAGGATAACGAGGGGATGTTGAAGCCGTTTCGGGAGGGAAGATACCCTCGGGAACGCATGGAGGTAGCGTGCTGGAATGTACTTGTATGTGGAAACCCGCGAAAGGCTTTTGTTACTGTAAGACACTGACGATAAGATTGTACAGGATCAGTGCATTCAGCGTCATGAAAGGGGGCCATTGCTTGCCTCATATGACGCCAAGATGAAGCAGTCGGCGAAGATCGAGAACTTTCGGGAACGGATGGGGCATATCATCGAGGCACTCGCAGTATGTCTTTTCTTTGTCGATGGGCCTGCTAATGCTAATGTAAATTCTTTCTCAGTGCCACAAAACCATCTGCAAGCATCTCCTCGATGCTCCCTATCTTCTGTCCTTCGTGGATGACCCTCTTGGTGCCAAGAACGTATGTGATCTTCCACCATATGTGAAGGTGGAAGCTTTTGCTAACAGTATACCAGCGGGTGGTTGCCAATAAAGCGCTGAACAAGCGCAAGGGCGAGGTGATGTCTGCGGGGAAGGAAGCTCTGGGCCACACTTCGACCCCGGGGACTCGTGGTCGGCCTCGAAAGATTTCGATCGCGAGTGGCTCGGGGAGTGTGGGGACTAGCTCCTCTGCGAGGCCTGCCGCGAAAGCCAAGCAGGCCCCCAGAGTGACCCCTAGGAGCCGCCAAAACCCAAGCACCCCGGCCGGGTACGAGGCTGCGGGAATGGGCAACTTGACGGTGGCGTCTCCAACCCCCGCCGACCATTCAACTATGAGGGGACAGCGTCCTCACGGTTCTCCTGGACATGAGAACTTGGAAGAGGTGGGGGAGGCTCCGTACAACCCGTACGATCCGGACCTTGCGGTGGCCGGTCCCCAGGGCCAGGAGGAGGGTCAGGCCAACCCAAAGCGTGCGCGCGGCCATATGGCCCCACCCCCTCCCACCCCGGCCAAGCGTCCATCCCGGTCGGCAGCTAAGGCTACCTCGAGCCGAACAAAGAAGCGACCTGGGGAAACGACAGATGACAAGGACTACGCGCCCAGCTCCAAGAAGAAAGGCCCACGCTAAGGAACGGTAAACACCAATGGCGATCGACATGCCAATGTCTGCGCCTCTTGTCACTAAGGAGAACGGGCTCTGGTGGCCATACCAGCCGTTGACCTTCCTTACTTCCTTTTTCATAGTTTCTCCTCCTTGTGCAGGCTGTCTTCTGAAATCGTTTCCTGATTTTAATGCCTCCTGCTTTGGTTTTCTTTGTTTCCAGGGACCCACAGAACTACTTTGGACCACCATACGAGCCACTACCACGGAGTATCCTGCTTTGCCTTGTTATTGACGGACTTTCTTTGCCTGGTTGCTATATCGGAAGACCCCAAGGTTTCTGTTTTCTTGTCTTACGCCACTCGGATTGCACACATACCAGGATTCAAGCTTTTTTTTACGATCTGAACTGAGGACATAAATTGCAAGTCCTAGTTTTCTCATACACATCGAAGTTTTCTTAACTATTGTACCAATATGTCCATCTTGCTTTACGTTTGCTTCATTTGTCCTCATCAGATTTTAGTATCTGGCTTTTCCATTCAGTTTTTCCTTGATTCTCCGGCCTATTAGACGTTTGAATTCTTGAATTTGGAAAGCTTGTTGCTTCGGAGTTTGTGATCCTGTAACGATGATGGCTTGCTACTGCTAAATGACATATTGATCTTCGAAAAAAATGTTCTCATACCCTGTTTCCTATGTTATCCCGAATGCAGCGTCGGGAGTCTCCATCCACCTTCCCTCGTACTCAATTTCTAACGAGAGCAAGCAAGTAGACTAGAAACCAGTGTCATTTAAACGGGTATAAACGGCATAGTCTTTCCTTTGCTTCGCCCAACAAAACTTACCGGAAAACAGAGCTTAATTAAGATATGTCTTAGTAAATCTAGTTTCTAGTCTTAGGTAAATCTATGGTATCTTGATGCCATACTGCTCGTAAGGAAATGACTCTAGGGTATCAAGAAATTGGCCCCATCCATCACCAAGTTCACCAGGTTTCCCATCCCCATTATTACCCACCTGCTGCATCTCACCCCCAATCTTCTCAGCCAGCTTTTCAGCATCAGGCTTCGCTTCTTCCTTATGCTCACCCGTCGCTCCGGCTAGCACCTCCTCCTCTCTACCCCGATACTCCTCCCTCAACCCCTTATGAGGGCACCAAATAACCTGCATCCCAGCCCTCCTTCCAGCCTCAACGCCAGGCACAGAGTCCTCGAAAACTAAACACTCTTCAGGTTTCACTTCCGGCTCTCCATTTCCCTGTGCACGAATCCCCTTATTTACAGCCTCCAACGCAACAAGGTAAATATCCCCCAACGGCTTTCCCCTTCCAGGAGGGATACGAGGATCATCGCCCAATATCCTCCTTTCGGGTGTAAAGACGGAGAACAGATCTTCCAAATGGGATGTTTTCATGATGAAGTTCTTCGTTTGGGAGGATGTAGCGAGAGCGATGTGGACTGGGGATGAGGTCGAGGCCGTTGATGCGAGCGAGGAGAGGAGGGTTTCAACTCCTGGAAGGGGTTGGGAGGTTGGGAAGTGGACTGCTTGGAGAGCGGCTTGTTTGGCGTAGTATTCTTCTCGGGAGATGGGGAGTTGGGCCCATTCGTCGAAGATTTTTGTTGCCTTTGTTTGTGGAGAGTGAGTTGTTGGACTGTGTTTGATTTCTAACGGTAGGGTTTGGATATGTACCTGAGGAGCGGGCCTCCCCTGCAATTGAGCCTTTATTGACCATGGGAGGTTTGGCTTCCCATATTCTTGGAGAATAAGGTTGGTGATAAGGGTATATTTATCTTCGGAGTCGATCAAAAGGCCGTCCATGTCAAAGAGACATGCCCGAATGGGGGGTAATCTGGGAGTAGAGTTAGCCGGGTTTGCTCGTCACAAAGCTCTTCTACCACCGGCAATGGCTCGAAGTAAACTTACTCTTTCTTTTGGCTACCCATATTTGTTTGCTGTACCTCTTCTGTCAACGCTTTCGCAGGTGTGTTGAAATCTGATAATGACCCCGCGGGGCTTCAAGAGTCAGACTTATCGATAACCTTAAATAAAAAAAAGCAAAGAAAAAGAACAGGGGCAACAGGAGATCGGAAACTTAGCCGAGCTCGGGATTTTTGGTGACGCTTCGGAACATCTTCATATCTTGGAGCACGAACCAGGCCGGCCATGTCGAACAGTAACGAAGCCACAACAAAAGACACCCCGGATACATCTGCGGATAGTGATGGGGAGGAGGTATTTCACGATGCCCGGTTCCCTCCCGAGGAAGAAAAGGTGAGGCTACTACTCCATCCTCAACCACATCATCTCAATCGCTGATATCTGGAATCTCCAGGCTTTCTTAGAACAATCCCACGTCGAGAAATCCGATGCCAACAAATTATTCGCGTCAGCACGCTACTCAGAAGCAGTATCAACCTACGATCGAGCCCTAGCCTCTTGCCCGAACTACCTAGACTACGAAGTAGCAGTTCTACGAAGCAACATCGCAGCATGCCACCTCAAACTCGAAGACTGGAAAGCAGCCGTAGATGCTGCAACTACAAGCCTAGAATGTTTAGATAAGATACTACCGGGCCGTAAAAAGGATACCTCCGAAGAGAAACCCGAAAATGGCGAGAGTGGCGGTGTAGTGGAGATCGAAGGCGAGGGCGAAGACGCGGAACAGGCTGAACTAGAAAGATTACGGCTGTCTGATGAGAGGATCAAAGACATCAAGAGAATACGGACGAAGTCATTATTGAGAAGGGCCCGAGGTAGAAGCGAGCTCGGTGGCTGGGCGAATCTACAAGGGGCAGAAGAAGATTATAAAGAGTTGATAAAGGCAGATAACCTCCCACCGGGAGATGGGAAGGTCGTACGGGACGCTCTTCGTAAACTCCCGACTCAGATAAACGAGGCAAAGGAGAAAGAAATGGGGGAAATGATGGGGAAGTTGAAAGATGTAAGCTGTCTTGTTTGCTGACCTTTTCCACTTATATCATCAACGTGGCCTTACACTGACATCGATTGTTCTAGCTGGGTAACGGAATACTGAAGCCTTTTGGGCTGTCGACAGACAATTTCAAGTTTGTACAAGACCCAAAATCAGGTGGCTATAATATGTCATTTGAGTCTTGAGACGCCATTTCTAGAGGGGTTACGGGACTATGCTGTAACTCATATCATGTTGCCTTCTGTTTAGATGGAGCCAAGGCGGAATGTCGAAGCCCAAATATTTTCGAGCTTGTATCAAATTATGAATGTTGGGGCCTAGAGTTGTGATGTGACCCTCAATTACTCCATGCGAGAGCCCAAATCAGTCGGATTTGCCTCCAAGTCCATCATTATCTAATCGTGAAGCTAACCTCCCTTCAATATTCTCGATGAACATCCGAGGAAACGGCAACCGAGTATCCTCATTATTCGCTTGACGTATGATATCGAAGCTAGTCTGTAAGTATTGATCCCGAAACACCTCCCATGAGCCATCATGGCTTCCCGGGCGGGGGTAGAAGGGGTCGTTTCGGAAAAAAGCCGCCACCGCTTGATCGACGCCTTCGGAATTCATAGGCATATCTCTGCAGCAGTCGAAGTCGAGAATCCACATTCCATGCTGACCAAGAGCTCCGTTAGAGAGAGAACAGCTTTCAGATCGCACCGGAGCCAAAACAAATTCGACATCATTTGCGTCGACTTTCGCGTCCCAGTGCATTATTGCCAGAGTCTCTGCCATAATCTTCGCATATACATCAGTTTCGATTCCTAACTCCTCCATCTGATCCACGTGAAGTGGGAAGTTTCGAAGAGAGAAAGCCGTGAGCCTAGAAGGTCGATTTCGGCCTTCGTTCTTGAGACGGCGTCTTCCGAGATACGGGCGGATGAGACAGTCTTGGTTAGCGTCACTGCTCTTAATCTCAGCGATGAGAGAGGCTGGGCAGTATTTGTCGATCAAAAACTCTCTGACATCCCGGGGGAAAGGTGGAATGCGTTCAGAATGCAGAGTCTTGCACGCCGAATATCCTTCGGGGAAGTTATCATGGTTCTTATCCCACCATTCGCCGTCTTCAGCATCGATGAGCTGGTAGCACAGAGGGATTTGAATAGATAAAGAAGAGTTCAGATCTTTCGTCTGTTGATCAAGGGACCTGAGAACTCGCTGATGCATTTCAAAGTCGTTCTTCAGCGACCTTCCGGGGCCACCATCTTCTCTTTTGAATGCTGAGGTACCGCCGGGGGGCGCCCAAACAGAGCCACAAAAGCCAGCACCAATTCTTCGAAACTTAATGGGTTGGTCCATTATTATAGTAGAGCTGAGGGTTTTTATAAATTTATCAGTATGTTTGTAGTTATGTATGTAGGTTGAAAAGCAGAACTGAAGGCTTTGGGAAAAGAAAGGGATCTCGTCCTCTTCACATCATACTTTTGACAGTCAATCTATGGGTCAGAGTGATGATACTCTTATGATGGCTACGTATTGTGATGCTGTGATGACGAGATGAGAATGTGAAGAAGAATTATTATTTAGCAGATGACTTAACATCATCAAAAGCTCAAGGTACTTTGCTGCTTCTTCGCAACGGCAGAAGATTGTCTTGAATTGATAAACCTGTTGAACATGGCTTGGGGTTTGGAGTGGCAGGAGCGATCCCCCAACTTGTTGAAATTGGTATTTAGCCCAGTCACCTTAACGGCGGATGGAAGTTCCGCAGAGCATAACGCTACAGATGACGGCTCCGGCCACTCCCTGGGGTGTTTTTTTTACCGAGAAATACTATGGGCACTCTAGTCACCCCGTATTTCCCCTCTATACCTCGACCCGGCCGAATCGAATCGAATGCTTGAGAATGGCTCTTCGCAACAGCTTTATTACCAACCCAGGAATCGGGGAAATGCAAAGGGGTTATGGCACATGAGACATACCCGCAATGAACGGCGCCCGTCCGATGTCTTCTAGTGAAAGGGGTTGAACGGGGCAATTGCAGTGCCTCTTAAATAGACGCGTCCGTAGCTGGATAATTACACCGGTCGTTGTTGATAGGAAAATTGAAGAATAGGGGTATTGTTTCTTCAACTTATCACCTGTACTAGTATCGAGTGCTGTCATTACCAACAAGCTTTTTCCAAGATGTCTTCACGCAAAAAGTATTTTCCCGTTCCGATAGAGTAACGTGGCTCATGTATAATAAACCAATCAAAGCATGCCAATTTCGGCCTTCGGCATCATCAAGTTCCTTTGCAGCATCGGAAGGTCGGCAATTAGAGACCGACTCTCCGACGACATGTCACCTGCAACCAATAAAACGTGGAGATACGAAGCTTATTTCACGTGCCCTGGTCAGTGATTGTCTGCTTCCTTCGGCATCGCCATCACCAAAGATGCAGATTGATACTACACGGTAGCATCTATTAATCACCGTGCCGTCATACCTGCCATAGGCACATTCTATTCTCTCGGTTTCGGTTGACCCGTCTGCTAGTGATGATGTGTAACTGTTCTTATCGCCGGGTCATGTTTGACATTTCCCCGTTACAGCCGTCATCGGTTTGAATTTATCTCCGGATCGGGCCTTGAGGACCAGTACTGTTCGACAGAACCCACCGCAACGGTCTCGGATGCGGTTCTTTTAATCCCCTTGCATCGCTGTAGAAGACACCGGTCCGGGTTGACATTGTTTCCCTCTTTCTCGTATATGAAGGAGCTTCATACTCTTTCCTCCTTTCCTATTCTCTCCTTCTTCAGACAAGAACCTTTTGGCAGACTCTCGGCAGACCTATCCCTTACTTCTTAAGCCACCAACACCCACGTTGCAGGAAAGCACAGACAGGGTTACCTGAAGAAAAGCTTTGACGGGAAATATACGAGCTCTACTACTCTGTGACTGCTTTAGCCGAACCACCTTTCTCCAGACGAACAAATACTATGTCCTCCCCCTCTAATACCCCCTCTGGGGCGTCTCCTGGAGCTCCTTCAGGAATGGTACGAACTACCGAATCCAACATCTGTGGTTACACCACTTGAATTTATTATTTCTCAACAACAGTGAACTAACTGCGAATAGGAGGCAATGATCGCCAAAGGGCCTCCTTACCCTCCCATGGGAGCCGCGGTAGGAGGCCAGCCCTCAACCTCAGTCGACATACCCATCTCCGCAGTCTTTATCGTTCTCTTCGCCATCGGAGCTGCCTCCCACATGACCGTCTTCCAGCGAAACCAAAAGCGCGGCCACAAATTCATCCCATCCGCCGCAACCTTCGGTTTCTGCATGGCCCGCATCATAGCCAACGTCATGCGCATCGTCTGGGCGAAAGAGCCCACAAACGCGCGAGTAGCGATTGCAGCCCAAGTCTTCGTCGCAGCGGGCGTAATCGTCCTCTTCCTTCTCAACGTGCTCTTCGCGCAACGCATGCTCCGCGCATCACACCCACGCCTCGGCTGGTCACGAATAACGTCCTACTTCTTCCTAGGCCTCTACACGATGATAATCGTCACCCTGGCAATGGTCATAACAGCCACCGTTCAAAGCCTCTATACCCTAAACAACAACACCCGCCGCATCGACCGCGACCTCCAGCTCTACGGATCAACCTACTTCACATTCATCTCCTTCCTCCCCATCCCCATCCTCGCATACTCATACCTCGCGCCCCGCAAACCAGGCCAACAACTTGACTCCTTCGGCGAAGGAAGCTGGACTACAAAGGCACTCATAGTCGCCACTGCCTCGTTCTGCCTCTGCCTAGGTGCTGGATTCCGCACCGGAACCACCTTCATGGCTCCCCGCCCACAGACCGATCCAGCATGGTACCACCACAAAGCGTGCTTCTACGTCTTTAACTTCGCGCTGGAAGCCTTCGTCATGTATATGTACCTCTTTATGCGTGTTGACAAGAGATTCTACGTCCCCGATGGAAGCTCCAAGGTGAGGAGTTTCTCGGGAGAGTTGAACGGTGTGAATGCCGAGAAGGTAAACGGCGTGAGCCGTGACTCGAATGAGGATGTATAGCTAAGAGACGAGTAAAGTTTATTTATATTGGTTGGCAACTGGAGGAGAAGCATAGCCTGCGTCCATTTTCACCTCTCTTTTGTTTGATTTCCTTCTTTGTCACTGCCCCTTGCCCATTCCAAAAGGAGGCGCTCGGTACATTTTTTCTAGAATACCCGTCCACGTATACCCATAAAGAGAACGATAGTTTAAATTAATAGTAATGCTCGGAATGAATGCTCAAAACCAGTCAAAATCGCAATTTCCATTATTTCCTATCAAACGAAAGACAAAAAGAAGAGCTGTTAATAGTATCTATCAATTCCTCAGGTTCAGGCCAATTTGCTACTGGACGGCAAGCTTCGGCCTTCAACAGCCACTCCCACTTAAGCCCATTGAGTGTATTGATCAAGAATTCCATCAACCAAAAAAATGTAACAAAGGAAAACGAGTAAAGCAGAACCCCTGAATCTTTCACCACCACCCAGACGAAACACAAATGTGGCGTACAGCCACCGAAGCATCTCCAAGCCGGCAAGCAACGAGGCCGAGGCCAGAAATCCAGCCCGTCCGCCAGAAACCCGAAGAGAGAGGATCATAAAAAGTACCCCCGACTTGGTCATTCAATCCGCCCGTCCATCTATCGATATAAAGAACTGGAATTTTGAATATGAGGAAGCAGTAGTATCCTGGATAGATACTAGATGGTAAAGAAAGATAACGATGTGTGCTGGTGCACACTTCGAAAAAGAAGAAGGGATGGCCAATTTTAGTAACGTAGGTATGTTTCTTTAATCATTATCGATTCATTCATTTCCTTACACACACATATGCATCGGTCTCTTTTTACTTCGACCCTCCCCCAAGCCTTCTTTCAGACACATCCTCCCACGTGATTTCGCGCCGGAAACGGAACAAGTCCAGAAGGGGGTAATAAAGTAAACTTAGCGGTCTCGAATAGGGCTGGGCAAGAGCAGTAGGCCGACGAGTTTTTTAAGAGACTGAATCAGACAACCAGCCAAAACCCAGAGGACCAAGAATGACCATGGCCATGACCATGTAAACTCATGACAAGAGGAATCTAATTTTGTATCTAAAGGAAGTAGTCTGGAGTACGTCTAGAGACCATTGGTTCTCCCGCTCGGGGGCAGGGGTCGAATTGGAGGCTAATGAGAAAGGGAAGTGGTGTTGTTAGTGGGTTCTTTGTTGTGTTTGGGGGTGTGGTATTGGGATATTAGAGGGGTGGACGTACAACGTGTATTTGAGATGTTCATCGATCTCCATAATCGCAGCTTGATTTCCGCACCTGTAGCAGTAGTTTGGAGCTAGAGAAAGTCAGCATTGGGCACCACTTGTGACTCTCGGACAGAGAGCTAGAGCAGGGAGATCCAACCTGAGAAAATTGTGACAACGTTCCGGTCCTGAGACCAATTGTATCCTTCCATTACAAGCTGATGAGCTCTCGCAACCAGAGTCAGTCCGTTATTATGGTTAAACGCCTCCGAGATGTCTTGTCCGAAAGTGTAACCCGCTCCACGGGGTGAAATCCCCCATCCACACCTATCATCGGGATCACTCCAAAGTAGATCGCACATAGGACCCTCGTGGGGAACTTCCTGGATCCGATCCAACGAACGGATGTTATCAAGGGTATCGATCGACGGGCTCAGGCCGCCGTGGAGACAGAAAATCTGGTTATCAATGAGTGCAGTGAGGGGGAGGTAGTCGAATAGGTCTGTGAAGTACTTCCAGACGTTTGCGTTGCCGTACTTACGCAGGCACTCGTCGTAGAAGCCGTAAACCTGTGTGATCTGGCGGGACTCGTGGTTGCCGCGGAGGATTGTGATGCGCTGAGGGTAACGGATTTTAAGAGCAACGAGCAGGGTCACTGTCTCGACGGAGTAGTAGCCGCGATCGACGTAGTCGCCTGCATAGTCGAAGGTTCGTCAAAGAGATGAAGCAATGGCGGGGAAGGTGTCTTGGACAACGACTCACCCATGAAAAGGTAATTAGTATCGGGGTTTGGGCCGCCAATGCGGAACAGTTCCATCAAGTCGTGAAACTGTCCATGAATATCACCGCAAACAGTGACAGGGCATTTCTAAGATCAGTGTTGTTAGTAGCCGCCGAGTTATAAAAAGCATCAAAGACGAAGCGGAGAAAGTTGACCTACCACTGGCTGCACGTTGGACTCGTCTTGTAGCACCTCTCTGGCCTGGAATAACACACACGTCAGTGCCCGGGGTCACCCTACGAGTATCGCACCGGCCGTCACCGGGCGACCAGGCCAGGGAAAACCTACCCTATCACAAAGTCTCTGCACATCGTTCTCCGCCAACTGCTTGCAGCTCATCAAGCTCTCGATCCACCCATCCAACGTCGGGATCGAATCCGGGTCGCTTGTGGGAGATAGGTGGTGAGGTTCGGGGGACCGCCCGGTGTCAATATCCATATTGTTATCCATTTTCGGAAAGGGAGGTATGGGGGGACGTGTGTTGGGAGGGTTAATGTGGCTATGGAGAGGTTTTGAGCTAACGAGGAGGGGCCGATTAGGAGTGAATGAAATACAATCGTGAAGCGTGTTTTTTGCGATCTTTTATTCTCGTGGCATATACAACGTGAAGGTGTAACTCGAGAGAATGGGTTAGAGAAAAGTAAATTCGTGAAAGGAATGCTCGTTGAGTAGAATGTAGAGCCTGTCTGACCTCTTACCCAGAGTGAGAGGTTGCGCTGTGTTGGACAAGGCCTTTACGATGTTGGTGGATAAGAGTGTTAAAGGTGGAAAGATGTGGCGTAAAAAGAGTTAGAAAGGTCAACACTAGCCACAACAATTTGAACAGTGTCAAAAAAAAATGTAAACAAGCGTCTGGACACAACGTGAACGTTTTAATTCTTACTTCTTGACGGAGTGAATTGCTGATGGCAACAGTTCTTTGTTAGACATTAAACGGGGTTATTCATTTTTTGTACTCATGGCTCGTTTCATACAGTTCATACTAATCTTTAAGTCGTGCTTCACATCATAAACAACAGGAGAGAAAAAGAAGGTGAGCTCAACAAGAACAGGATGTCGAATTTACAGGCAACTAGATGATGTCGCCTCCAAATCCTCCCCCAAAGCCGCCGCCACTCCCGCCGAAACCCCCTTGACCTGGTCCTCCGGGGAAGTTAGGGCCATGACCCCGTCCAAATGGTCGCCCGTCTCCGGGACCGACAGGGTCATACCGAGCCCCGGGAGGTACTTGCGGATCGTATCCACCACCACCTTCTCCCCCACCGAACAATGGATCATCAAATGTCGGATGCATTCCACCACCGCCGCCGCCTCGAGGACCAAAGGACCCGCGCAAGGGATCATGGGGCCCTAGCCCAGGAGGATAAAGGTCGCGATCACCAATCCCACGGGCGGGTCCCGCGAATCCAGGTGGATAACCTCGAGGTGGCCGGTTGATCTCATATTCGTCTTCAAAGCCAGGTGGTGGGAAGTCGCCAGCAGGTATCGGGCGTCTTGGAGCAGCTGCAAGCGGATCGTCGAATGGATAAGGGCGTGCAGGGGGCGGATACCTGTCATCCCGCAGAGGGTCATGTCGCGGTGGTTGTTCCGGTAGCCGCTGCCGTTCTTCCTCTCTTCGTGACTCCCGGCTCGAGGCTTCGTATCCCTCCTTCTGCAACCCTGGGGCCAGCTTCTGGATCACATTGATTTTGAACAGCCCGATGAGATCTGTGAGACGCGCGCGCGAGATGAACATATCCCCAAGAGCTGCCGACGCTGTCGATAGGTCTGCTGTCTTCGAGAGTGGGAGTGACGACTCGGAAACGTAATCTCTGGCTGAAACGTCGAAGGTTGTGGTCTTGTCGTCGCCGAGGGCCAATGCATAAACCACCGCGTTATGACCCAACCGCGTGACTTTGAGTAGATACTCCATTGAGGATCGTGTGTGGGCGTATCGAAAAGCGTAGGTGGTACTTGCATTCCATTCTTGAGGCAGGGCTTGTGGGCTTTCTGTGCTAGTCGACTGGTCTGTGAAATGTAAGCTACTGGGTTTGACCATTACCGACCCCGTTGACATCCTCGATTTACCTATCGTACCCTCCTCTCCGAGGCCAACGAGCCTGAAATCCACTGCGGTCATACACGCATGGCCGACAAGTGCAATAGCTTCGTAGGAATTATTCAAGCAAGCTTCCGAATGTTCGCCGCCTCCGAGGCTTTGAGCCGCGATCGATAGAATACGGCTTGGAGCAAATGCATCACCTTCAGGATCGGTAGTTCCTGTCATGATTGTCGATTCGTCGGTATGTAGGTAGGTGATTATCTCTGGTATGTTGTAGGGTAATAATCACAGAGCTGTCTCTCAACAACGCGACTTAAATAAAAAAGTGAAAGCTGCAAGCTGTCTGCCCAAGGCGTACTTTGTTTGTTAGGCAGAACTTCTAGACTTTCGATGACGAAAGGGATAGGAAGAACTGGCGAATAAAGAAGCCAGAATCTACGGAACGGAAAAACCCTTCAAACCCCCACATGATGAGGGGAATTTGCAAACAGTGCAAAATTTAAGCTTATCTTGAATTTGGCGCGGCAGGCGGAACCAAATGACGTACCAGAGAGGACCCGGGTAAGAACGACGGAGATTGTTTACTTTTCCCACTCAGAGCAATTGTTGGGATATGTATACTCCTAGTATAAGTTCGGTTTGGCGCTTCCCGTTTTGAGTTTAACCTTCCCTCTCGCCGCTCCGATGGCTGTGACGTCGCGACCATCGAAACTATATAAACCTCGTCCGACTCCCTCTTTCTTCCACGTCCTCCTTCCTCTTCCTTTTCCCTCTCAGTTCCCTTCTCCTGTCCTCTTCTCAGCCTCGTTCGCTAACCGGTCCCCCCCCCCCCCCCCCCCCCCCCCCCCCCCACGCCCCCCCCCCCCCCCCCCCCC